>CM034154.1:560399784-560999784 GCA_019776745.2 Taxus chinensis
TCGGCATATAACTTGAAAATTGATCTTGAAGAAGCTTTGAAACTCACCCTAACTTTTTTTATTTTTGAACTTGTTCTAGTCTAAATAATTTAACAAGATTTTTTTTTCAATAACCCAACTATTAATTGTGCCTCAGATCAACACCATAACCTTCCAAATGGCCTCCAAGTAATTATGTTCTTAAGTGGCCCAAAAAAAACTTATGTACAAAATCAAAATCATACATGTTTCAAATGAAAACATGTTGAGTGTGCCAAAGAACTTATTTTCTAAAGGAAAAATTTTCCTACTCCTACTCTAACTAAAATCAAAGAAATCTAAACAAAAATAAACACTGGTTAGGAAAAATAACTTCTCTTCTTGATAAAAAACTAGGCATGTGATCAGTTTTATAACTAGATCAAGTGGTGGAAGTGAAAAAATTATTTGCACATCCCTTTTGCTCAAAATATCAGCCTTAAAAAGAACAACCACCTCCTCTAGTTTCTCTACATTTGGTTTTGATAAGTCCATTAGCTGACCTTTGGAAATTTAAAAAATTTCATCATGTTTTGAAGTGAACATGACAAGTGGAAACTCTAATCTTGGATTTGATCTTGCTAGATATCATATTCGACATCCAACTTTTAGAAACAATGGACTTTTGTCTCTGATTTTCCCATTTCCTTCATATACAATCCCATAAATAGAGCTATCATGCACACTTTCCTTATCAATAACCTTTTTTTGATCATAATCAACATTTAATAGAATTTCTTTCTCTATTCTAAGTTCAGGGGAAATCCCAATAGCAATAGGATTCTTGTTGAGGAAGAGAAATGATTCAAATGGACTACTTATGAGTTTAATTTGTCCCTCTTCCTCATTCAAATCTTCAAGATCATATAACACTTTTGCCTCTTTGTTGTTCATGCATGGTTTAAACTCCTCTTTGATCTCATTTCCTTGGTTGATTTCTTCCTCTAGAAAAGCTATGGAGCTGCCAAAGAGTTCCTTTTTATTGAGAAATCTTGTGAATATTTGCAAATTATCTTCCTCATATTTCTTTCCCTCAAGAATTTCCTCTTGAAGGTTTGGTCCATATCTCTCTAATTTAAATTCTTCATCCTTTATATCTGATTTCATCTTTATCTGATTAGGAGCACAATCACTAGAAATATCAGCAATATTTTGTTCATCATTTTATTATAATTGATTCTCTTTGGTGTTGTACATATCATTCTCTTCCACCATGCGCCTAGCTAAATCATTCCCAACTATAGATTGATAAGAATGACCAACAAGTATTTCTTGAAAAATTTGTGCCACAACCTCATTATCTTCCTCAGATTCATTCCAATCTAAAAGAGATATCTCTTGATCAATTGTAAATGAGTTTACCTTAGTTGTCTCTGATTCACTTGAAGGAGATAGACTATTGAATAGATTTTGAGGAATATGCTTGACCTCAAGATTATTCTTCCAATCTCTAAGACTTTGTCGCTTATATTCTCTATCTGTCTCCTCCTCGGGTTTCCTCTTCAAGCGTGTTTATTCATTCTCTTTCTCAAAAGGATAGAGAACATCCCCATTTCCAAAAAAAATAGCTTCATGCTTAGTAAGGACCGAGAAATAGGTTGGCCACTTAAATTTTTTGTCGATCTTTAGTTCATCATGATTTGAACATGATTTTTCATAAATTTATTATGGATTGGGTAAAACTTCTATTAAGGATGGGGGAGTGTTGGATTATAGTTGAAACTTCTCAAGTTTTTGAATATGAGGCTCATACACATGTGAATTTGGATCCATGAAGTGAGGGGAATGGATGAGTTCTTGACTGATTTTGTATAGTCTCAAATGGAAGAGGAGGAACATTATCTGTTATGGGAGTAAAATAACTCTTAAGAGGAGATGAGAAAAATCTAGGGACACGGAAATCAGAATGAGAGCAATGAAGGGCTTCAAATGGATGAGTAAGAAGGTTGTGTGATTTTGGTTAAGGGTTTTCCCATAAAAAGGGTTCCTTAAAACCAAGTTTATTATTCTCCATCTCATCAATCGACTCTGACATTTCATTCAAGATCCCAACTATTACCCCTAGATTTTGTTAAGGGTTGTATAAGCTTGGCAGAGGACCACCCCATGGAAAGGGTTCTCTAGGACCAAGTAGTTTAGCTGACGTGATTTTGAACAACTCCTTTTCTCTTTGCATTTTTTTCTCCATATTTTGGATCTACAACTAAAAATCATCATCATAGCTGATCTATTTCAATCATAAACATACTCTTGTTCTTAGAAATCACCATAGTTAGAAGGGTATGCATGCGGATCAATTTGACTGAAAGCATATGTAAATTCATTATAATAAGGTTCACATGTATGATTTTAAAGGAAGCCTTGGATAAATAGAGGAGAATGATACTTCTCCATCTAATAATTCTAATGACGGGGAAGGGAATCTATGATTGCATAACTTCATGAAATGAGGAAAAATGGATGGAAATAATCTGTAAATGAGAAATTTGGTTTTTAAAACTATTATAATTGTCAAGTGTGTTAAGATGATGCCTCCAAAGGCTAATAGTACTAAGATACACACCAACCTTAGTGAAAATGTGTTGCAAATGACTCAAGAGGTCCCATCAAGTGTTCCAAAATTTGTTGTCACTTGAGATATCACCCTTGTTGAAGTTATTTTGAAGCTAGGCTTAACACCTCAGTGAAACATGGAATGACCGTCAAAGTGTGGGATAATGGCACCTTTAAGGTCAATCTCCAGAGAAGGTTGGTTCCTTCTATTCTAGCTCAGTGTAACTAAAATTGATGAGCACCAAAAATCTACTACCAGCTACTTTTAACCTAAGTTTTCTAAGGGACCAAGGTTTAGAAGGAGAAATACCGAAATAAAGAAAGGTGGTGGACTAAACTAAAATAGGGTTTAGTTGTGACCCGAAAAGACACAAGTATAAATTAGCATGTGAAGTTCTAGAAGAATGTGCACAAAAATTCCACATAGAATGATCATAACAAGATTGAAATATTATTTGAGGACTGAGGTATTCACATTAAACATATATGCATTCAAAGAAAAGAGATCACACTTGCAAAATATCAAGAAATATTAATTCACAATTCCACATAACAAAGTCATGTGAAACTTCACAAATACGTTACAGGGATCTATGAGTACAAGATTTAGTGCTCAAAAGGGGAAGAGCTCCAAAACATAGCAGAAAAGACCATTTTTTTGTGCCCATATACTTATATTTATAGAGAATGGAGAAGGAAGAAGAGAGAAACAGATCAAGCTTAGAAATGAATAAAATCAACCACTAAGGACCAATCGACATTTAATTTTATAAACCAAGTATGAGCACCTAAGGTTGTTGGAATCACACTTTTTCAAATTTTCTAGAGAAGAGGGTGACATTGTTCAATATTTTAATGCTAGTTTTTGGGGTGGTTGGGATTTTAATTTTCTATACTCTATGGATTTTGAATAATCCACAATTTTTTATTTCTCTTTCATGGATCTTAGCACCGCTTGGCGGATCCTAGAAGATCTGCGGTTTTGTTCCTGACCTTCGTCATTGACCCATAATTTTAATTCCTTTTCATGACTTTGCTTCACATTCCACACCCTTCATGCTTCTTTATTCTATGGATTTCACCATTTCATGGAGTCTTTTATTTGTTGTGATTTTCCTTTGTACTATGGATCCTCCCATTTTGCTTCATTTTTCAACCATTTATCCTTGTGTGGTTTTCAACTTACCCTCGGACCCTTCTTTCATCTCATTTCTTTCATTTTCTCCTTTTGTACTCTATTTCTTTCCTTTGGCACTATGGTAATACATGACTTTACTTTTTTTCCATAGCATATACCCCACAACCTTTCTCCTTCGTTGCGCAGATTTAATAATTTCCATGGTATACTATATTTATTATCCCCACGGCTTTTACTTCCTGAATTTTCTTAAGTCTATAATTTAAATCAAGTTGTCCACATAACCAAGAGAACTTATTTGACAACTTCCTTCTCGCCGGTTATTACTTTTGATAGTACTAATATGCCACATGAGTAATATTTTAAAACACTATACATCCCATCTTCAGTTGACCAACATCATATACGTAATGTTTTGGTTAATAGCACTACCCCCCATAATATGTCCACTTTTATGTTACTATTCTCTCTTAGCTACACTAATAATGATGTAATCATTGATCCTCAAACATGCATCGAGCATGTTGGACCCCCCATCACAGTTGAACCTGATACCTTTGATATATTACATTCTTAATGGCCTCTTCTCTTACATCATGTGACATGAGACTATTTTGTTCTTGGTTTCACACCTTTGTAGTTATACCTTATATATTGCATCAATGTGTTAATTTCACTCATAATAAAATGGTTACAATTATGGGGGTTCCATTTGAAGCTCCTCCATTTCCAAAACTTGTCCCTATACATATGGCCACTACCCTTAGTACTAATACATCTACATCTTCATCTACCATTCCTCATGTTATATCTCATGTTACTATCATACGTATTGCTCCTTCTCAATCACCTAAGGCACATAATACTCGTCACTAGACTCTCCAAGATATTTGATTCGATCATATCATATGTTTATTATCTCTCATTAGTATTCCTACATTGGCTCTCCTATGGCACATACTATGACTTCTACACAAATCATACATGATCATGCTTTGACTCTTATGAAACTTGTGGGGTTGGTGCCCCCTCCACCATTTGAGTGAAAATGCATCTTCATAAGAACCTCATTGGTTAACTCTTGTGGTGCCCATTTTCTAGTACATATTTATATTCAAAACACTTCAAAATCATTAAAATATGTGCAAAAATACAAAACTATGACATGTTTATGCTATTGATTAATTTTCGTGCTACTTTATAAAAAAATTATATCGCGTTGATTTGGTATATATAATATATACTCTTTACACACATGTGTTCATGTGGTATCTTGATCTTGATGTAGGACATTCACGGATTATTACATGATGATAAGGTCCCATGTGGTTCCTTACATGAATCTTTTAGGACATTACCTCAAGATATATATGTGTTGGTGTTTCATTATATGTTATTTTACACATTCCTCAACATGTTTGATTGTATACATAGTGTTTATTGCTACCTATTGGATCAATAGGACTAACACATGTGTCTTGTGCAGTGTTAATGAATCTTGTTATCTCTATTTTTTACTATTATTATTTTCTTCACTTGATTCATATGTTATTGTCACTACTTTTTTATGCGGATTCATTTCTTGATTACTTAAGGCATGGATTCACTTTATTACCTTATTTGATCATGATGTTAAGATCATTTACTTTATATGAATTTGGTTCCTTGATTATCTTGTGACACTATGAGTGTCTTATATTTTTGGTTCCATGTTTGTCTTACATGTATCATTGGTTTCTTTGATTGGAACATTGTACCTTCTACTTTGAGTGCCTTGTGACACCATGGGTATCCCATGTTTTTCCCCCATTCCTACTTATGCGTATATATATTATTGATTACTTGGTTGTACATTTTTGTTTCTATTTATATACTATTGCTAACTTATGACACACTTGGCTTATACTTTGAAGCTTACACTACTATATTTCAATATGTATTTTCACATGTTTCCTATGTTGTTTCTATAATTATTCTACTATGGACTAGGACATGATTTTAACTTTTATTTGTCGTTAGTAGTTGCATTACACATGTATTATTATTTGTTTCTTGTTGCTTATTACATGTTATTTTTTTCTCACGAGATGATTACCACCATGCGCAACCCCCTTTGTAGGTACAAATTCTCATAGGCAGCCACCATTCCATCCTTTTATGTGATCCTATACATATTATTAGACGCAATACATGGGTACACATCTAATATTGAAAACTTATGCACCCTTGTGCATCGTGTTGTTTAAATAAAAAGAAGAGAAGGGATGAGAAGTTGGGATTTTTTGCAGCATTTGGAATTGTTCCTTTAATACTTCCTATATAGAAACAATTTGTAACACTATACCCACATATTTTATGATATTTTTTGGTGTATATGACTTCTTTCATCATCATTCGATGAATTTTGTCCACCATACATGGTTATTCATCTCACTTAGCTAGAATAGGTCATATTGGAATAATTCAATAGGGTTAGGGTTGAAAAGAGTTTGCGAGAATCGAATCGGAAACGAGGCACCATGAAGTAGTTGCACTCCAACAGAATCATGAAAGCTCCAGTGATAGCAAGGAAAAAATTGATCAGTAATGGAAGAACTTGCTCAACAGAAACAAAGCTTGCATAGAGGAAAGACAACAGAGTGTCTTGGCATGCTCATAAATGAATAGAAAAGGGTACATATAGGGTGCTGAGTAACCCTAGTGCATGACACATATGAAACCCTAAACCTAACCCTAAACCTAACCCATGTGAGATGACCCTCCAACATGAGAGGAGGACACATAGAATAACTCACACTAACACCCCCCTTCATCGAAGCTGGGGTAGCGGCTGTGATGAGTCAGACGGAAGAGGAAGACACTCCTAAACAACTAAGAAAGATGTGTCAATGGGTCCCGGCAACTAAAGGCCTGATAAGGTGCCCATATACAAACACAATCTTCCTAGAATAAGAAGAAGAAAAGGACTACATAGCCCTAAGAAGATGGGTAGCTGCAGAAGACCTCACCCCAAGAAGAGACCGTAAGTGAAGAAAATTCATCTTAGTGAAGGGCTTGGTGAATAAATCTACAATCTAATCAGCTGTCTGAATGTACTGAATGTCGATGATACCATCATGAATAAGCTCCCGTATGAAGTGCATATGGATCTCAATGTGCTTCATCCGCTGATGCTGAACTGGATTTCTACAAATAGAGATAGTGCTCATGTTATCACAGTAGATAATGGTAGGCCACCGAAAGTGGATGCCAAACTCTGTCAGAATACCCTGTAGCCAAATAGCTTCTGTGGCAGTGTTAACTACTCCTCTGTATTCTGCCTCTGTAGATGATATCACAATTGCATTCTGCTTCTTGCTAGACCAACTAATAGGACCCGAACCAAGAGAGAAACTGTAGCCAGAACTAGATTTCTGATGATCTAAGTCACCGACCCAATCAAAATCTGTGAACCCAATCAAGTCAATATCAACCCCTCCATGATAGTGTATGCCATCAACATAAGTGCCATGAACATAATGAAGGATCCATTTAGCTACTTTCCAATGCAGCTCATGTGGCTCCTGCATGAATCTGGACATGATCCCAACAACATATGATAAATCCAGTCGAGTGTGAGTCAAGTAGATCAAGCTCCCAACTAACTGTCAGTAAAGAGTACCATCAACCAAGGGAGTAGAGCAATCTGAAACCAACTTAACCCCGGAAAGAAAAGGAGTAGGAGAAGACTTGCAATCAGACATCTGAAACCGAGCTAGCAAATCAAGAGCATACTTAGGTTGTGAAATCAAGATTCCTGAGTCAGATTGTGAAATCTGGATCCCAAGGAAGTAATGAAGCAGACCTAAGTCAGTCATGGAAAACTTGTTGGCTAAGGTGATCTTCACAGAATCAGTAATAGAGGAAGAGCTTCCTGTGATCAACAAGTCATCAACATATAGAACAAGAATGAGTATGGAGTCATCTTGCCATAGAATATAAACATTTGGATCAGAGTGACACCTAGTAAACCCTGATGTAAGTAAGAAGGAGTCCATCTTTGCATACCAAGCCCGAGGGGCTTGTTTAAGGCCATAAAGAGACTTCTTTAACTTACAAACGAGGGAGGAATCTTAGACATAACCCGGAGGTTGTTCCATATAGATCTCTTCCTCTAGGTCACCATGAAGGAAGGCACTCTTAACGTCCATTTGATGGACTTTCCATCTGTTCACTATGGAAATGGCTAGGGTCAGTCGAATAGAAGTCATCTTCGCAACTGGAGAAAAGGTTTCTGTATAATCAACCCCAGCTATCTAGGAGAAACCATTAGCTACTAATCGCGCTTAAAACTTTTCGAACGTCTCCATCTACTCCATACTTTGTTCAGAACACCCACTTACACCTGAACAGATTTTTCTTCCTTTCGGAAGAGTGGTGAGATCCCAAGTATCATTCTTCATGAGAGAGGAATACTCCTCATCCATGGTAGAATCCCACTCAGGAATACCATAAGCCTCCTAGAAAGACTGTGGATCAGAAGTAGAGGTGAAGAAAGAGTGGGGTCCAATGAAATCTGAGCGAGTACGTCTCATATCTGAAGTATCTCTAACTAAATCTCCAACACTTTGCAAAGTTTTCCTGGCCCAAAGGGGACCAGGAGGATCAGGCTCAGAGTCATAAGATTCTTCACTTGAGTGAGAAGGGACATAGTCCTCGTCATCACTACTATCAGAATTTGAAGACTCAAAGATCTGATGGTTAGGAGGATTCGGAAGAGGAGCACGCTTAACAGTATCATCATCTGATGAGTCAGAAGCTGAATCATTGAGTTAAAGAACCTCAATAGGTGGAAAAGTAGAAGTTGAAGAAGACTCATTGAACTTAACACTTCTCTCAATATATAGCTCATGAGAAGTAGAATTCATCAATCGATATCCCTTAATTCCATCAGGATACCCTACAAAGATACAAGGTTTGGATTGTGGTTCCAAGGCCTTGTGTTTCTTCTTGGGAATCCGAGCCATAGCCTTGGATCCGAAGAGAAAGTGCTCAACATCAAGCTTGCATCCAAACCAGGCTTCAAAGAGACTGCCTTGTGTGGAACACGGTTCTAAATGTAATTTGCACAATTCACTGCTTCGTCCCAATACTGTGGAGGAAGGACTTCGAGTGAATCATACAAGCCATCTCCTTTAAAGTTCTTTCTTTCTACGACTCCATTCTGGAGGGCTATAAGGTATGTACAACCCTTCAGAAGTATAGAAATCCATGAACCTATTGTTTACATATTCAATTGTCAGTTCGATAACCTTGATAGATTGTTCCGCATGTTTCTCAGCAAGAGCCTTGAAGTCCTCAAAGACTTCACTTAAGTAGTGTTCAAGATAGCGATAATTTAGATGTCCAAAACACTCATGCCATAGCTTACTAACCTCATTTGCATGAGTGAGCAAGGCAGTGGGCGTAGAATCAGAAGTAAAGTGGGAGAAGGTGTACAACCGAGAATTGATCTGCCTTTCCCTCAGCCACTGTAGTGTCATTGTTAGCTCACAAATAATCACCGAGTTGGGACCAAATTCCACTCACATTCCTTCACCAAGGTGAGTAATTTGGTAAACTGATAAGATATTGGTAGAGAGATCAGGAACACTCAACACTTGGTTAAATGTTCCCCCATCCATCTCTACCGATCCACTACCAGAAACCGACATTGTCATGTCATTACCCATTGTGATTTGGGACATTCCACAAGGTTCGATGTTGGAAAACTCAACATGCGAAGAACCTATGTGGTGCGAGGCACCAAAATCTATAATCCATGTCGATGAAGGAGCAACTCTGGCTACAAGGGCCTTTCCTTTCTTCTTATCATTTTTAGCACCTTTTGCAGCAGAAGACTCGGCCTTCGGAGCACTTTGTTTTATGGATTCAGGAACACTTATTTTATTTTTCTCAAGTAAATGAGATAAGTGATCAATCTGTTTCTTAAAACAGTGTTGCTCGTCGTGACCATTCTTCTTGCAATAGGAACACAAATACTTTCTTTTCTGTGCCTTAGGCTCAGAAGTCTAAGTGTTTGTGTCATTTTTAGGTTTGATCTTGGTTTCTTTCTTAGGTTGATCCTTTGTTTCTTTCTTCTTTTCAGTCTTCTTTCCCTTGCTAGTACTTGCTACAAGGGCATGTGACTTGGACTTGAGAGACCCCATTTGAATGAGTTTGTCCTATTCTCGAATGAGTTGGGACGAAAAATAGTCAAAGGAGGGCATCGTCCAAGTATCGCC
The DNA here is from genome assembly GCA_019776745.2 of Taxus chinensis. Classification (NCBI taxonomy): domain Eukaryota; kingdom Viridiplantae; phylum Streptophyta; class Pinopsida; order Cupressales; family Taxaceae; genus Taxus; species Taxus chinensis. The sequence goes on from CM034154.1 coordinate 560,409,757, forward strand.
CAAAGTAGCTTTTGTAGCATAGAAAGTTGACACGAAGACAGAATATTTAGGACCTAGCTTAGAGAGAATCGACAAGATCAGTTGAGAATCTTTCTTTTCTACTTGACATCCTTTTAACAATAATCTAATGTGGAAAATTTTGAGAAGAAGGCTTGTAGGTTTTCAAAGTCACTAGAATTTAACCCTAGTAGTTCATTTTCCAACTCATGCGCTCTCATGTCATCTAGTTGTCCAAACATCGCATCCAGTGTTTTCCACGCAGATGTAGGTGTTTCAGATGCCTCAATGTGGAAGAGAAAGTCAGGAGAAACAGACATGCAAAGAAGACCTAAAGCTTCATCACTACGGTTTAACCACTTAGATTTTTCAGGTTCGTCATCTGGTTCAGTCTCAGTTCCCATGGTGATGCGGAATAACCCTTTACCCCTTAGTTTCATTATTATTTTTGATCTCCATTCAAAAAATTTGAACAACGTAAGCAAAGGAATTGAAAGCGCATCCATAGTGAGAGAGAGAGAAAGAAATGCAGAAAAGAAACACAACCACCCAAGACAATAACAACCCCCCTTGCTTTCGGCACTTTATAGTTTAGTGCATTGATTACAATCGGGTCCATGTGTGCAGTTTGAAACACTTGGTAACTCAGTCTTGCAATCAGCGTAATAACGCGCATGAGAGGAGACCACAACAGTGTTTCGTGGAGCGCAAAAAAAGGACACCGTAAACAAGCACAAGTAAAAAATAGAAAGGAGGCGAAAGCCAACCCTGGTGGTGAGAAAAAGTGTCTCACGTTGCATGAAAGAATCCCTTTGTCATAAAACTGTGGCGGACACGCTCACAAGTCCACGAAAAAAGGAATAGAACAAAGCTCAAAAAATTGAGCTGAACTTAAGCAATACAAAGACATCCCCCCAGAATGCAGCACTTTATAAAATTAGTGTTTTTACAAAGCTAATGAACCCATCATCTAGAGTGTGAAAAAAACATGCAACTTTGACTAAAGAAGTGCTCAAAACCGAGCAATGAGTCAAAATTTATAGCAAAAACTAATTCCCGCAATTTGATGAGAAAAAGCCAATAAGCCTGCAAACGGATTAAAAAAGCACCCTAAATGCATGCAAAGGGTATCGTATGTATGCTCATTGGAAATGGCATGGAATTTGAGATAGGTTTTGTTTATATTGCGAGGGGGGATTAGCCACCTGCCAATCCCGGACCTCACCCTTCGTTTTCGGCACTCGACAGAAGGTTAAAAATACACAAAGCCAATAGACCAAATTATAATGCCAAAGGAATATAGTTTAAATAATGTGAAATTAAATTAGATCTAATGTAATTAAATCTAATGAATGTTGAAAAAAGGCTTTAATTAAGCAAATCACTAAAAAAAGCACTTTTTTTGAATATTTTCTAAAACAGAAGATTTTGAAAGAAGGCATTTAAAACAAGATTTTTTAGATGAAGATTTTAAACAAATAAAGATCTAATCTAATCTAAGGGATCTCTCTGCGTTTTCAGAAATTATTTTTTAAATAAAGAAGGATTTGTTGATTGTGTGTTTTAAAAGGAAAGCTTTTAACCAAAAACCAAGAAAACACAGCCGTATGTTTTAAAAAACTGATGATTTTTAGAGAGTTTAAAGAAGGAAAGAAATTAAAAAAACTTACCAAAAACTACAGGCCGTGCATAAGAGTTTACAGCCTTTTGTTACCTTTCTCTCACCAAAAAAAAGCAGAAGGAAAGACCAGGCCGCACCAGGTATAAAAAAATGCAGAGAGAGGGTTTGCAGCCGTTTTTAGATGCGTGGGCACCAGGGGGAGGAGATGACAGGTGCACAAAGTCTCCAGAAGCAAAAAAAATGTGGTAGATTAATAGAAAACGCCCTACGACCAAAAAAAACGTGGCTAGGTAGAAAAAAATGCCACATGCAGAAAAAAAACAAGCTCCTTCCACGTAAAACACTGCAAAGATTGCCTTCCTGTGAAGCAAACATAAAAAACGACCTCCCACACAAAACAAGATAAATGGCCAGAGAAGATACACGAGCTCGGACGGAGTGAAGGAGAAAACCTTTCAAATGAACAGTCCAAAAATGGCCACAGGGAAACTTGTTAGTTGATGAGCAAAATACCATTGAAGAATACAACGAGCCAGAAACCACAGACAAGATGCATAGACAAATATCCTGCAAAATCACTTCTATTTTAAAAAAATTTCACTTCCATCTTAAAACAATGAAAATAATCTCTATTTTGGCTGAAAAGCTAGATTTAGTTGTAGATAGCTAAATGTGGTTGTAAATACCCTAAAACCTCAAGGTATTTTGAAAATACCTGCACAAGTACAAGAAAACAGGCACGAAAACTGACACAAATTTTTGAGAAAGCTTGTTAGAGAGATTAGCAAAATAATTTCCAGAAAATAGTGATAAAAAAACTTGCATGCAGAGTAAAAAAAAACAAAACCAAGTAAAGAGTAATCGCAACTAAAAAAATAATCGAGTGCACGTTTACCCGATCTCAGCTCTGATACCATGAAAATAGTTTGTGAGAATCAAATCAGAAACAAGGCACCACGAAGTACTTGCACTCCAAGGGAATCGTGATAGCTCCAGTGTAATCGCAAGGAAAGAATTGATCAGTAATGGAAGAACTTGCTCAACAGAAACAAAGCTTGCATAGAGGAAAGACAGCAGAGTGTCTTGGCATGCTCATAAATGAATAGAAAAGGGGTACATATAGGGTGTTGAGTAACCCTAGTGCATGACACATATGAAACCCTAAACCTAACCCAGAATCAACACGTGATTCCTAAACACACATGACCTCTCGAGGTCGTGTTGGAACAGCTGGAATGAAATGGATGGGATGGTAATAGGATGTGTAAATATAATGTGGGTAGAATAGGTGGAAAAGATAACAAGAAATCAAGGAAACCTAATGTTCTCAACTGGAAAAATGGGTATTTGTTCATTGAGGGAAATAAACACATGTCTCACTTGTTTGGGGGTAATGGTACGATCAAGAATGATCATTATATGCAAGTCACTAGTCAATATCAGTGGAACCGAATAAGACCCTACTTGGTTGTGGAACACAGGGGAATTATCCTTCATCGTCTATGAATTCCTCTCCAAAGAGGGTCATGAATATATGATGACGTGATGGGATAAGGACAAGTCTAGTCTCTACCAAGTTGGTTTTCCCAAACTCCTTGGTAGTGTCTACCTTGTCATTCAAATCAATCAGCTGGTGAATGATATTAGGTGGGATTGGGTAGTCTGGAAGATAAGTACTAATGTAAACCTTGGTCAATGTCTGTCAAGCGAGTATCTATGTTTGGTTGTGGCACAGTTAGGTCACAAACTCTACATCTTGGTTGTCATGGACCCTGAATGGTCATGTGGGCACAAAATAAGTAGCTAAGAAAACAAACAATCACGCAAGAAACCAAAGGGGACTAAAGCTAAGATCAGGTAGCCTAGGCCTGCTATGGAAACAAGGGGGGTTTTTTATTCCAATTCTAATTAATCTAGATTCCTATCTTCAAATAAACAAAGCAAGCAAATCTAAATTAAATAAAGTTGATTAATTCCCCTTTAATTAATTAAATCTAATTGCATCTATTTAATCAAAGAAACATAAAAATAATCTAACTACTTATTTTTTATATTTTTGATGAAATCTTTTAAATACAGACAAAGGAAATAAATCTAAATTACTTCTAAACTATGTTTTTGGATTTTCTGGTTTAATGGAAATAAAATAAATAAACCTACAGACAAATACAATTACTTCTAAATTAAATTAAATCTACCTCTATGCTAAAATAAAATAAATAGGGAATAGTCAGATGTGGCTATTCCTCTATTGTTGAAGATGAAGCCTAATTTAATTAACCACAAATTCTTTTCCAATTTGCAATTGTGGATTACCTACTATTTCTTCTAATGCCTCACCTCAAAATCATGGGAAGAAATGAAGCTTCTCAGAAGAAATTTCTTTCCCTAAAACTTCCCTGGTGAAACAATGGATTACACAGAAAACTAATTTGTGAAGAAATACAACAAAATACACAGACACAAAAGCTTCCTCAAGCTTCTTTCCCTTGTCAGATCCACAAGGATAAGCAAGGAGGAATTTTTCAATGGAATCTTTGTTTGTGTGCATGTTTAAATCTAACTAATAAATAAAATAAAGCTACAAGTGCTTTTAAATGAAGAAATGAAAAATGTGCACATGAACTTCCTCCAAATCCTTTCCCAGGAAAATCCACAAGGATAAGCTAAGAAGGAGATATCAGTAGAAGCTACTTACAGGAAATGAATACTTGTTAATTCTACTTCCTTAAAACAACTATTGATTTGATGAGAAATGTAAACTCTAGATTAAAAGAAAGCTTTAAAGAAATTGAATTACACCCCCAACCTAGAAATGTAGAACTGTGACAATATCCAGATAGGTAGTTGTGATTTTCTTTATCCCCTCAACTTATTCTCCAGAGATGATTCCAATGAGTCCAAGGAGCTGTGTTGGTTGTGGAAGAAAATCAAATAGCTAGAAGAGTGTTGGAGCAGACTGGTTGCAGGTTGGCTGGTAGCAAATGCAAGTAGAAGGAGCAATAAAGAAAAGGTTGAGTTGTTTGTGTACTTTCTGGAAGGATTTCAACAGAGTAACGGTGCAATCAAAATCAAGAATCTCCAACCAATGCTTTGGGAAAAAGCTTGGTTTTTATAGAAAAATAACAGGGAAATGGTCCAACACACTTGGCAATCAAGAAGTGCCAGATCATCATAGGAAGGGGAAGTCAACATTCTAAGAATAGTAAGAGGAAGAAGAATTTCATACGCATCCAACAAGCTCAGAATTAGGAGAAATGGTTGAGAAACATGTAAGAAAAGCACTGGGAAACTTACAAACATGCATACAAAATTGGGAGTTTGAAGTCTTAGATTAAACATGGAACCACCGGTCTATGCAGACCACCGGTTACGTAATTGCCTGCTCTAGGTAGACTGACAGGTTACGTAACCGCCATGGTGATTACATAACTTAAAGGAAAACACTAAGGAAAAGTAGTGAAAATAGTTTACAAAAGTCAAAAAGCTAAGGAACTAAGAAGTAAAGAAGAATAAGTCACATAGGCATGTTAGAAAGCAAGGAAATGGGACCTAGACATCATCATTTATCTTGGAAATGAAATTTATCATCATTGGGGATTTTTAGTTTTCCACCAATGTAGCACTGTGTAATTTTGGGTATGTACATATTTCCCCCTTAGAGAATCATTTTAGCCATGAATGGGTGTAAAATGTGAAGTTTGAGTATGGTGCTCCCAAATGGGAAAGTTAGAAATTATACCTCATTCACCTATGTGTTGAAATCACGTCAATCCAAGCTTCCCACCACCTGCAAGAGAAAATAGGAATCAAGTGCAGATAAAAGATGTAATCGATTTTTTTTTTTAAATTAAAATGACAAGAGTACTTACCATGTTAGCAGGGATGAGAAGTATACCTGTGCTAGTGCTCCAACCTTACATACACACACACTCAAAATGACATTAGAAAACACTATATATATAACTTTTTACTATTTATAGAAATCATTTACACTTACCCACTTAGTGAATTTTAGAGCTCTGGACCACCTGTGACCATTTCACATGAGAGTATAGTCAAATTGAACGAGCACTTTGAGACGATGGCAGCATAACCAACCAATGGCAGTGGTAGAGGGTCATGATCAGTTAGTTATTTGCATTTGTTTGTTTTTTCCCTAAAATGTAGGAATCAATCAAATCTAGCTATAGGGGGTAATTTTTAATAATTTTATAGTGAAAATGACCACAAGGGGGGTGATTATGTAGGATATATAATTTATTTGAATTAATTTGCTATTTTTTTGAATTTTTGGCCTTTAAGGTACGACCCAAGTTTTTTGGGCAGACCACCGCAGGCAGGTATGGCATAACTACCACTTTGCATAGAGTAGTGGTTGCACAACCACCATGATGGTTACATAATTTCCACTTAGGAAAGTGATGAATGCACAACCGCTGTAATGTGTAACCACCACTCTGCTATGAGTGGTGGTTGGGTAACCGTCAAGGTATAGTTTTCAAAATTTTGACTAAGTATGATTTTTTTTGGTTTTTGCTTAGGTTTATATTGTTTTTGTGAGCTTGTTATATGCCTAAGAGGTTCTAACTTTCTCTTTTATTGTTGTTTATGAATGCAGGGGAAGATATGTTAGATGGAGCAGAGATCAAGAGCAGGATTGGTTACCCCAGATCCTAGAGAGATTGACCCAACCAGAGAGGGACTTATTGGGGAGGGCTGGTATCTAGAGGATTTCACAGACAATGGCTTGTTACAACGTTTCAGTCACATTACTATGTGACCTATTGAGCTACTGGGATGTAGAACATGAGAAACATTTTCTGAGCTTCCTAGAGTTAGAGGTGAGTGGACTATCACCTTGGAGGATACCTACCAGATTCTTGGAGTTCCTATCATAGGAAGGAAGCTAGTGTTGACGAGCACTAGCTCGATAGCTGAGGCTTACAGCTGGGCCACTTACCTAGGAGATGCACATGCACCTGATACTAGTGCCAAGAAGGGTGTTATATTGCTTTCAGTTGACTCTACACCTATCCCTACTTTGTGCAAGGCCATCATTGGTATCTTGGCCTCATGTTTGATTGGGGATAAAGGTAGGGACAAGTTCTTGTATTGTTGGGCCCTCATTGTTTAGAGTATAGAGTTATATGGTAGGGTCTATGCATGGGGAGTAGACATTTTGGGCACCACTTATCATGATTTATATAAGATTTTCATACTGGGGGCTAAGTCCCTCAGCCACCCCACACTCGTTATGTCCTGGGTTTATGAGAGGATGATCCCCTACCAGAGGGGAATCAGGATAACAGATCCTTTGGCAGTTAGAGCAAGTGAGGTGGGTGGACATGGCTCCAGTCATGGGGGCCATATCAGTTAGTTTCTACCTTGACCATAGCCAGAGATATGATCACACATCCATATCAGGATATGGATAGACAGATGGGTTAGGAGGACATTACATTGACTACATGTAGTACTATAGTGTAGTTAGTTGACCAGACTAGTAGAGTCGAGACTCATTTGGTCCTCAGGGTACCTCAACAGTTTTGGTTACCTTATACAGATGCTCTCCCAGTGGTTCCCATAGGTATATAGAGGCATATGAGAGGCCTAGAGCCTCTCTGAGAGGCCAATTAGAGTGGACCGTTCTTACTCCTAGGATTCTTATTGGTACATGATGGTTGTGCTAGGATAGGTGTTAGGTCACAGTTAGGCCTAGAAGGTGCTTCAGATTGAGGTAGGACCAGTTCACAATGAGGAGGAGGAGGAGGCCAAGACCAATTCAGGATCGGGAGAGGACATAAATTGAGTGGTAGGCCACTGGAGAGGCCTCAGCAACTGCTAGAGTTGAGGAAGATGTGGAGGAGGAGATGGTGCACATAGGAGAGGCCTATAATACCTATAGAGGAGGAGGCATCAATGCACCTATAATGTGCGAGGAGGAGGTTAGATTTGAGGAGGAGCATGTACCATATCTGCCTAGCACCAGCACTAGCACCAACCCTTGATCTGAATTGGATGCCTAGAGATCCTAGTGAGTGAAACACTCTTTTCCCTACATTTACTTCCTATACTAGATGTTAGTAAGCTACTCTAAAATTTTTGTTTTTTTTAAAATTTTTCTAACTCGTCATTTATTTACATTTTTCAACTACTGTGGATGGATGGTGAGATCTTATTCTCTGCATGAACCTAGACATGTTTGTGATCCCTATGGGAAATGACTAGAGAAGAACTACTTGTTGATTCTGTACATCCAGCACTAGTCGATCAGTTCACATATGTGTTTTCTCCAGGATGGCATACCGCAAAGGATTTGGCTTGACTGAGGAGAGATATTTCCATTCATGAGGATAGAGAGAGATAGTGGCAAGGACACTCATGTAGGAAATATACCACTACTATTTGTTCACTTGGATAGTCTCATAGACATTCACATAGATCCACACATGGAGGCTCTCAGGCACACCAAGCCATTCTCATCATAGGAGTCACAGAAAGATCCCTCACCGTGCCACCCCTACCCCTGTCATAGGATCAAGGAGGGAGGGATAGGCATAGGGTCTTTATTTCTTTGAGACATTTTTTGACACATATAATTATTTTTTTGTATTGTGGGCTCATGATTAAGAATTTTTTACCACACTTACCCTATAGTGTGATGACATTGTACACGAGAAACCTTGGTATTACATATATACATACACACACACACACACACACACACACACACACACACACACATATGGACATATTTTTGGTTTGGCATTCCTTGTAAGATTTGAATTTTTTATGGTTTATCTCATTTGTGTATTCTTAGATGGTTTGGAACTTTTGATGTTTTTATGTTTTAGAGTGTATGTTATGGATGATTATGCAATGTGGTAAAAAAATTATTTCTTTATGCTTATGGCAATGAATTGTAACTTAGATACTTTGTTTCTCAGGTAATATTTATCATTTCTATTTCATTGGAAAAATGTGTTGAATGTGGTATGATGAAAAGATGAACTCACTTCATTCTTAACTCCAGGAAACTAGTAGGATGTGAGGGCTCATCACCGAGAGTCAAGAAGGACATGAGCTATATGACTTGAAGAATGTAAATGTGAATATGATCAAGAGACAAAACTTTGACAAAGACCCAACTAGAAACTTCAACTCAACCCTAATCAAGATCAACTAACCAGTTTAGAATGATTTTTTCTTACAAGTTTGTCTAGAATTAGATTCATGGATGGCTTATTGATTGACAAAATTTGGTTTTGAGGAACAATTATCTCTTAACATACACATCTTGTTCATTTTCATGGGAATTTTTAGAAGCACTTTTATTTGTTTATTTATTTACAGCTTGTGATTTATTATTGCAAGCCCCTACACTTTGCCCCATGCTACCAATAAAAAAAATGGTCTCATCACTAAGGAAAAAACATAGGCAAGTAAGGTCACTTCCCTCCTTTCCCAACCTCATGCTATAGTAAGAAGCATGGGCTCATCACTGAAGATTGGTAGGGCCGAGAAGTGTGGTTTTATTTGCAAATGAAATAATTTTGTATTTATTGTTTATTTATCTTTTTTTGTTCTTGAATTGACTTGGATTGTTCTTTTAGGAGGGAACATTTTCCCATACCCTCAAACCCACACAACAGTAGGATGTGAGGGCTCACCATCGAAGGTTGAGATAGGTGAACAAATACTCTAGGTGAAATATTTAGAATGTTTCTTGTCATAGATATTTTTAGGGAAATTTTTGTCATCAAGAAGCTTCTAGAGAAACTATAGGCAAGAAACACCTGAATTGGAAGAAATCATGAAGAGAACTAAGTATACAAGTCCTTGTAAAATCATTGTCAAGATTTTGTCTCATGAACGGAAATGATGAGATAGATTGAGTAGCTTAAAGAAGTGAACTGAATATTGAAGAGATGTGATTTGATATATTTTCCAATGTTTGAAATCTTCAAAGTTACTTGAAAATTAAGTTTCTAGTTTACAATTTCTATGAGATGACAATACAATGACAAATTGGTATGAATGCAATAATTTACAATGTGGAAATGTAAGTGACTATACGTAAAATTACTTTAGGTGAAGTGAGTTAATGGACTCGCCAAACTCCTCACCCTCTAAGGTACACATACGATACACACCATTCTTATAGTATTCCATTACTTGATAAGGCCCTAACCATTTTGGCCTAAATTTTCCTTCCTTCGCCAACCTTTTTGTCTATCTAGCTATCAAGTCATAACACCAAGTCTCCTACCTAAATTTCTCATTCATATACTTTCTTTTTGTATTGACAAAAGATCTTGTTAAGATAGACTCGATTATTTTGTTTGGATCTAAGATGCATTTCATCTAGGCCTTCTAAAGTATCCAATCGCATTTCTCGATATTTTTCTTCGTTGATGATGCCTTGTAGAGACACACGAAGACCAGGTAATTTTATCTCTATTGGCAAGACCGATTTGGCACCAAAAACTAAAGAAAAAAGGGTTTCCCCAATAGGTGTTTGTATTGAGGTTTTGTAAGCCCACAAGGCTGGAAATAACTTTAAGTGTTAATATTTCTTGTTCTCCTTAATTTTATCTTAAGGAGGATGGACTTTAAAGTCTTATTCGTAGCCTCATCATGTCCATTGGCCTAAGGGTAGTATAAAGAGGCTATGTGATGAGATATCTTAAACTATACACATAACTCATGCACCTCTTCATTCATAAATGGGGTGCCATTATCTGAGATAATGACATGTGGGACACCATACTGGAAAATGATCTAGTTTAGGATGAACTTAGTGATAACCGATCTGCAACCATGGTTAGAGGCATGGCCTCAACCAATTTTTGTGAAATACTCAGTGGCTGTGATGATGAAGTTGTGGCCATCTGATGATGAGGGAGAAAATTTCCCTATTAGATCAATCCCCCAAGTAGAGAAGGGCCAAGGTGTAACAATCAGCTATAGATCCTGCTCTAGAATATGTATGGCATGCAAGAACTCTTGGAATTTCGGTACATTTACACGTATTCCACTGTGTCATGTTCTAACAAAAAGTATCCCATTCAATGAATATTACAATCGGTCAAATTCCCTCCAAAGTAATCACCATAGAATTCATTGTGGGCTTTAAAGAGAACTTTTTCTACTTCTTATTTGTTAATTCATCTTAAAAACATGTCATCAAAAGCTCTGCAATAGAGCACTTCCTCTACAATTAAATATTTTGTGGCTATGATACGTAGATGTCACCTTTTTGTGAATTATATCCTTTGGGATATGTTTGATCTACCATGTGATTTATGATGTTCGTATACCACGAACAAGAGGCAATGATGGGTCTTTCCTCTATATAGAACACACATTCATTAGGGAAATCTAGATCAACTATCTATCTACAATCTATAGGGTTATCCACCAACCAATCTACGATAATTTTTCCCTTGACAGACTTTTGATTGATGAAGGTGAGTTTGAACTCACCCATTAATGTGATAAATCTGCTAGCCTTCTTGGATAAGGTTTTTTGAGTCAAGAACATCTACAACTCTTATGATTTAACAATTATCCATGTTTCTTGGTTGAGCATGTAATGCCTTAACCTCTTAGTTACAAAGACAATTTCCAAGTATTCTCTCTCTACTTGATTATATTACCGTCTCATAATCAAGGAGCGTGCGACTAATAAAATAGATGGCACACTCATGACCATCATCATCCTCTTGTGCTAACATGCAAGAAATCAAAACATTAGTGGCTCGAGAATACATAATCAAAGGACAGTCAGCTTTAGGTGGCATGAGTTTCGGTGGAGACATGAGAAAATACTTGACCGACTCAAACACATTGTGACATTCATCGAACCATTCCTTAGAACAATCTTTCCTTAGCAATCTATTAATAGGGTGAATGTCATATGTCAAATCAGGTAAAAATATATGAATTACCCCAAGCTTTCCCAAGAAATATCTAATGCTTGACTCATCCTTTGGTGGGGTCATTTCTAGGATTTCTCAAATTTTTTTGGGATCTATGTCAATTCCTCGAGATGAAATGATATAACCCAATAATTTACCTCTCATGACTCCAATACACACTTTTTTAGATTTAGAGTTACACCATATTCAATTAAACATGACAGAATGATCTAAAGGACTTCTGGATGATCACCTCATTTCTTGTCTTTTTCTAGGAGATCATCAACATATGTCTCCACAATCTTATGAACAAGATCGTGAAAATATATGTTCATGGCCCTTTGATATGTGGCTCCAACCTTCTTCAGACCAAATGGCATAATGGCATAACAAAAATTCCCCCAAGGAGTAGTGAAGGTAGTCTTGGTCTTGATCCTCCTTGGAAATCCTTATTTAGTTGTACCAGAAAAATTTTCCATGAGGGACAATAACTCATACCCAGTTTTTGCATCAACAATGATGTCAATAGAAGGCAATGGGAATTCATCCTTGGCAAAGGATTTGTTGATGTCCCTAAACTCAATGCAAATTTGTATCTTCCCATTTTTTTAAGGTCAGGATGATGTTGGATAGCCACATGGAATAGTCCACTGGTTTGATAAACTCTACCTGAAGAAGTTTCATTACTTCCTCTTTGACCATCAAATCAACTTTAGGCTTCATAGGTCTTAGCTTTTGTTTATGGGTTTTGCATCAATCTTAGTGACTAAGTTGTGCACCACTACATCAGGAGTGATACCCATCATTACCTTATAATTAAAAGCAAATTATTTGGAATTTTATTTGAGAACCTTGGTGTGTGCTTCTATTTCCTCAAGAAATAATGAAGAACCAAGTTTCAAGATTTAGGATCCTCTTCCATTTGAATGTTAACATTGATGGTTTCTTTAATTAAGGAATCATTACCTTCTTCAAATTCAGGAGGAGCTAGAGATAGCTCCAATTCTTCTTCCTCAATTTCATAGAATTCAAAGTCTTTTGATGAGGAAGGGTTCATTTCTATCTCCAAAATAGGAAGAAGGGTGAGGAGTAAGGGAAAATCCTTTCTTATGATGTGCGGGATGAAGGTTAGCATACGCATGGAGGTATCCTAAGCTCACCTCATCATTATCCACAAAATCTAAAGTAATAGGCTCATCCTTAGTCTCTACATATGTCAGAATTACATTATTAGGCATCTTACGAACTAAGGGTCCAACTCAGACTGAAACAATGAAGTTTTTTTCCTTTAAATCCTTGTTAGGACAAAACCAAGAGGATGAAGTAGCCATAGAATCATCCAATTTATTCTTCTCTCTGGGGATAGCTTCTATGGAGATAAAATAAAAATCTTTCAATAACTCACACACAGTGGATTTGTAAAGATGAAGGTGTTCTTCTCTAATCTCGTAAACCTCTTGAGACCTGGTTTGTAATGAGTTGTGAGTCATCTAGGACTCTCATGTTATGTACATCCATCCTCTTGGCTATAATAAGTCCAAGAATTAGAGCTTCATACTCTGCTATGTTATTTATACATTCAAATTTAAACTTGAAGGTGAAGGTCATAAGTCTTCCCTCTTGAGAAGTAAGAATCACCCCTACCCTTGCGCCATAACAGCACTTCACTCCACCGTAGTTAAGGGTCTAGAAATTATCAGGGAAGATAGATGTTTCATCATTATTTGAATCTTCTTACTAAATTTGGAAACCTCAACCATGCACACCTCTTAAAATCTTCCTTCCAAGGAGATATGCTAACCCAAGAGCATGACCTATACCCAAATAATCAAATGGGAGAATAATCAAAAATCATTCTCCAAGAGTTTGCTATCTCTATCATGGTTTTTGTTGAAACAGTTTCTACTACAGTATTCTTGTTCTCATTAACATCCACCCCTTCAATTTCCTTGGGTGGCTCTAACTCCATTGTTGGAACAAGCTTGTATGTGGGAACAAGTCCCCTTGAAAGGAGGGGCTTGTTTAACTAGTTTGTTGGGAGTTCAAATTCTGAATGAACCCTAGGCTTCTTCTTAAGGTTAGCTAGGTGAATTTCAAAAGGTTTCAGATCACCTTAGAGCCACAAATACCTTCCTCAGATGAAGGAATCTGAATTCTTGAAATAAGGTAGAGGGAATGGCCTTCATCTTATGAATCCACTGGACAACTAAGAATCATATTATAGTTAGTTTCCTTTCTATAATATAAAATTCGGTTAAAACATTCTTGGGTCCAAGAGTGTTTGAGAGAACTATAGTTCCAATGGAATGTAACCTTAATACTATCATAGCCTCTCAACATGTTTTGAGTTGAAGAATAATTTGTTTCTCCATAACCTAGTTTTTGTAAGAACAAAAACGGGACAATGTTAACTGCAGCTCCATTGTCAATCATGGCTCTCTTAACATAATTGTTATAGATCCATACTTGTAAATACAAATTAGGATCACCTCTCTGATGCTAACTCAGAATTAGTGGGCATATTAATAATATAAAAAACAAACCCAACATCTCTCTCATGTTGGATTGGAGGATAGACATCAAAGTCTATGTGGTTTATTTGGGCTTCTGTAGGAGGTGTAACGTGAACTAAGTGACCAAGACCCAACACTTCTAATAAATCAGATTGGATGAGTTGGGGAGTTCTTCAACAAATCCAAGAAGGATATGTGAGAAAAGGTCTTGGTTAGGTATGTAATCAAATCATAGGCCCCCACTGGTTTAGGGATTACTGGTGCATCATCTTGCACTAAGGAGTCGATAGGGAGAGGTTGTGATGTGTAGTCATGAGTTCAAGTAGTGGCATGGATTTCCGGCTCAGTTTCTAACTCAACTAGGCCTACAATCTTAGTCTTGGTTCCATTGGTCCAATTTAGGGGAAACTCATGGGTCAGTGGATGTGGAAGCTTTATGATCATTGGTCCCTATAGAAACACCCTTATGTTATGCCTTGAGGATTAACCTTCTCATTTTTGGGGTGGTTCGGGAAAGGATCTCTATAAATCCCAAGAGTAGTGTTTTGTGGAGAAACAAGTCCCATGTGGGTACCTTGTGAATGTCCTGTGGGGTTGGATAAGAACATCTCAATGAAGAGTTGTCTTTGATCCTCTGGAAGACATTGTATGAACTTGTTACAGTCCCTAAAAGCCCAATCATCATGACCTATAACTCTATGGAATCCACAATACAAGTTGGGTTCATAATCCCTAGATCTTTGATTTTGGTTTTGTTTTGGTCCATAATTCCTATTGTTGTTTAATTATAGTTGTTATAGTTATAGTTTGGAGGTCTTTGGCCCTGGTTCTAGTATTGATTTGGATATTGATTTGGCCTTGGGCCTGAACCTGTTGAAGGGAGGATGACTAAAGTCAACCGCATTGATGGAGGAGTAAGGTTTGTTATTCCTTTGTTTATTGGTTCATTGTTATTTAATTATGGTGTTTGCAACATTGGTCTTCTTGGTCAGTAACACCATCCATTGTGACACCCTGGTTCCGATTAAGGACTTTGGGTCCTTGATTGTTGTTGGAACCATTCTGATAATTAGGAATTATTCTGAGTGGGGTGACCAACCTCCCATTTGGGCCATAATTCTTGTGTCTGTTGTCTATCACATCTTGGTTGATGTGAAGCAGGCCCTCTAAGACTTATTCGTAGCTCTGAAGAGGAAAATTTTAGACTTCCTCCTTGGTCTTTCAGTTGAGCGAATGGAGGAACAAAAGTCACAAATCTCCATCTGATCCATGTTAGGAGCACTAGCAGAAAATAGAGGACTTGCCACCACCTCTGAATAAAGTGGGCAGCGGATTCATTGTGTTCTTGTTTAATATGTAGGAATTCTCTAATCCTTATTCTCAACAATTTTTTCATGTCAAAATCCTTAATGAACTCATATACGAGTTTCTTGAAGGAATGGATGGAGGCTTCTAGGATTCTATAGTACCAGTTGAGGGAAATCCCTTCAAGATTCTTAGGGAATATTTATTGACAACTGCATCCCAAGGGAGTAACTCTCTAATGATAGTGGTATATGCCTTAATATGGGCATTTGGATCTCCCTCTCCCTTAAATTTTTCAGAGGTCTGACAATGGTTGTGGGATCATAACACCACATATGGTAAAATTTAGAGGCTCTTTTAGGTATTCAAAGCATGTTCCCATTGCATATGACTCAACCATGGACAATCCTTGATGGGGAGGTGGATGGAACTGTTGTTTAATACAGCACAACATAGGCATTGGTTGGGGCATAAGGAACCCCTTGTTATTGCTAATGTGTAGGGACCAAGGAAGGAATACATATCTATAAAGAGGGGATTTGGAATACATATGTACATATGGAGGGATGGTACTAGGATATGGATTATAGGCATGAAACTAGGGAATGTTGCATTTCCTGAATGGGAGGCATTTGAGAACGCACTTCCAGCTGGCCCTTATGTGGGATATGTATATGAAGGATGAGGGGTCATCCCTAGTGTGCCCGAACCTATAAGGAGGTCACGGAGCTATGAACACCAAGTAGGCCTGTGATGGTGGTTTTTGATGGGAACTTGTGGAAGGAACATATTTGTTTTTAACATATGATGGGAAGCATTGTTTTCCCACTAAATTGTGTAGGTTGTGAAGCTTGAGAAATTTCTAATTCCTTAATCCTACCCACTAATGTTGAAATCACATCACCAGGTGAAGGTTGTGCATTTGGTTTAGGTGCATGTGTTGGCCTTGTTGGGTTGCAAAGGTACATGATACCCTACTATAAATTGATCTTTTGTAGACCACCCCTTCTTTAGGTATGTTTTCTATTTTGGGAGGAGGGTGGCAGTATTTTTCTGAAGAAGAGCATTTGTATACCTTGCATCTTATCTAAGGATCCTTCTATAGCATTAAGATGATCACCACTTTGGGTGAGCATGTTATAAGTTCATCATTGGGTGGGGGATAGGAAGAAAAGGAATCAAAATAATAATGAGGTTTGGATAAGACCGGGGGATAAAAACCTTATTCTCCCATGAATTTCATGTTATTGGAGTTGGAGAACTCTGGTTATGTAGGTTGGTCTATCTCCTTAATCCTAACCGTTGAGTTGGTGTTGGAATCCTTGAGGAGGAGGCATGTGATGAGGAGATAGTAAATTTTGTGAGTAATTATCATCCCACCTAGATAATGAGGGAGAATGTTGCATACCCACTTGGTTGTAATAGGCTTTGAGACCTAAGATGGGTTTTTCGTAATTCCTGACTCAACATATTCGGGGGGTGTATAAACACCTGTAGAATAATGGGAGAGGAGAAGGGTGGATGAAAGAAAAGAAAGGAATATGAAAAGGAACTATTCCTTCACGTCGGGTTCACCAATTTTGTCTATGCCTGAGAATCAACATGTGACTCCTAAATGCACGTGACCTCCCAAGGTCATGTTTGGACAGCTGAGAATGAAATGGATGGATGTTAATAGGATGGGTAAATAGATGTGAAAGTGTAATAGGTGGAAGTAACAAACAAGAAATCAAGGCAACCTAATGTTCTCAACTAGAAAAATGGGTATTTGTTCATTGAGGGAAATAAATGCCATATCTCACTATTTCAGGGGTGATGGTATAATCAAGGATGATCACATTGCAAGTCAAGGTCAATATGGTGGAACTGAATAAGACTCTACTTGGTTGTGGAACATGGGGGAACTTTCCTTTATCGTCTACTGAACTCCTCTCCAAAGAGGGTCATGAATATATGATGAGCGATGGGATAAGGACAAGTCTAGTCTCTATCAGGATGGTTTTCCCAGAACTCCTCGGTAGTGTCTACCTTTTCGTTCAAAGCCAACTGGTGAATGATATTAGGTGGGACCAGGGTAGTCTAGAAGATGAGCTTACATAAACCTTGGTCAATGTCTATCAAGTGAGTATCTATGTTTGGTTGTGGCAAGTTGGGTCACAAACTCTACGTCTTGGTGTCATGGACCCTAAATGGTCATGTGGGCACAAAATAAACAGCTAAGGAAACAAACATTCACACAAGAAACCAAAGGGATTAAAGCTAAGATTGGGTAGCCTAGGCCACTATGGAAATGAGGGGTTTTGTTATTCCAATTCTAATTAATCTAGATTCATATCTTCAAATCTAAATAAATTGATTAATTCCCCTTTAATTTAATTAAATCTAATTATTTATTTAATCAAAGAAATACAAAAATAAACTAACTATATTTTTGATATTTTTGAAAAAAGCTTTTGAATGCAAACAAAGGAAATAAATCTAAACTACTTCTAAACTATGTTTTTGGATTTTCTGGTTTAATGGAAATAAAATAAAGAAACCTATAGACAAATACAATTACTTCTAAATTAAATTAAATCTACCTCTATGCTAAAATAAAATAATTAGGGAATAGTCGGATGTGGTTATTCCTCTCTTGTTGAAAGTGAAGCTTAATCTAATTAACCACAAGATTTTTCTAATTTGCAATTGTGGATTATCTACTATTTCTTCTAATGCCTCACCTCAGCAATCATGAGAAGAAATGAAGCTTCTCATAAGCAATTTCTTTCATTGAAACTTCCCTGGTGAAATAGTGGATTACATAGAAAACTAATTTGTGAAGAAATGCAACAAAATGCACAGACACGGAAGCTTCCCCAAGCTTCTTTCCCTTGCAGATCCACAGGGATAAGTAGGGAGGAAGCTTTTCAATGAAATCTTTTTTTTGTGCACATTTAAATCTAACTAATAAATAAAATGAAAGCTACAAGTGCTTTTAAATGAAGAAATGAAGAAATGTGCACATGAACTTCCTCCAAATCCTTTCCCAGAAAATCCACAGGGATAAGTTGAGAATGAGATATCATCAGAAGCTACTTACATGCAATGAATACTTGTTAATTCTACTTCCTTAAAACAACTATTGATTTGATGAGAAATGTAAACTCTAGATTAAAAGAAAGATTTAAAGAAATTGAATTACACCCCAACCTGGAAATGTAGAACTGTGACAATATCCAGATGTAGTTATGCTTTAGTTTATCCCCTCAGCTTCTTCTCTAGAGATGAGTCCAACGAGTCCAGGGAGCTGTGTTGGTTGTGGAAAAAAATTAAAAAGCTAGAAGAGTGTTGGAGCAACTGGTTATAGGTAGGCTAGTAGCAATGCATGCAAAAGAGCAACAAAGCAAAGGATGAGTTGTTTGTGTACTTTCTGGAAGGATTTCAGAAGAGTAATGGTGCAATCAAAATTAAGAATCTCCAACCAATGCTTGAGGAAAAATATTAGTTTTTATAGAAAAATGGGAGGGAAATGGTCCAACACACTTAGCAATCAAGAAGTGTCAGATCATCATAGGAATCGGCAGTCAACATTCTAAGAATAGTAAGTGAGGAAGAATAATTTCATACACATCCAACAAGCTCATAATCAAAAGAAATGGTTGAGAAATGTGTGATAAAAGCACTAGGAAACTTTCAACACGTGTACAAAACTGGGAGTTTGAAGTCTAGGATTAAAGTGCACCGAACCACTGGTCTGCGCAGATTGGCGGTTATGCAACCGTTGCATCAATTTTGTAACTTAAGTAATAAAAACTTAGGAAAAAGGTGGAAAAAATATTTTATGAAGGCTAGAATAGCCAAGGAATTGAGAAATAAAGAAGAGTAAGTCACATAGGCAAGTTTGCAATAATGAAATGGGACGTGGACATCATCATTTTCTCTGGAAATGAAATTTATCATCATAGAGAATTTTAACCGTTATGCCAATGTAGCACTGTGTAATTTTGGGTGCATACAGTGCTCCTGTTGCTTATGTGAAGCGTTCTCATCTCCATTGGAAGTGAAACTATCTTTGATGTGCATGAGGTTCCGCATTGATCCTTGTATAACAATCTGATATGGTATTTGAGTGGATGTTCGGTAAACGTGCACTCATTTGAATATGGTTGTTGATTACTTCGTTTTTGGTTTTATCACTTCTCGTGTAAGTTTTTCATTCATTTTATTTGGAATCTTGTTAATAGGTTTGACAATCTGGTTTCTTGGAGTTTGTGTTGGTTTTCTAGTTTTACATGTGCAGGTTACATGTGTTTTACAACCAGATCTAGCAAGTTGTAGCCAAATTTGAAGGAACCGCTAAATCTAGAGGTTGGTTCTTTGATTCTGGTTTTTTAATAGAATTTTTAATTGGAATTGATTTTTTTTAGAAATTCTAGTTTTTATCAACATTTTTCAATTAAAAGTACTTTTTTTAAAATCATGTTGGTTGCTTCCTAGTTTTACCCCTTGGTTGTCCCTCCTTCCTCAACTCGGTTGAGCTCTTGCAGAGCTCGGCGAGCTCCCCATCGAGTTGTGTTTTGTGCGTTGAGTTGAGATCTTTGGCTTGTTTTTAATTATCCTTCACTTCCCTTCACCCTTGCTGGTCAAGCTTTTACCTACTCATTTTACGCATTCAAACAATTTTTTAGCTCCTCTCATCGTTCATTCATGCTTTGATTTGCATTGCATTGGGCTCTTTTTGCACCACTTTTCCTTTGCATTCTATCGAGTTGGGTCTTGCTTGATTGGTTGTTTTTTTTCATTGGATTGAATATTTGACCTGGTTTATTGTTTTTGGCTCTGTCGGGTTTGGTTTTTTTGTTCTCCTGGACTTGTGTTTTCTACTATGTTTTTTTAGGTTGCTAGTCTCCCTGCATTCTACAAACCTAGCTTCATTAAACTAAGGGGATAATTCATTTACGCTAAGTGGAAGTCAGGATGGATTCCTTTTTTTTTTTTTCCTCCAACAAACTCTCAGTCGAGATCTATGTTTTGTTTGCCTCTGGGTGTGACTTTTTTTTCTGCTTTAACCCTAGTCTTGCTTCCAAACCGAGTCGTTTCTCTCTATTCACTTGCATCCAAACTGATCCGTTGCTCTTCATCATTTGGTTCATTGATCTTCCTTGCTTCAAATCCTGACCAACTCACTCCTTGTACTCTCTTGTTGTTCCCTGCATTGGGTTGTTTCGTCCATGCCTTGACTAGTTAATTGTTTGATCGTGCCCTCCATTTTTTACCTCTCGCCTCTCCTTCTTAACCGAGTCCGACCTCGAGCTCTACATTCACTTTTGTTTTTTTAACGTTGGTTGGTATTTAAACTTACTTAGCCATCAGTTTTGAATTAAAAGTGGTTGGTTTTTATTAAAGAGGTTTGGATTTTTTAATAGTGGGTCAGTGGTATTCAAATCAAGTGGTGGGTTTATTTAATAAGGATTTGGGTTTGTTTAAGGTGGGTGCTTCATAAAAGTGGGGTGGTAATTTTCATAAGGTAGGTGTTAGTTTAAATTTAAAAGGTGGGGTTGTTTTATATAAGTGGTCATATTTTTATAAGTTTGGGTGTGTTTTAACCTAAGGTTAATTAAATTTAGATCTTAGTTTCTAAAATTAGTTTCTTTAATATTTTTTAAAGGTTAATTTTATTAATCTCTCTTAGGGCTTTAATTTATTTTAAATTAAACATTTAATTTTGTAAAAAAAATCAGCCCTTTCATTTTAAATTAGTAGATTTATTTAATTGTTATTTAACGTTGGAGGCATTTTTAAACCCTTTAAATTCTCAAAATAGACTTATTGGTGTTTTTTAAAGTGTAAAAACTAGTGTTATTAGATGATTTTTTCTATTGATCATTTGTTGAAGTGTGTAGCACATCTCCTAGCATTTGTTTTCCTTCTGGGGTCGTTTTTGATATCTTGGAGGTCCCCAAGACTTGTCTTGATCCATTTTCTACATTGTAATATCCCTTATTATTTCTTGCAGACTAGTGAACGCGTCTGCCACAATCTTGCATCAAGGGGGTTTCTGTTACAATGTGAGATATTTTTCTCACAACATGACTTGATTTTGCCCCTTCTCTTATTTTTTAGCTTGTTGTGCTTGTTTACGGTATCGATTTGATGCAATCAACAAAACTTGATTGTGGTCTCCTATTTTGTGCATTATTAAGTTGATTGCAAATTGAGTGACCAAATTTTTCACGATGCACATTTCCACCAGATTGTATCCAACACACTAAACTATAAAGTGCCGAAAGCAGAGGGTTATAAGATTTTTCTGGGTGGTTGTGTTGTTTGTTTTTTTTATACATTCCTTCTTTCTCTCTATGTACCATGGATGCACTTTTAATTCCTTTTCTTACGTCGTTCAACTTCTTAAAATGGATATCGAAAATGGTAATGAAACTAAGGGGTAAAGGGTTATTTTGCATCACCATGGGAGCTGAGACTGAACCATACAATGAGCCTAAAAAATATAAGTGGTTGAACTGAAGTGACAAAGCCTTAGGTATTCTTTGTATGTCTATTTCTCCTAACTTTTTCTTCCACATTGAGTCATCTGAAACACCCAATTCTGCATGGAAAACATTATATAGTATGTTTGGAAAACAAGATGACATGAGAGCGCATGAGTTGGAAAACAAACTACTAGGATTAAATCTTAATGACTTTGAAAACTTATAGGCATTTTTCTTGAAGTTCTTCTACACTAGATTGTTATTAAAGGAATACAAAGTGGAGAAGAAAGATTCTCTCTAAGTTAGGTCTTGAATACTCTGTCTTCATGTCCACTTTTCACACTACAAAATATGCTATGAGCAGTGCTTGGAATATTCCCTCATTTCATAGTTTTTTGTCCCAACTCATTCGAGAACATGACAAACTCATTCAAATGGGGTCTCTCAAGTCTAAGTCACATACCATTGTAGCAAGTACTCATAAGGGAAAGAAGACTGAAAAGAAGAAAGAGAAAAAGTACCAACCTAAAAAGGAAACCAAGACCAACCAAGCTAAAACCAAACCAACCACGAATGCTTCTGCTTCTAGGCCTAAAGAAAAAAAAGTGTAAGTGTTCCTATCGCAAGAATATTGGTCATGAAGAGAATTAATGTATGAAAAAATAGATTGATCACCTTACTCATTTACTTGAGAAAAATCATATAGGTGTTTATGATTCTATCAAACAAAATATTTCGAAATTCGAGTCTTCCACTATAAGAGAGTCTAAATTTGATAACAAGAAAGTGAAGGCGTTTTTATCTTGAATTGATCCTTCATTGATGTGGATTATAGATTTTTGTGCCACCCACCACATGGCTTCTTTGCATGTTGAGTTCTCCAACATCGAACCATGTGGCATGTCCCAAATCACATTGGGGGTGATGACATGATAGCATCATTTGCTGGTAGTGGATTGGTGGAGATGGATGGGGGATCATTCAACCAAGTGTTGAGTGTACCTGATCTCTCT
This sequence comes from Taxus chinensis, assembly GCA_019776745.2. Classification (NCBI taxonomy): domain Eukaryota; kingdom Viridiplantae; phylum Streptophyta; class Pinopsida; order Cupressales; family Taxaceae; genus Taxus; species Taxus chinensis. The sequence continues at coordinate 560,432,602 of CM034154.1, forward strand.
ACCAATCTCCTATCAGTTTACCAAATCACTCAACTTGGTGAAATAATGTGCATGGAATTTGGTCCTAACTTGGTGATTATTCGTGAGATTCACAATGACACTACAATGGCTGAGGGAAAGGTGCATCACCGTTCATAGTTGTATACATTTTCCCACTTTACTTCTGATTTGATGCCCACTTCCTTGCTCAATCATACAGATGAGGTCAATAAGCTACGACATGAGAATTTTGGCCATCTGAATTTTCATTACCTTGAACAATTGATCCAAAATGAAATGGTCAACGAGTTACCCCACTTCAGATTTTCTAAGGGTCTTTCTGAGGGTTGTGCCCTCAGGAAGCACCTTGAAAAGAGTTTTTACAAAGGAAAATCCTAGAGCTATACTCATATTTTGGATGTTTTTTCATAGTGATATTTCTATCCCTTTTCCATCTCCTTCCTTTACTAGAGGTTTTTATATACTAACCTTCATTGATGACTTTTCGCGTTACACTTGGGTGTATTTTCTTAAGCTTAAGTAAGAATTGTTTTATCACTTTCAAGACTTTAAGGCTCTTGGTGAGAAAAAAGTGGAACAATCTATCAAGGTTCTTCGAACTGACAATGGAGGCGAGTATGTGAGAAATAGGTTCAAGAACTTTTGTACTTCTAAATGGATTGCTTTACAACATGCAATTGTTTATACCCCTTCGCAAAATGGAGTTGCAGAAAGAAAGAACTGAACACTTAAGGAGATGACCACTACTATGGTTCACTTGAAGTCCCTTCCTCTACAATATTAGGCCAAAGCATGAATTGTGCTTGTTACATTCAGAATCATGTTCTACACAAGGCAGTAAGAGGGATTACACCCTTTGAATCCTAGTTCAGACACAAGCCTGATGTTGAGCACTTTTGAGTTTTCAGATCTAAGGCTATTGCCTGAATTCCTAAGAAGAAATGTAAGGCTTTGGAACCACATTCCAAACCTTGTATCTGTGTAGGGTATCCTGATGGCATGAAGGGATATTGATTTTTGAATCCTACTACTCATGAGCTTTATATCAAGAGAAGTGTAAAATTTGATGTGTCTTCTTCGAATTCTACTTCTCTACCCTTTGAGGTCCTTATGCTCTCTGATTCTAAATCTGAATCTTCAGATAATGATGTTGCATATCATTCTCCTCGTCCACTTTATCCTCTTGCACCCCTTGACCATCATGCTTCAGATTCTTCCGATTCTGATGGTAGTGTGGATTAGAATCTTGTTCTTTCTCACTCGAGCGAAGTATCTTCTGAATCTGAGCCTAATCCTTCTAGTCTTGGTTGGGATACAAAAACTTTGTAGAGTTCTGGAGAATAGAGGGGAGATTCTTCGGACAAGAGGCAGAATCGCTCAGAGTTCATTAGACCTCACTCCTTCTTTGCCTCCACTTCTGACCCTCAGTCTTTCTGGGAGGATTTTGGTATTTCTGAGTGGGATTCTGACATGGATAAGGAGTATTCCTCACTCATGAAGAATGATACTTAGGATATCACCCCTCTTTTGAAAGGAAGAAAAAACGTTCGGTGTAAGTGGGTGTTCCAAAACAATTATGGTGAAGATGGTGATGTTGATAAGTTTAAAGTGTGACTAGTTGCTAAGGGTTTCTCCCATGTAGTTACGATTGATTACTCAGAAACCTTTTCTCTGGTTACAAAGATGATTTTTATTCAACTGATCCTCGCCATAGTTGCAGCGAATAGATGGGAAGTCCATCAGATAGACGTTAAGAGTACCTTCCTTCATGGTGACCTCGAAGAAGAGATCTACATGGAACAACCTCTGGGTTATGTCAATGATCCCTCCATTGTTTATAAGTTAAAGAAGTCTCTCTACGGCCTTAAACAATACCCTCGGGCTTGGTATTCCAAGATGGACTCCTTTCAACTTACATCAGGGTTCACTCGATGCCACTCTAACCCAAATGTTTACATTCTACAGAAATATGATGTCATACTCATCCTTTTTTTGTATGTTGATCACGGGAAGTTCTTCCTCTATCATCGATTATGTAAATATTTCCTTATTCAACAAGTTTTCTATGTCTGACTTAGGATTGCTTCATTACTTTCTTGGGATTTAGATTTCACAATCTGACTCGGGAATTATAATTTCACAGTCTAAGTACTCTCTTGATTTTCTTTCTTGGTTTCATGTCTGATTATAAGCCTTCTCCTACTCCTTTCCTTTCTGGGGTTATAATTTGGTTTCTGATTGCTCTACTCCCTTGGTTGATAGTACCCTTTATCGAAATTTGGTGGGAAAATTGATTTACCTTACTCTCATGTGTCTAGATTTATTGTATGTTATTGGGATCATGTCCAAATTCATACATGATCCACATGAGTTGCATTAGAAAGTGATGAAGCGGATCCTTCACTATGTTCGTGGTACTTACATAGATGGCATCAACTATCTAGGAGGAGTAGTTATTGACTTTGATTGCGCTGTGTATCTTGATCATCGGAAATATACCTCAGGATACAATTTTTCCCTTGGTTCGGGTCCTATTTGTTGGTCTAGCAAGAAGTAGAGTGTAATTGTGATATCTTCTACAGAGGTAGAATACAAAGGAGCAATTAACACTGCCACAGAATTTGTTTGGTTACAGGATATCTTGATAGAGTTCGGCATTCACTATCAGCGGCCTAATATCATCTATTATGATAACACGAGCACCATCTCAATTTTTAAAATCTAGTTCAACATCAACAGACAAAGCACATTGATATACATATGCATTTCATTTGGGCGTTGATCCATGATGACATCATCAACTTACAGTACTGTCAGACATCTTATATGGTTGCAGAAATTTTCATCAAGCCCTTCACTAAGGCAAAGTATCTTCACTTGCATTCTCTTCTTGGGGTGAGGTTTGCTGCAACCGCCCATCTTATTCAATATTTCTAGTCTTCTCCTCTTTTTTTCTTCCAGATAGATGTTGTTTATACATGGGTACCTCATCAAGCCTAGTTTTCGGGACCCATTTGACGCATCTTTCTTAGGTTGTTTAGGGGATTAATTTATCTCTTGTAATTGGATGTTTTCCCTTAGGGTATTTTCCTCCATTACTTGAGATCCTTATTATACATGTGTACCTCATCAAGCTTAGTTTTTGGGACCTGTTCTTATCTTCTTCTTCTTCCAGGAAGATGTTGTTTGTACATGTGCACCTTATCAAACATTTAGTTGTCAAGCCCCATTGACGCATATTTATTAGTTTTATAGGGGAGTTCTCTTTCCATTTTGACTTTCCATGACCTCTACCTTAGCTTCGATGAAGGGGGTGTTAGGGTTAAACCATAAAGCATTATTGTATAGATCTATAATCAGATAAAATATACAAGCAATGAATGCGGAAATAACCAAAAGATGAAATAAAACAAGAGAAAGATAACACCAGATTTAACATGGTTCTGTCATCACCAATCCAATACTATGATAATTCTTCACCGGGAACTCCTCGTGCTATGATTATTTACTAATGCACAGCCTTTAGTTTGGTGGATGTAATCTGGAAACACAACAACAAACATAACACAAGAATATCATAGACTATGATACGAAAGAATGATGACAAATCTGAAATATAAGTGTAAATTATAATATCAACATGAAATTTTTACAATCTCACCCATGAGGTACTTCAAGTGTTACTGACTTCACTTATCTTCTAACAATAACTATGGAAGAAACTTCACAATGGATTATTTAACACACATTCTAAATGATGGCTTCCTTGACACACTTACTCATACAATATTTATCACTACTTCTCTCTATGCCAAATGAGGGGGGTGGCCTCTTTATTTATAGGAATTCAGGCTTATCCACCATATCTCTAAGATAGGATAGGAAATCTCTTCCAGTCAATCAAATTCCATGCATAAACTCTTGCCTTTACATGTAGGCTTATCTTCTAAGATAAGATAAACCTTATCATCTCACATGGGTTCCACCTTTTTAGAATTTTCCACAAATAAAATACACAAAATATTTATGACATCACTCTTTTTCCTTATTACAAATATAATATTTCTAATTCCTAATCATGTAGACCCTACTTCTTTACTTACCCAACTTTGACATTTTAATATTACCAGACCACTTACGACAAATATTTACTTTTTACCACAACATTCCTATTGTACTTTGACTGTTACCGTACTCTACTTTATTGGCGGCACCGTACTGACGGTGTCGTTATCTTCTATCAGACACCACTACTAATCATACTTAACAACATTCTATTCATAATACATACGTAATAAAATAGAAATTACGGAGGAAAATTTTAATGTCGACATTTTCCCCCTTTCTAGCTTCTACTCCATCCTTAGAGTAGACTATTTTGGTGCTTGGAAAATATTTAACTTGTCCTGGTTGACCCATTTCGTAATGGGAGTGCCATCCAATTCCTCCAGTCGATATGTACCATTTTCATGCACAGATGCTATTTTGTAGGGCCCCATCCATTTGGGAAGAAATTTTCTTTGCCTTCTTTTTTTGTATCTAGAATCAGATACTAGAACCAAGTCATTCAAATGAAATGGATACCAACAGATCTTTTGATCAAAGTATTCCTTCTACTTCATTTTCTTCTTACAACTTGTATCCTTCGTTATTTCTCTCATTTCCTCTAGCAAATGAAGATGCACCAACCTTTCTTTTACTGAATCACTTTCATCCATCCTTTCCTTTTTCATAACTCTCACAGTGGGAATATCAAACTCAATAGGAAGAACTGGATCAATGCCATAAGCCAACTGAAATGAGGAGTATCATGCTGCTGATTTTGATGTTGCCCTATATGCCCATAATGCTGCATGAATCCTTTTATCCCACTTATGTACCTGTAAGGCTACATCTTTTTGTTATAATTTGACACAACACAAAATTTGTTCATTCCACTTATCCATTTGTGTTTGGCTTGTATGTTGTTGCCTTCCTGTGCTTAATAGAAAACTTGTTGACTAGGACTTCTACCACCTCATTAATGAAGTGGCTTCCTTGATCTGTTACAATTTGTAATGGGAAACCAAATCTAGTGACAATGCGTTCATATATGAACCTTGCCACTGCATCCATGGAAGTTGTTTTCAATGCCTAGCTTCAACCCACTTGGTTAAATAATCTGACAACTACAATATACTTATTTTGGCATGGGGTAGTTAGAAGTGGACCTATAATATCTATTCCCCACTTTTCAAAGGGACCAAGTGGAAGAATAGGGTATAATGGAGCTGATGAAGTCTTACGGTTACTATGTGTTTGAAAAATATCACATGTCTTACAATAATTATAAAAATTTCTAAAAAGAGTGGGCCGGGTGATAACCTGCATCCAAGATCCTTCTTGTTGTAAGTTGTCCAGAGAAGTGTCCTCCACATGTACCATTGTGGAATTCTTCTATCATCTCCTTTCCTTGATCACGTCCAACTGCCCTCTTATACTGTCTATCGGGTCCTATTCAAAATAATACTCCATGCAGAATAGAATATGGACAACTGACTTGAGTAATCTTCCTCTTAGCATTTGCATTGGCACCATCAGGAAACTTGAATTCATTCAGATAATTCCAAATATCTATGTATTCACTAGGGATTGTCTCAAGGGATAACAATGTTGCATCTGGGAAATCATCATTATCACAAGATGAACCTAAACCATCGTAGGCTCGAGAGAGTGCATCTGCATTGACATATTTTTTTCCAGGCCTATATAATATTAAATTCAAATTCTTGTAGAAAAATTATCCATCTTGTTATCCTCCCTGATGGGTTAGGCTTATTTACAATATATTTTAGAGCCTGATGATTTGTTACAACTATAAATTTCTACCCTAGCAAGTAATTTCTAAACTTCTTTACAGCAAAAATGATAGCTAGAGCCTCTTTTTCAGTTACAGTATAATTTACCTCAGCACTGCTCATTTGTCTGCTCCCAAAGTAAACTGGATGATCATTCCCATTTTCATCCTTTTGGCTCAGAGTACTTCCTAGTGTTGCATCTGAAGCATTAGTATACACAATGAATGGCTTGCTCCAATCTGGATTCTTTAAAACAGGTGAAGACACTAGGGCTTCCTTCAGTTGTACAAAAGCTTCCATGTGCCTTATTTCCTGGTTCATAAGTAACATCCTTCTTTCAAGAACTGGGTTAGTGGCTGTGTAATCTTTGAGAAATTCTTGATGAACCTTCTATAGTAAACCACATGTCCTAAAAATGATCTCAACTTACTTCTATTAATAGGAAATGGTAACTCTTTGATTTTTGAAACTTTATCAGGATCAGTACCAATACCATCTCTGGATACAACATGCCCTAACAAAACACCTTTAGAACATCCAAAGACACACTTTGTAGGGTTTAGTGAGGCTTGTGCTTCATCTAACCTTTGAAATGTTGTCTCCATCTGGTGCAGGTGGTCCATCTTGCACCCATAGATGTAAAAATCATCCAGAAATACTCTGATGAAGTTCCCAATGTAGGGTTCAAACACCCTATTCATCAAGCGATGGAACGTTGCCAGAGCATTACATAACCCAAAAGGCATAACTCTATAAGCAAACGTTCCCCAAGGAGTGGTGAACGTGGTCTTCAGCTGATCTTTCTCTGCTATACGAACTTGGTTGTATCCGCTATATCCATCAGCAAAACTATAGCACTCCTGGCCAGCTACTTCGTCCAAGATCTGATCTGAGAATGGAAAAGGGTAATGATCCTTCTTTGTTGCCTTATTGAGCTTCCTATAATCAATGCAAATGCGTAGCTTTCTTATTCTTTTTTATTGAGATCACAATGGGAGAAACCCATTCTCAATTCTATACAGCAAATATGAATCCTGCATCAAGCAACTTATCTATTTTTTCTTTTACAGTCTTCAAAAAATTAGGATTCATTCTATATGGCATTTACTTTATGGGCTTAGCACCATCTACCAGCTCAATATAATGTTCTACCAAACTTACTTGACGGAGTTCCTTGTAATCAAAAGTGAATAGGTGTATGTACCTTCAAAAGAGCTAGAGGTAGGATTCCTTCTCACTCTTCATCACAGCATCACCAATCTATATTTGTTGGAGACGATCATCAACTTCTTCTTCAGATAATTTTATGGGGCCATGAGTTGGTGTGACTGAGAAGGATACCCATGACTGAAACATCAACCTCACTTTCTTTATCTTCAGTGTCCACTTCACTGGTACTAAAGTAATCAGAGAATGTCCAATCATCAGTTTCATCACTTGAATCGACAGTTTCTGCCTTATGATACCGAGGGGTCAAATTTATTTTCACCCTCTCTCTACCACGTCCAAGTGTTATAAAGCCTTCATTCCAGTAATTTCTTGCATGAACTCTCCTTAGCCATGGTCTTCCCAGCAACATTGGGTACGCACCAGTACCATTTTTCATCACCTGAAAGTCTACCACACATACAACACCCATAACAGATATTGCCACATTTGAAACTACACCTTTTGATTTAGTTTTTCCTTTATTTAATGATCTTAACATAAGTGTTGAAGGGCGATCAATTTTTAAACCCAACATATTCATTACAGAATCGGTCATTACATTAACTGCAGCACCTCCATCAACTAAGACATCATGAATTGAAATACCATTACATAATACCTCAGCTTGTGGAGTCCAGGGATCCGCCTCTGCCTCCAAAACAGGGACCTCAACCTCCTTCCTTCGTCGAGCATTGAGTCCCACTTCGCAACTCCCACCTCTTCTCAGAAGACATAGCTAAGAGTTGACCATATGTAATATTTGCAGGCATTTTGGACAGATCTTCCAAGATGGAGTATGGTCCTTGCCCCTATGAAATCAGAAAATCTTGCACACCCAAATTTTTTCTCCTATGTTTTCTTACGTAGTTTCTCCTTTCATCTTCTTAGGATCATTTCCATCTTGATTATCTTTTTCTTTCTTTCATTTTGTTACAAACACATCTACTTCATTATTTCTGCTCTTATCTACTACATCAAAAGAATTCACAGGTGTTTTTCCTTTATCATTATCTCCTTGTACCAGATGTAGAAGCTCTATCTGAGAAAATTATATTTATAATGACCCTTTTTATAACAACCATAACATACAACTTCAGAAATATTTCTTTTTAGACCTCTATCTCCTCCCTGAGAACTAAATTCCTTTCCTTGAAGAAGATTAATAATTAACTGAGCCCATCTTCCTGAGCAAATCTTCATACTCAATAGATGTACTAGGAGAAATATTTGTGCTCATCGGGAGTGATTGTGGATTTTGTACCAAAGGTGTTGGTGTAGGCTCTACTTTAGCAACAATTTCTTTGGGCTCCTCTTCCATGCTTTCTTCTTGCCTTCTTGCAATCTCCTTTGCTTGTTCAATGGTAGCTAGGCGGTCATACTTCACTCTTTGTCTGATCTCTAGCTTCATCCCAAGAATGGAGTGCTTACAGAGGAGATTATCCATGCCATTGATCAACCCATCCGCTAATCCTTCCTTTTGGATCTAGGCATCGAGCTTCCTCCTTAGCTTTAGAACACGAGCATGATAATCCCTTATCTTCTCCTTCTCTCCTTGGGATAGCTTTGTGATCTCGATCATGAGATCTACATATTTCTAATGTTCACACAAATTCTTTAAGAAAACTTTCAGTTAATAAATCCCATGAATTTTTCACATTATCACCTAGTGTTTCAAACCACCTAAGTGTTGAACCATCCAAAAAGGTAGGAAAAAATTCAGTCCATTGTTCCCTTCTTATAAAGTCATTACAAATGCAAGATCATTCTTAAACTCTAGAATGAAAGAATGAAGCATCTTCATTAGATTGAGCTGAAAAAAATAGGAATCTTTCCCATTTTCAAAATTAACCACCGTTAAATACTAACCCACAAGTACAATCAACAAGACTTATGTGCACAAATAATTGGAATCACTATACTAGAAAGTGACTTTACACCTTTCTACAGTAAAATAGAAATGACCACGGTAAACTATGGTAAAACTTGACTTGCTGCGGTAACAACTGACTTTACTATGGTAAACATTATTCACAGTAAAAAGTGAAGTTACTGCGGTAAATACTATTCACGGTAAAAAGTGACTTTACTGTGATAAATACTATTCACAGCAAAAATGACTTTATCATGGTAACTACTATTCATGGTAAAAAGTGACTTTACCATGGTAACTACTATGCACAGTAAAAACAAGGTTATCCTCCAAATTGATTTTTGACTAGAGTGGGAATATCTCTCCAAAAAATCCACCAACGACGAATGGCCCCGGCAACGGAACCAAAATGTCATCACCAATCCAGCACTATGATAATTCTTCACCGGGAATTCCTCATGCTATGATTATTTACTAATGCATAGCCTTTAGTTTGGTGGATATAATATAGAAACAAAACAACAAACATAACACAAGAATACCATCGACTATGATAAGACGGAATGATGAAAAATCTAAAATATCAAGTGTAAATTATAATATTAACATGAAATTGTTACAATCTCACCCATGAGGTACTTTAAATGTTATTGACTTCACTTGCCTTTCACCAATAACTATGGGAGAAAATTTACAATTACACCTCTTAATGGCTTCTTCAACACACCTTATAAACTGATGGCTTCCTTTGCACACTTACTCATACAATATTTCTCACTACTTCCTCTCTACGCTAAATGAGGGGGGTGGCCTCTCTATTTATAGAAATTCCAGGCTTATCCATCCTATCTCTAAGATAAGATAAGAAATCTCACTCTGACGAATCATATTCCATACCTTAACTCTTATCTGTACATGTAAGCTTATCTTTTAAGATAAGATAAACCTTATCATTTTATATGGGTTCCACATTTTTAGACTTTTCCACAAATAAAATACACAAAATATTTATGACCTCACTTTTTGTCCTTATTACCAATATAATATTTCTAATTCGTAATCATATAGACCCTACTTCTCTAATTACCCAAACTTTGACATTTTAACATTACCGAACCACTTACGACAAATATTTACTTTTTACCACAGCATTCCTATTGTACTTTGATTGTTACCATACTCCACATTATTGGCGGCACCGTACTGACAGCGCCGTTATCTTCTATCAGAGCACTACTACTAATTATACTTAACAATATCCTATTCCTAATACATACATTAATGAAATAGAAATTATGGAGGAAAATTTTAGTGTCGTCAGCACATTCACCCAGTGTGGGCTAGGTCCACAAAGAAATGTTTAGGTATGTTCTGGTACACCAAAGGTTAGGTACAGGATAAACGGCATGATATTAGGTAAGGTAAGTTGTCATTAGGTCAACACATCACGGGTAATAGTGTCACATGTTTTTCCCTCAGTGAGCTACTCTGAGGTGCAATAGGTTAGTCAGACATATGTTCTGGGTTGCAGACATTTTCAGCTAGGTCACGGCACTGGGTAGGGCCAAGGTATGGGTAAAATAACAAGTCCCTAAATGAAATGAAGGACAGGTGCAGCCGCCCATGTAGGCTTCAGGAGGTCTAGGGTGCGATTCTCATATGTTATCGTCTCTCAGATAGAGGGGTTAGGTAATTTGTGGGTAAAAGATCAGGCCTAAAAAAAGATTTATAAGTGAAATGACCCAGGTAACCGACATTGCTTCTTAGGTTGTTTAGGGGATTACCATTCATCGTCTTATACTAGGGAATGATTTGATGGACATCGGTTGGGTCGGGTTGGGTATCCTTCATTAAAAGAGAACCTTGCATTATACAAGGGGAACTCATTTGTGTGTTTTGTCTTTTGGGAAAATCAACAGAGCATGGAACCTCTTCATGCCTTCTGCGAGAGGAAGATGTATGTTTGTACATGTACCCGGCTAAGGTGGAGAGATTTAGGTTGGTTAGACGGGCCAAGTAGTCAGGTCCACATAGATTGGTGTGGAGGATGTGATTGGAGGTCAGGAGAATTCTGTGTTCCATTCTGACTTTCCATGACCTCTACCTCAGCTTCGAGGAAGGAGAAGGTGTTAGGGTTAGGACACCAGTGTATAGATTGTTGCCAACTCCAGGTGTGGTAACCAGCAGAGCGCAGGCTGGGGCCCATGAATGGGTGGTGAGATGCTAGTAGGACATTACATGGGTGCAGAGGGGGAGGAGGATAACAGGTGAGATTTAACATGGTTCACCCAGTGTGGGGTGATGATTAGTCACCGGAGGTGGGCTGTATATAGATTATTCATTGTTATATAGACCGGACTACATGCCAAAGACAGTGAGGATGTACATGAGGGTTTTGTATATTTTTGTATTCATTTGTATCAGGATGTACATATGTATGTATACACAGACATCAGCTGACTCTTTATTGCTCACCAAGATTATGATATTTATAGTATGCAATGGTGTACATTTTTTAATTTTCATTGTCTCATACCCTCATATATAGGTGCATACATACATAGTGGATCAGGCTATGCTAGAGTAACTAAGGTCGTGTAGGCATGGTGGAGTTAGGTCAGTTCAGACATGAAGGAGTTTATGTTGGTTTAGGCATGAGATTGAGTCTAGGTCATAGGCATGGATGGAGTTAGGTTTACATAGGCATCGTTGCAGTTTAGGTTGGTTTAGGCGATGGTCAGAGTCAGGTCCATAGGCATGGATGTCGAGTCAGATTGACTTAGGCGATGATTAAGTTTAGCTTGGTTTAGGCTGATGGTTGAATTTCCTAATTCATTAATGTTCATGTAATGTTAATGATGATGTGAATCATATAAAAGCATGCTTTTGTAGGAAGTAATGTATGATACATGGTCAAAGAAATGGTAGATAAGATGTAAATGACTTGTATGAGTCGATGATGGTCAACGACTCTTGTGAAGCATGGATTGTTTGTCATTATTGAGTATGTGAAGCTAAATTACTTCATGTTTTAGCATGCAAATAGAACTTGTTGGAAGTTGATAGTAACCAGCATTGGTTAGAGCTAACGGTGAACGATCAGTCCAGGTCAGGGCAAGTTAGACTCGCGACGGTCATGGTTAACCAGCATCGGGCAGGATTAACCAGTGTCAGTTACCTGTGCGAAGAAAGTTTTAATTAACTCTCAGGATTTATTTATATTTTTAGCATTGGAAGTAAATTTAATTGGATGTAATTGCATGGCTAAGTGCCCTAAAGTCTATAAACGACTATTTAAAGAATAAAATCTAGGGTTTAGAATGTAATGGATGGATCATAATTACAAGATAATTATGTGAGAGATACATTCTTGGTGAAGAATCAAAAAAGCTTGAAGAAAGAAAGTACTGAACATCTAAGAAGTGTAGAAGATTGTAAATCTTCATTGTATATCTTGTCAAAGCTTTGGATAATAGATTGGCTTGTTTCTTGGTGGACATAGCCCACAGTGGGTGAACCACGTTAAATTTAGTGTTGATTTATGTCTTTTGTTTTGTATAATTATTCTAGATAGAATATCCACTTTTATTTGCATGTATGTTTAGATCTGATATATTGTATGTACAACCGGTGTGCTAACCCCAACAACTAGTATCAGATCTTTGTTTGAGGGTTTTTTGTGTTGAAAAATTTAATCACATAGGGTTTTCTGATTGAGTGGGAGCTACAACAATGACAAAAGATAATAAATACAAGGTAGAGAAGTTTGACAGATAAAATTATCAATTATGGAAGATGCAGATTGAGGATTATTTATATCAGAGAGATTTGTACTTACCGTTGGATGAGAAGTCTAGACCTATGAAGATGACTGATGAAGAATGGAAGATTCTTGACAAAAAGGCTTTGGGATCTATAAGATTGAGCCTGGAAGCATCCGTGGCTTCCAATATTATAGAAGCGACTTCTACAGTAGACTTAATAAAATCTCTTGCTAATTTATATGAAAAACCTAGTAATTCAAATAAAGTTTATTTCATGAAGAAAATTTTTAGTTCTAATATGCATGAAGGTGAATCTGCCTCTAGTCATTTGAATGATTTTTGGTATATTTTAAATCAGTTAAAATCGGTTTTAATACCATTTGATGATGAAGTAATAGTACTTTTATTCTTATTTTCTTTGCCTGATAGTTGGGACAACTTGGTAATGGCTGTTAGTAATACAACATCTGCTAATAATATTTTGAAGTTTGATGATGTGGTTAGTATAATCTTGAATAAAGAAATTCGCACAGGAAAATTATAGAGGAAACATCATCTGGAAATACTTTGAATGTAGAAAGTAGGGGCAGGCAAGAAGGAGAGATCTAAGAGTAAGAGTAATGGGAAATCAAAGTCAAGGGATAGCAGATCTAAATCCAGAAGTAAGGGAATTATTTTTTGGAAATGTGGAAAGAAATGACATGCAAAGAAAGATTATTAGTTAAAGAATAAAGAGAGGAATCTACAAGTACCTCTTCCTCGTACCTGACCTCCTGAGGTCGTGCCGAGACGGCTAGTGAATGTGGAATATAAATGGATATAGACAAACTAATCAGGTAATCTTATATCCTCAATACACAATAATGGAATCTGTGAATCTAAGGCAAAGAAGGCCCTCCTAACCTGAATTGGTGTAATGGTTTGTTCAGATATAATAGCTGTTCGGAGGCTCCAATCAATGTCGAGCTCTGCCGAGATCCTGTTTATTGGTTGTTGGATACGTGGGAAGTGACCTGTGGGAGCTTCGTATATATCTCCAGACAAGGTCATGAAAATGGTGATAGGAGGTTTAGTGGATTTGTAGTGAACTATGGGTGGTTTTTTGGTCTAGTCCAGAAAATATTAGATTGATTGGCTTCTATATTTAATACGGAGAACTGCGTTATGATATCTGGTGGGAGTGGTGAGGATCTAAATACCAGCATTCATAAACCAGTATCAATACTTAACTGATTTGCAGGCCCGTTGGGTTGTGGGACTTGGGGATCACAACTGTGAGTTTGTGGTTGTTGTGGACCTGTTATGGTCATGTGAAGAATCAATCCCTTCTTCCGACTATCCAGTAATCATACACCTTTTCAGCCTCTATGTTTAGAACTAGAAGTTGTATAATTTTCTCAGAATACCTTACAGGTGTTCTGGCAACTTGAATGCGTAAGCTAGTATCTATGTCAACGAGGAGGTCTCCTGCGTTAGGTTGTGGAACTAAAGGATTGCAACCAAATACTTGTTCTCTTTCGAATCCTTGTACAGTCATTGGATATTTTATCAAGGTAGTCTATAGTTAGGATGATTTGACCAAAATGTGTATGCCTTGTCGTCTTTGATATTTAACCCTCTCAGTTGTTCACTAATTGCTTATAGGTTTGTCGTTGCTCGAAAGACCTGTATCCTAAGGTCTTGATCTATATCAGCTAATGTTGTGGGTAGATTTGGTTGAGGCACTATTGGTTCAAATATATATTCTCTAGGCTCTCTAGGTCCTGTGATTGTCATGCAAAATGATTCAACTTTTAACTAAAATTAATAAACTAATTATGAAAGATGTATCTACACTATGCATGTATTCTTTTATTTTTGTATTTTTGATGAAGTATTTTAATGAAATTAAAGAGCAGCTATTCTAATATATTTAGAAAATGGACAACTAATCTAGTAACAGAATTAAAACAAACAAAATAGCCTGGTGTGGCTATTTGCCTGTGCAGTTGTGATTTTATCCTAAATATCTAAGCAACTAATTATTTTAAATTGAAAGACTCTCGATCCTACCTCAGAAGTGAGGAATGAATCATAGTTTCTTAGAAACTATCAATCCCCACAGCTTCCCTGGTGATATCGAGAGTGAGATTTTGACTGAAATAAAATAATTCACTACTCTATTTGATACGTTGTAACTAGAACTTTGATAGCTCAAACCTGGCGTTTACAGAATAGTGGTAAATCTAGTTGTGTGTGACTTTGTCCCCTCAGTGTGATCTCCTCGTTTCCTTCGTGTTCTCTTGAATCCAGAAAAGTGTGTATATGATAGCATCAACAGAATAAGGAACTTGAACAATGGCAAGCTTTTGGACATAGACCGAATACAATGCGAGTAAGAGAGAGATAGTGCAAGTGAACAGAGCTTGACTATGCAATTCCTAGCGGGATTTATTGTGGGAATACAACACAAATGTGCCAAGAGTTTTAGAAGCTATCCTTTGTGACTAACAAAACCTGTAACTTTAAATGGATTCCAATCTAAGAATGAAACTACTCTTATTTTAAACTGAGCTTGCATGGAACAACAATGAGGCAAGAATGAAACAAGAAGATTGAATGACCTCTAAACATAAAGAAAGACCAACAATGGATGCAAAACATGAAACTAATTGGAATTCTAAGCAAGAAACTCAAAGACTGAATGATTAAACAGAGAAGGAGAGGGGCCATTTGTTTGAAAACAAGCTGGCTATTTATAGCAAATGCAATCACAAGAAGGTAACTTGGAATTGAACTCTTTTACCATTAAACAAAGTGAAAACACTATTCACAGGGGCCAAAACATAAATGCAAAGCAAAGTAGCTGAAGAATGTGGGTAGAAATTGAAGATTTACGTTTGATGTGATCGTCAGAACTTTCTGGAAAATGTGAACAGGATGCCGCCCTGTGCAGGGTTATGGGCGGTGGGCGGTGGTCACGGGACCTCCGCCCAGGCAGGGTGGCGGTCTCATCACTGAAGACCAAAATGCAAGGAAAAAGGGGGCAGAGGGAAAAACAAAGCATGTGGAGGCCGAGTGAGGCATGCGGGATACAAACGTATACTTGGTGAGCTTTTCTGGATTCCGAACACCTTGCAAGGAGACCTGTATCATCATTGGGGTATGTGTAACATCTTTCCGGTGGTGCAGTACCCTACAATTTTGGGTACGTACATATTGCCCCCTCGGAGAAGCGTCTTAGCCATGAAGAGGCGTAAAATGGTGGATCCGAGTATGGTGGTCCCGAAATGGGGAGTTAGGAGTTATACCCGACACCCGTGTGTTGGAAAGTCACCATCCAAAATCCCGCTATCTGCAAAATAAAAAAAAAGGGGACTCAAGTGCAGCTAAATAAAATAATTTGAGAAATAAGACTAAATTGATATGAAATGAGGACTTACCATCTACGCGGGGTTTAGAACTTACCTCCGTCGATGCTCTGACCCTGCGAAAGACATTCAAAATCAATTTTAAAAGGCTATATATATATATATATATATATATATATATATATATATATATAAAACGAACTCATTTCACTATTCATTTGTGTGGATTGATTTGATAGTTTTTGAGCTCTGGGACCCACGGTGATGGTTTTTGATGAGAGTATAGTCAAAATGTTCATGGTGAGATAGTGATCATGCCTCCGAGAGTGGAACATCGACTTGCAAAGTCTCAGGTTAGTTCTTCTCAATTTATTGTTTTTAAACCTAAAATGTAGAAATGATAAAATCTTTGTCTTGGGGGGGTATTTTTGAAAATACTAGTTTTAAATGAGTCTCTAGGGGGGGGTGCCCATAGGGTAGGTCCTTATTTTAGTTAAAATGGTGTCTTTTGCTTGTTTTTAGGCATTTTTAGGGCTTCCGAGCCGTTTGCGGGTTCGGGACAGGACCGCCGCCCTGCACAGGGTGGCGGTTACAGGACCATCACCTTAGAAGGTGGCGGTTATGGAACCGCCATGCTCTGCACAGGGTGGCGGTTCATGACAGAAAGCAAAAACAATGCTTTGCTTTACTTATTTTTGCATTTTTAGCACTTTTACATGTTTTTGATAGTTTTTCCAATCAGATTTTGATACTAACTTACTCCTTTTTTGTGTTTTTGGGTGTATGCAGAAGGAGGAATACATTAGATGGAGCTGAGAGAGGGAGTGTGATTGGCTCCCAGCAGTGTTAGAGGCACTCACTCAGGCAGAGTGAGATACTCTTCAGAGGGCTGGCATTTGGAGGATTGCACAGGTCCCTCATGTTGCACCTGCTAGTCACATACTATGTGACTTATTTTCATACTGGGATGTGGATCGGAACACCTTCCGATTGCCAGGAGTTAGGGGTGAGTGGACCATCACCCTGGAGGATGTTTACCATATACTGGGGGTTCTGATCCTTGGGCGGTGGCTGTCTCTTAAGACAACAGTATCGAGATCTCAGGTGGTTCAGTGGGCCACTTATATGGGGGATGCAGTTGTTTCGATGGGGTCGAAGAAGGGGGTGAGGGTCCACTCCATTGTTGAGTCAGACATTCCTGTGCTCCGCAAGGCCATCATGGGCATCCTTGCTTCGAGATTGATTGGGGACAAGGGAGGGGACACCCTCTTATATTGCTGGGCCCCCATCATTGCACAGATTGAGGGCCATGGATGTGTTTACACTTGGGGAGCAGACATCCTCGGGACCACCTACCATGATTTATACAGGGTGGTCTGACTACAGGGACAGTCACTGAGCCACCCCACTCTTGTCATGAGTTGGGTGTATGAGCATATCACTCCGTATGGGAGAGGTGTAGAGGCGGAGGATCCTGGGGCCGTCAGGGTAGCGAGGTGGACAGGGATGACCATTCTTAGAGTGCCTCACCAGCCAGTGGCCTCTTTGACCACTGCAGACATGGAGGCCACTCCTTATCAGGCCATGGCAGGGTTATGGGGAGAGGAGACTGTCACATTGATTGCTTGTCAGACTACCAGTCAGCTGGTAGACAGGGCGGGGAAGTTGGAGATCCACCCCTTTGACAGAGTACCACAGTAGTTCGGCCTCCCATATATTGACATGTTTCCTCTAGCGGGGCCAGTGTATAGATCTATTCGTGAGGCTCGGGGAGGTCCTAGAGGCCGGGGTTGGACTACTGTTACTCCTGGTGTCCCCATCACAGCTAGGAGGGTGGTACGTGCTCGAGGGGGAGCCAGTGCTCCTCAGGCACCTTTACTTTGGATTGCCACCGGTCCTACCCATAGCAGCGATGAGCCTATTGACGTGGACTCCGAGTCTGAGGAGTTCACTGGGGGAGAGACAGAGGAGGAGACAGAGGAGATGGAGATCGGAGGGATGGGTGGGGAGGATGACAGTGATTCTGAGTGGCATGACACTCAGGATATCCTACGGGCTGAGAGGGTGGAGCGGAGTGCAGAGAGGGTGACTCTGATCTCAGAGGAGTTGCTCTCTCAGGATTTAGGGGGAGATGGCGAGTCTGTCGCAGGCCATCACATTGCTCCAGATGTGGGAGAGGGATGCCAGTCAGTGGTAGCATCAGTGGCAGGTGTGGATCCTAGAGACCCTTCCTGGAGGCCTGGAGATCCGAGTGAGTTGCACTCTTCTCTTGACTTGGTTTTAGTTAGAATTGTCTTAGTTGTTATTTCATTTATTCTTGGTTTTATTTTTGATCATTTTCTAACTTGTTTTCTCCTTTATTTGCAGTGACTGCTGATGAGTGGTGAGACTTGATTCACCGAGTATGCATAGATACCTTGTTGCTCCCCTTGGAGAAGACTCGTGCTGAGCTTTCTGAGGATGTGGGAGAGCCTTCAGCAGCTGGTAGGCATACCGATGTTTTTTCCCCTGTCTGGCAGTGGCAAAGATCATGACTTCTCTCCATGCTGAGGTAGCTGGATATAGGATGGCCGAGCGCTTGATGAGGAGGAGTCATTCTCATAGTGAGACAGTAGCTACTGGCCGTGACCGCGAGCCCTCAGTGCATTCGGAGTGCCGGCGTAGCCGGAGTCCTAGATGTGGTCGTACACCCTCTGAGGGATCCCATAGGGGTTGAGAGGCCATTTTTGTAGTGTTTTGTCAGATATTTATATGAGTGTTTTTGTACTTTTCGGGCTCATTGAGCATTTTGACCATGCTTAGTGCATGATGGCATTGTATATAAAACCTTGATATATATATATATATATATATATATATATATATATATATATATATATATATATCTTTTTGGATCTAGACTTTTGGTGCCTAGAATTTTGTGACTTGTTTCCACATGTATACTAGATGTTTTTAGAGTACTTGTTTTCATGCTTTTCAGAATGTATGTGATGGATGACAAATGATAGTAAACAGAATGTTTTACTTTGTATGTTTTTGTAATGCTGATATGAGATGATACAAACATATGGTAGTACTGAACTTTTGAATTCTTTGGGCAATGTTTGTAATTTCTTCTTATGTTGGCAAAACGTGATGAATGTATAGTGATAAAGAGATGAATTTTCCCCATTCCCAACTCCACGCAACCAGTAAGATGCGAGGGCTCTACACCAAGAGTTGGGAAGGGCACAAATTGTATGAGTTTGACTGAATGGAATGATAAGAGACAGACAAACCAGTAACAGAAACCAAACTTAGACCTACACACTTACCCTACTCAAAACTACCACCAAGCTTAGAAGGTCACTTACTTTCTAGTTTATCTAGACTTAGATTTATAAATGGCAACCTGGTTGACAAAATCTGGTTTTGAGGATTTGATCTCTTTGGAATTTGGACATTTGTTTTCTCTTAATATAATTTGATTTGTATTTTTAGCATACCAAGATTTGTTAATTTGTGTGAATGGACCCCCCACACCCTGCCTCATGCCACTAGTAAGAAGCATGGGTTTGTCACCAAAGGCGGGATATAGGTGAGTAAGGGCACTTCTTTCCTTTCCCAACCTCACACCACTAGTAAGAGATGCGGGCTTATCACCGAAGGTTGGTGGGGCAAAGAAGTGTGTAAAATAAAATATTTTGTTTTGCTTGGCACTTTTGATTCTATTTGATTTTGACATTTCTGATCTGTGACTTTGGGATATCCTTTCTTTCAAAGAGATTTAAGAGGGATAGATGTGACACCAAGAAGCTTCTAGAACAGACCGTAGGTAAGGACAACTTCACCTAGTAGAAAGAAAGAGAAAAACCAAGTATGCAGGCCTTGGTATGGTTTTCGTCAATACTTGTCTGTCAAACTTGATGAGAAGATTTGAAATTACTTGATGATGTTTGAGGAGATGTGATTTGAATGCTTTTGCCAATACTTTCAGAAATTTGTAATAGATTGCTTAAGAGTAAGTTCCTGGACTACAATTTTTACGAAATGAGTGGACAAAATGAAACAGCTAAATGACTAATGCAATGTAGGTAGCCATAATGTACAAGTGGTGATTCTGATGTCTCATGCGTAAAACCGTTTAAGATGCAAGGAATTGACAGTTTCATTGAATTCCTCACCTTCTAGTGTGCACAAGAGATACGCACCATTTCCATAGTCTTTCATGACTCGGTATGGGCCCAACCACTTGGGCCGGAACTTCCTTCCTTGCCAGTTTTCTTATCGATCCGGCTGTCTAGTCTTAGAACTAGATCTCCCTCATATATTTCTCGCTCATAGATTTTTTTGTTATACTGCCGGCACATCCGGTCAGCATAGGCTCTGTGCCATTGTTCGGCATTTAGCCTGGCCTCGTCAAGGCTTTCCAGTTGAGAGAGGCATGCCTCCCTATAAGCTTCTTCATCCAAAATCCCTTGTAATGAGATGCAGAGACTAGGTATTTCAACCTCAAGTGGGAGAACTGCTTCTGCCCCGAATACCAGCGAGAAAGGGGTTGCTCCTGTTGGTGTTCTTATTGAGGTTCGATGGGCCCACAAGGCCGGATATAGTTTTAAATGCCAATCTCACTTGTTCTCCTTGACTGTTTTGAGGAGAATAGCCTTTAATGTTTTGTTTGTTGCTTCGGCTTGCCCATTGGCTTGAGGGTAGTAAAGAGAGGCCGTGTGATGGTTTATTTTGAATTTGCTACATAACTCATGGACCTCATCATTTTTAAAGGATGTGCCATTATCAGAGATAATGACTTGTGGGACACCATACCTGCAAATGATTTGGTTTAGAATGAATTTGGCAATTACCGAACCTGGTACGGTGGTGAGGGGCATGGCCTCTACCCATTTGGTAAAATATTCCGTGGCTGTAATTATAAAATTATGGCCATCGGTTGATGAGGGAGAGAATTTCCCTATCAAGTCCAGACCCCATGTGGAAAAGGGCCATGGGGTCGCTATTGGTTGCAGGGATTGTGCTGGCATGTGAATCTCGTGAGAGAATTCTTGGCATTTGTGGCACTTACGTACAAACTCTACTACGTCATGTTCGAGAGTGGGCCAAAAATAGCCCATCTGATGTATTTTGTGAGTGGTGGCGTGACCACCGAAGTGGCCTCCACATATCCCACTATGGGATTCATAAAGAATCTTCTTAGATTCTTCTGTGTCGATGCATCTTAGAAGCATGCCGTCGAAGGCTTTACGATAGAGTACCTGTTCTAAAACAACATATTTAGCAGTGATAATGCGTAACCGCCTTCTTTGTTGTGATGTGGCACCCTTCCGGGTATGTGTGGTCTATGATAAAATTGATGATATCAGTATACCAGGGACATGTAGAGATGGGGGGCCTGGTTTCGACGAAGTATATACACTCATCAGGAAAGTCCAGATTTACCAGATCGCCTCCATCTAGTGGATTGTCAGCTAACCAGTCTGCAATGATTTGTCCCTTAACGGATTTTTGGTTTACGAATGTTAACTCAAATTCACCCATTAAGGTTATGAAATGCCCAACCTTTTTAGATAAAGACCCTTGCGTGAGGAATGTTCGTAAATGATCTGTTTTTACAATGACCCTTGTTTCTTGGTTTAACATGTAATGTCTTAAACGTTTTGTTGCAAAGACTATGGCAAGGCATTCTCTCTCTACCTGTGTATAATGTGTTTCATAATCGAGCAATGTTTGGCTGATGAAATAGACCACACGTTCTCGTTTATCATTGTCTTCTTGAGCCAACATGCAGGCTAGCGAGACATGAGTGGCTCGTGAGTATAGGATCAAAGGGCGGTCTGGTTTGGGAGGCATTAGCATGGGTGGAGACAACAAGAAGCATTTAACTACTTCGAAGGCCTCGTTGCATTCTTCAGTCCAATCAATGCTATAATCTTTCTTTAATAGATTGTTGATTGGATGAATGGAAAAACTTAAATCTGGGATGAACCTTCGGATTGCACTGAGTTTCCCAAGAAATGACCTGATTCCAGACTCGTCCGATGGTGGGATCATTTTGAGAACAACCCGTATTTTGGCTGGATCAACATCAATCCCTTGTGAAGATATAATATAGCCCAGAAGTTTGCCTCCTGTCACACCAAACATGCACTTCTCTGGGTTTAATGTGACACCATATTCAATTAATCGTGAGAGGATGATACGAGTACTTCTGGATGATCACAACGTTTCTTGGCCTTGGCCAATAAGTCATCCACGTAGGATTCCACAATTTTATGGATAAGATCATGGAATATGTATGTCATTTCCCGTTGATATGTAGCGCGGCGTTCTTAAGACCAAATGGCATGACAGCGTAGCAATAAGTTCCCCAGGGAGTTATGAATGTAGTTTTGGCTTGATCCTGTTCAGATATTTTAATCTGATTATACCCTGAGAACCCATCCATGAGGGACAATAGTTCAAATCTAGCTGTTGCATCAACAATAATGTCAATGGATGGTAATGGGAAGTCATCCTTGGGACAAGCTTTGTTAATATCCTGAAAATCTATGCAAATGCGTATCTTCCCATTCTTTTTTAGAACAGGGATGATATTAGATACCCATTGTGAATAGTCAATGGGTTTGATGAATCCCACTTGGAGAAGTTTTATTACTTCCTCTTTTACCATGAGAGCCACTTTTGGCTTCATTGGTCTTGACTTTTGTTTAATTGGTTTTGCATCTGGTTTAGTGACAAGGTTATGTACCACGATGTGTGGTGCAATGCCCGTCATTTCTTTATAATTAAATGTGAAATCCTTTTGATGTTCTTTGAGGATTTGGGTGTGTATTTCTATCTCCTCGGAGTTAACGAGGATCCCAACTTCAAAATTTTGGTTCTTCCTCTGTTCCAATGTTTATGTCAATGGTTTCTTCTATTAAAGAAGTGTTACCTTCTTCAAATTCAGGTGGGGCTGGAGGTAGTTCCAAGCTTTCTCCATCTTCTATCTCGTAGATATCGAGATCCTTCTATGGAGGAGACTCTACCATGGGATTTCCAAAATAGGAAGAGGAATGTGGTATTAAGGAAAGATCTACTATGCGGTAAGCAAGGTGTAGCTCCGCATAGGTGTTTAGATATTCGAGAGTGACTCTATCATTGTCAAAGTGATCCATGATAGAAAAATCATCCTCAGCTTCTCCATGAGTTAGGAGTGAGTTTGTTGGTATTTTACGCACTAATGGTTCGGTACGAAGTGATACTGTGAAATTTGTATCTTCCAACTCACTGTTTGGAGTGAAACGGGAAGCTGAGGTTGCTATTGAGTCTGCGAGAAGGTTCTGCTCTCGTGGGATTGATTCAATTGATATGAAGTTAAATCCCTTGCTTAGATCTAACACCGCTGTTTTGTATAGTTGTAAATGTTCAGCCCTAGTTTCATATACCTCAGAGACTTGGTTTGCAACTAGTTGCGAGTCTCCTAGCACTCTAATGTCATCGACACCCATTCTTTTGGCTAGGATGAGGCCAAGGAGGAGAGCTTCGTACTCAGCCCTGTTGTTTGTACATTCAAAGTTTAATTTAAAGGTGAAAGGTAGGATCTTTCCCTCAGGTGAAGTAAAGATCACTCCTGCCCCAGCTCCAAAGTGACATCTAGCCCCATCGAAGTGGAGAGTCCAATATTTTCTTGGAAAAATGGATGTTGGGGTATTTTTCGTATCTATTTCTTTTGCTTCGGTTACTTCTACCATAAAAACTTCGTCTGATGGAAGAGAAGCAATTCCCAGGGTGCGTCCCATACCCATAGAATCAAATGGTAGGAGAATAGGTAAGTCTTTCTCTAGCAACTCGACAATTTTTGTGGTAGTCCCTAGTGACACTGTTTCTATAACGTTGGTCTCATTTTTGAGTGCTGGAATGTCTTCGGCTAGATTTGTAATTTCCAATTCTGTGGTGGGTATCAACTTCTCTTTTGGTTTTGAATTAATTGGTTTGATGAGTTGATTTGTTGGGAGTTCAAACTCGGAGTGAATGCCTGGTCTTTTCTTCAAATCAGCTAGGTGTATATCGAAGGGTTTTGGGTCACCTTGTGCCACAAATATTTTCCCTAAGTGTAGAAATCTTATTTCTTGGAATAATGTGGAAGGGATTGCCTTCATGCGGTGTATCCATGGCCGACCGAGGATCATATTATAGTTGGTTTCCTGATCTATAATATAAAATTCGGTGAGGACCGTCTTGGGTCCTAAAGTGACTGGTAAAACTATGGTTCCAATTGAAGTGGCCTTGAGGCTATCATATCCTCTTAACGTATTTCGTGTTGTGGAACAGTTTGTCTCTCCATATCCTAACTTTTGAAGAAAAGTGAAGGGGACTATGTTAACTGCTGCCCCATCATCAATCATTGTGCGTTTAACATAATTATTGTAAACCCATACTTGTAAATGTAAAGTTGGGTCACCTCTTCGTGCAATCTCAGCGTCTGTTGGCATTTTTCTTATATCAAATATAAACTCAGTATCCCTATCTGGCTGCCCTGGAGGATAGATGTCAAAGTCTACATGGTTTACTTGCGTTTCCAGAGGAGGAGTGATGTTGATTAAATGACCAAGGCCTAATGCTTCTAAGAGGGCAGCCCTGTGGGTGGGAGAGTTTTTTAACAAATCCAAAAAGGAGATGTGAGAGAAGGTTTTAGTTAAGTCATTAATTAAATCATAGGTGCCTATGGGTTTTACCAATGTTTGTTGAATGTTGTCTGGTTCCAATGGATAACTTGGAGTTGGTTGAGAAGAATAATCCCCTGTGTTCTTGTTATGGTTTCTATGGGTAGCTCGGTGTCTAACTCCACCAGACCAACTATCTTAGTTTGGGGTCGAGTTCCTAGTTGGGGTGCGACTGGTGGATTTAATGAAGTT
This sequence comes from Taxus chinensis, assembly GCA_019776745.2. NCBI lineage: Eukaryota > Viridiplantae > Streptophyta > Pinopsida > Cupressales > Taxaceae > Taxus > Taxus chinensis. The sequence continues at coordinate 560,457,523 of CM034154.1, forward strand.
GAAGCTTCATGATCATTGTTTCCTGTTATAACACCCTTGTTTGTTCCGTTAGGATCTAGCCTGTTATTGTTAGAATGGTTTGGGAGTGGATCATTAAAGATCTTGAGGGGTGCATTTTGAGGGGAAACTACCCCTGTATAAGCGTTTGGCGTGGGTACTACAGAATTTGCTAAAAACATATCTATAAAGAGTTGCTTTTGATCTTCTGGCAAATGCTGCATGAATTTATTGTAGTCACGACAAGTCCTAGTATCGTGGCCTTGAATCTTGTGGAAGCCACAATACAAATTGGGATTATAATTTCGAGGTTGTTGATTTAAAACCTGTTGTGGCCCAAAATTCTGATAAGGTTGCTGGTTATTAGAGTTAAAATTTTGAGGTTGTTGCCTTTGGTTTTGACTCTGATATCCAGTTGGGTTTTGATTTGGACCTTGTGTTTGGATTTGTCGTTGTCGTTGTTGTTGTTGTGGTCGTGGTGGATGATTAAAATCCACCGCGTTGATTGTTGGAGTAAAATTGTTATTTCGCTGATTATTAATAGGTGGCGAAATGTTTACAACATTTTCCCTTTTAACTTGGTCAGTTACTCCATCTGTTGTAACTCCGCGGTTCTTGTTAAGGATCTTAGGTCCTTGATTAGCATTCCCGGTATTAGGATAGCTGCGGTGTTTTGATTGGGAGTGGTTAATTTCCCATTTGTTCCATATGTCTTACGACCACTATCTATTGCTGCTTGGTCGATTCGGAGAGCACTCTCGAGTACTTCATCATAAGTTCTTAGTGGGAACTTCTGGACTTCTTCCTTTATCTCTCTATTGAGAGAATTAAGGAATAAATCACATAGTTCCATTTGATCCATGTTTGGAGCACTTGCTGATGAGTAGAGAACCGTATGCCATCTTTGAATAAAATGAGCAGCGGATTCATTATGTTCTTGTTTAATATGCAAGAATTCCCTGATCCTGTTCTTAACAATTTGTTCATATCAAAAGCTTTGATGAACTCAGACACAAGTTGTTTGAATGAGTGTATCGAGGCTTCAGGTATTCTGTAATACCAATCAAGGGCAATACCTTCTAAGGTTTTAGGGAATATCTTAGCAACAACCCCGTCCCAAGGGAGTAATTCCCATATGGCTGTGGCATAGGCCTTAATGTGTGCATTTGGATCACCTTCCCCTTTATATTTGGGTAAATCAGGAAGAGGTCTTGGAAGCATAACACTTCGTATGGTGAAGTCTAGGGGCTCTTTTAAATATTCTGAATAAGTCCCTACCGCATAGGCCTCGACCATCGATGGTGCTTGCTGAGGGGGTGGAGGTGGAAAGGGTTGTTGATATGGCATAACATATGTGTTTGTAGGGACATAAGGGAATCCCTGTGGTTGAACGAACATCCCGGGAGAAGAGAACATGTCTCCTTGTGGTGACTTTGAATAAATGTTTAAGTAAGGAGGAGCATTGTTCTGGTATGGGTTGTTTGGTGCCAAGCCGGGAGGTGTCATGTTTTCAACTGGAGCGGCGTTTGAAAACGCGGTCCTAGTTGGTGTTTGTTGTGGGTAATTATAAGGATTTTGAGGAGGCATGCCTAACGTGCCTATTCCTATAAGGAGGTCAACCTGACTGGGGTGATGTGGAGGGTTGGGGATTCCTGCTTGCCCAAAATATGAATTTTGGTTTGCTTGAGCAAGTTCTAGCCCTCTAACCTTTTCAACTAAGGCTGAAATGACCTCTATTGGTGAAGACACAGTGTTTTTCCTTAATGGCATTTGTTGTATACCTTGAGGTTGTAAAGGGGTATGATACCCTGCTATGAATTGATCATTACCCTGCCAAGCTTCACCGAGGGCATTTCCCATAGGTGGAGGAATGGGGGTGTTTTCTTGGAATAGGGTATCAGATTGTATTTGTAAACTCCCTATAGGTGGATACATGTTTTGGAAACGTTGTTCACTTCTAGCATAACGTGCTAAGTACTCCTCATCCAAAAATGGGAGTGGATCTGACTGTCTACTGATCTGTGGTCTGAACAAGACCTGAGGAGATGAAGTGGATTCTCCAGTAAACATCATATTGTTAGACCCTGAGGGCTCTGGCTGTTGTGTTTGTGCAAGCTGATCAAACTCCTCAATTCGGAATGAAGAACTGGAGCTAGTTCTTTGAGGGGGAGTTTGAGATGACAAGTAATTACTTGAATAGTTATCAGCCCATGTGGAAAGCGAGGGTGATGGTTGTCTACTTGTTTGACTATAACTTGCTTCAAGACCTGAGAGAGGTCTACCATATGCATCGTATCCCGACATATTCGGGGGGTATATGAATACCCGCAGAATAATGGGAAAGAGTGAAGGTGGATGAAAGAAATGAAAACAAAAGGGGAATATTTGTTGTGTTTCATGTCGGGTTCACCAATTTTGTACGATGGAAAAGTGACATGCGAGCATGGGAATCTACAAGTACCTCTTCCTCGTACCTGACCTCCCGAGGTCGTGCCGAGATGGCCGGTGAATGTGGAATATAAATGGATATAGACAAACTAATTGGGTAATCTTATATCCTCAATACGCAATAATGGAATCTGTGAATCTAAGGCAAAGAAGGCCCTCCTAACCTGAATTGGTGTAATGGTTTGTTTAGATATAATAGTTGTTCGGAGGCTCCAATCAATGTCGAGCTCTACCGAGATCCTGTTTATTGGTTGTTGGATACGTGGGAAGTGACCTGTGGGAGCTTCGTATATATCTCCAGACAAGGTCATGAAAATGGTGATAGGAGGTTTAGTGGATTTGTAGTGAACTATGGGTGGTTTTCTGGTCTAGTCCAGAAAATATTAGATTGATTGGCTTCTATATTTAATATGGAGAACTGCGTTATGATATCTGGTGGGAGTGGTGAGGATCTAAATACCAGCGTTCGTAAACCAGTATCAATACTTAACTGATTTGTAGGCCCGTTGGGTTGTGGGACTTGGGGATCACAACCGTGAGTTCGTGGTTGTTGTGGACCTGTTATGGTCATGTGAAGAATCAATCCCTTCTTCCAACTATCCAGTAATCATAAGCCTTTTCAGCCTCTATGTTTAGAACTAGAAGTTGTATAATTTTCTCAGAATACCTTACAGGTGTTCTGGCAACTTGAATGCGTAAGCTAGTATCTATGTCAATGAGGAGGTCTCCTGCGTCAGGTTGTGGAACTAAAGGATCACAACCAAATACTTGTTCTCTTTTGAATCCTTGTACAGTCATTTGGATATTTTATCAAGGTAGTCTATAGTTAGGATGATTTGACCAAAATGTGTATGCCTTGTCGTCTTCGATATTTAACCCTCTCAGTTGTTCACTAATTGCTTGTAGGTTTGTCGTTGCTCGAAAGACCTGTATCCTAAGGTCTTGATCTATATCAGCTAATGTTGTGGGTAGATTTGGTTGAGGCACTATTGGTTCAAATATATATTCTCTAGGCTCTCTAGGTCCTGTGATTGTCATGCAAAATGATTCAACTTTTAACTAAAATTAATAAACTAATTATGAAAGATGTATCTACACTATGCATGTATTCTTTTATTTTTGTATTTTCGATGAAGTATTTTAATGAAATTAAAGAGAAATTATTCTAATATATTTAGAAAATGGACAACTAATCTAGTAACAGAATTAAAACAAACAAAATAGCCTGGTGTGGCTATTTGCCTGTGCAGTTGTGAATTTATCCTAAATATCTAAGCAACTAATTGTTTTAAATTGAAAGACTCTCGATCCTACCTCAGAAGTGAGGAATGAATCACAGTTTCTCAGAAACTATCAATCCCCACAGCTTCCCTGGTGATATCGAGAGTGAGCTTTTGACTGAAATAAAATAATTCACTACTCTATTTGATACGTTGTAACTAGAACTTTGATAGCTCAAACCTGGCATTTACAGAACAGTGGTAAATCTAGTTGTGTGTGACTTTGTCCCCTCAGTGTGATCTCCTTGTTTCCTTCGTGTTCTCTTGAATCCAGAAAAGTGTGTATATGATAGTATCAATAGAATAAGGAACTTGAACAATGGCAGCTTTTGGACATAGATTGAATACAATGCGAGTAAGAGAGAGATAGTGCAAGTGAACAGAGCTTGACTATGCAATTCCTAGTGGGATTTATTATGGGAATACAACACAAATGCACTGAGAGTTTTAGAAGCTATCCTTTGTGACTAACAAAACCTGCAACTTTAAATGGATTCCAATCTAAGAATGAAACTGTTTATTTTAAACTGGCTTGCATGGAACAACAATGAAGCAAGAATGAAACAAGAAGATTGAATGACCTCTAAACAGCAAAGAAATACCAACAATGGATGCAAAACATGAAACTAATAGAATTCTAAGCAAGAAACTCAAAGACTGAATGATTAAACAGAGAAGGAGAGGGGCCATTTGTTTGAAAACAAGCTGGCTATTTATAGCAAATGCAATCACAAGAAGGTAACTTGGAATTGAACTCTTTTACCATTAAACAAAGTGAAAACACTATTCACAGGGTGGCCAAAACATAAATGCAAAGCAAAGTAGCTGAAGAATGTGGGTAGAAATTGAAGATTTACATTTGACGCGATCGTCAGAACTTTCTGGAAAATGCGAACAGGACCGCCGCCCTGTGCAGAGCGGTGGGGTTACGGGACCGCCGCCACTGTCCTGGGTGGTGGTCACGGGACCGCCACCCAGGCAGGGTGGTGGTCTCGTCACTGAAGACCAAAATGCAAGGAAAAAGGGGGGCAGAGGGAAAAACAAAGCATGTGGAGGCTGAGTGAGGCATGCGGGATACAAACGTATACTTGGCGAGCTTTTCTGGATTCTGAACACCTTGCAAGGAGACCTGTATCATCATTGGGGTATGTGTAACATCTGAGTCAAAAAGGAATATAGATCTTAAAGGCTAAGGGTAAGTTATCAAATTTGAAATATTTAGATCTTGATTTCTATGAACATTATATCTTTGGAAAGTAAAAGAGATTGAGATTTCTCAAAGTTGGGGCAACTAAGAAGAAGCAGAAATTGGAGCATGTACACTCAGATGTGTGGGGACCAGCTCAGGTACCTTCTCATGGTGGATCCCAGTATTATCTTACTTTCATTGATGATGCTACAAGAAAGGTATGGGTTTATTTTATTAAATGCAACTCTAATGTTTTTGAAATTTTTAAAAGATGGAAAGCCCTTGTTGAGAATGAATCAAATTCTAAGTTAAAGTGCCTTAGATCTGACAATGGTGGTGAATATTATAGCAAGGTTTTCATTGATTATTGTTCAGTAAATGGGATACGTAGAGAAAGAACGGTTCCAAGAACACCACAGGAGAATAGTGTTGCAGAGAGAATAAACAGGACAATCATGGAACGTGCTAGAAGTATGAGGATACATTCTGGATTGCCATTGTAGTTTTGGGCAGAAGCAGTTGATACAGAAGTTTATTTGATTAACCGTGGCCCTTCAAGATCACTAGATGGAGGAATCCCAGAGGAAGCATGGACCGGAAAAGAGGTAGATCTTTCTTTTCTTAAAGTTTTTGGTTTAGAAGCTTTTGTGCATGTTGATAGAGAAAATAGAAAAAAGTTGGATGCAAAATCCAAGAGGTGCACTTTCATTGGTTATGGATCTTGTGATTTTAGTTTTCGTTTTTAGGATTTAGAGAATTCTAAAATTGTTAGGAGTCGTGATGTTGAATGGAATGAAAAGAGAATGTACAGGGATCAAATTTTGGTACCCAAGGATGAGAAAATTAAGAAGTTTATTGATGAAAATAAACTCTCTGGTTTTAAAAAAACACCTTCAGAAATACATAGTAACCGTGGTCGGTTAGGCCTTGATCAGCATCGATCAGATGAACCGCCAATAGTTACAGAGGATCAAAACCAACGTCGGTTAGCTGAACCGACGTCGGTTAGAGGTGACCTGCATCGGTCACTGACAGAAGTTGATACTAAAGTCAAGGAGGTCTAGATTGAGCCTCCGGTACCCCAAACTCCTGTGAGAAGGTCACAAAGGGTAAGTAAACTTCCAGAAAGATTTTCACCTTCTCTATTTTATCTATTATTGATTGATAGTGGTGAACCAGAAAGCTTTGAAGAAGCAATGTAGGATAAAACTCACGTTCAGTGGGAGCATGGCATGGATGAGGAGATGAACTCTTTGGAACAAAACCAGACTTGGGATTTGGTTAAATTGCCAGCAAGAAAGAGAACATTACAGAACAAGTGGGTTTACAGAATTAAGGAAGAAGAGGGTGGACAGAAAAGGTACAAGAAAAGGCTTGTAGTAAAGGGATTTACACAAAAGGCAAGTATTGAATTTAGTGAAATATTTTCTCTTGTTGTTAAGATGACTTCTATTCATACTGTATTGAGTTTAGTTGCAGTAGAAGATTTGCATTTAGAGAAACTAAATGTGAAGACGGCTTTCCTTCATGGTGATTTGGATGAAGAGATTTATATGCAGCAGCCGCTTGGGTATGAAGTCAAGGGTAAGGAGAAATTAGTGTGTAAGTTGAAAAAGATCCTATATGGGCTCAAGAAAGCTCCAAGGCAATGGTAGATGAGGTTTGATAGTTTTATGCATGAGCATGGTTACGTGAGATATGAATATGACCTTTGTGTTTATTTCAAGAAGCTTGAAAATGGGAGCTATATTATTTTGTTACTGTATGTGGATGATATGCTTATTGCAGGATATAGTATGCAGGACATTAGTGAGCTTAAGAAAAAACTAGCTCACACGTTTTCAATGAAGGATTTGGGAGCTGCAAAAAAAAATTGACATGCAAATACATAGAGACAGGAAAAAAAAGAAATTGTATTTGTCTCAGGAGAATTATATCTACAAGGTGTTAGAAAGGTTCAACATGCAGAATGTAAAACCTATTAGCACACCTATGGCTGGACACTTCAAATTGAGTAAAGATCAATGTCCTTCATCACAAGAGGAGGTCAAATACATGACATGAGTGTCATATGCTTCAGCAGTTGGAAGTCTCATGTATGTTATGGTTTGTACAAGACTAGACATTGCACAGGCAGTGGGAGTTATGAGTAGATATATTGTTAATCCAGGTAAAGAGCATTAGAAAGCATTCCAATGGATACTCAGATATTTGAAAGGAACATCTAGTATTTAGTTATGCTATGGAGGTTCAGATATTTCATTACGTGCCTATGTTGATTTGGATATGGCTAGAGATCTGGATGGTAGGAGGAGCACTACTAGATATATTTTCACAGTAGGTGGAATGGCAGTTAGCTAGATTTTGAGATTGCAAAAGGTTGTGGCTTTGTCTACTATAGAGGCAGAGTATGTTGCAGCTACAGAGGCTAGCAAGGAGATGATATGGATGAGTAGGTTCATGGAAGAGTTGGGAAAGGAGAAAAGTAATTGTAAACTATTTAGTGACAGTCATAGTGCAATTCATTTGGCAAAGAACTCAACATTTCATTCGAGAACGAAACACATTCAATTGAGATATCACTTCATATGGCAGGTATTAGAGGATGGACAGTTGAATCTGGAAAAGATTCATATGAGCAAGAACCCTGCGGATATGCTAACGAAGCCATTAGCAAAGGAGAAGTTGGAGCTACACTCCACTTATGTTGGTCTTTGAGTTTGAAACTTGAAGAAGAAGAAAAAAATCCAAGGAAGGATCCAAGAATGATGTTGTACATGTATGGTGCAGTAATTAAACTCCAAGTGGGAGATTGTTGAGTTGTGAAGTTTAATTACTTCATTTTAGCATGCAATTGGAACTTGCTGAAAAATATAGTAACTAGCGTCGGTCAGGGCTAACCGACGTCGGTCAATCTAGGTCAAAAAAATTAACCCGCGTCAGTCAAAGTTAACCAGTGTCGGTCAGGATTAACCGATGTCAGTTACCTATGTGAGAAAGTTTTAATTAACTCTCAGGAATTAAATCTATTTTTAGTATTAAAGTAGATTTATTAGATGTAATTGCATGGCTAAGTGCCCTAAGTTTATAAACAACTATATAAGCATAAAAACTAGGGTTTAGAAGTAATGGATGAATCATAATTACAAGATAATTATGTGAGAGAGAATTCTAGGTGAAGAATCAAAAAATCTTGAAGGAAGAAAGTATTGAACATCTGAGAAGTGTAGAAGATTGTAAATCTTCATTGTATATCTTGTCAAAGCTTTAGATAATAGATTGGCTTGTTTCTTGGTGGACGTAGCCCACATTGGGTGAACCATGTTAAATCTGATGTTGATTTATGTCTCTTGTTTTGTATAATTCTTCTAGTAAAATATCTGCTTTTATTTGCATGTATGCTTAGATCTGATATATTGTCTGTACAACCGGTGTGCTAACCCCAACAGTCATCTCACTTTGTGAGAATAGGTCATAGTGGAATAGTTCAATAGGGTTAGGGTTGTGTGCACATGTCATGCATAGAAGTTACACAACACTCCTATATGTACCTCTTATTTTTTATCTATGTGCATGCTAGACACACAATTGTCTTTTTTGTACTTGTTTTTCCTTGTGATTCATGTTCTTATTTATTATGTGAGATGTTCTCATCTCCATTGGAAGTGCAACAACTATCTTTAATGTGCACAAGGATCTGCATTGATCCTCGTAGAATAATCCGATAATATTTACATCTTGTGCTTATCTTAAATTGTGTAAAATGGATTCCACTCTTTCAGGTCCCATGTCGTTTATGACTACAAATTAATGTTATATAATTGTTTACCCTTTCCAAACTTGAGTTCTTTTTCACACATGTCAACCTCAATATAGGTGGACCTTTACATGTGTGCATTGATCCAATTTCTTTTCATATTGGTTAACCAATCAACCTTGTATGATTCAATCATATGGATATACTTTCATAAGAGATTTCTTAAAAATAGGATGAATGGAATCAATAGTTATATGAGAAAATTAAGAAATATTTACAAAGGTGTCTTTACTTATCCCACTAGATTCTATGAACATGGACCGATGAGCATGTAAGGTATCTACGATAACTCACTTGAGATAGAGGGAAGTTACAACTTAGAAGAATGCAAGAACTGTCAATTTAAGTCTCTGAATAATATTATAAATATCCATTATTCAAGGAACTAGGTCAGGTTATGTAGAATCATTGCAATTTCTACAACCTAACCTAGAATAGGTCCTAAGATTGAAATTATTATGAAATTGGGTAATATAATTCATTAAGATTCTTTCATAAGCCTATGGTAAATTGGGTAATATGATTATGCCTAGTTCTATAATATTTTCCTGATATTAATAGAATAAGATATTGTACTTTATTATGAGCTATTCGTTCACTTATGGGTCATCCTCAATGAGTTATCAATCTATGAAATTGTAAACTACAGGGAATCATATAACAATACATATTTACAGTGCCCTAAAAATGAGATTACCAAGCTCTAAGAACTACTAATATAACACTAAGCTTACATCTGAAAGGTCGTTTCTAATATATGGTTACTTGAAGAATGCACCCTACACATTTGACATATCATTCAAGGGATGAGGGATTTCATACCCTGTATAGATAACATAGAAAGGGTAAGTGGCATTCTCATTCACATCCACACATCATTACATAGTTTTAGCAACAGATCATCCCACTATCTAGTGCATCCTAATATACAAGGGATTCCTAGTCGTACCATTTATACATCACACAGTAAGAACTACATGGAAGAATGAGTATGCAACACAATATCGTCAATCGTAATATGGGTACTACATATTGAGTGACTGCTGAAGGTTAGCCCGAATCCCCATCTATGCATTTTTTTATTATAGGTTGATGTGGTTTGTGGGCTATGTAGAAAGGTGATACATCTATTTTGTTGGTTACATGATACCTCTGGTGATCAAAGAGCCTATAATGGTGATCAACAAGTGAATATCTACGACACTTGTGTGACATAGTAAAAATTAGGTTATGCACCATTTTGTTAGTCATGATAGAGACACTAGTATTCCAGATCTATAAATTTGGTATATAAGGATGCCCTTACCTAGATTGTAAAGGGTGCCCTTGTCCAACATTTTCCGTGATTGATAGATAAATTTACAAAGACCAATTACAGACATATTTTAACCTATTGTTCTAACAATTATGCATGACCACTCAAACATATCAATTCGAGATTGAGCACAAATTAGCATAATTCACCTTATCTCTCTATATTTGCTTAGGGTTTATGCAATTTTACATTGCTGTATTTTCTTATTCCACATTATATCTGTAGCATGCCTATATGAGCATTAGTTTACATCAGTTAATCTGCAACAAGATTTAATAAAAATATTCTTTTGTTAAAATCCATTTTGGTTTTGATGACTGGGCACTGGTGTCTTCTCCTAGGTGCCTATGTCTTGGGGGAACATACAATTATCTCTCATGCTTAGGAATCAAAAAGTTCACAAAATCCTTTCAAGAGTAGTTTTACAAGTTATAAGGAACAGTACCTTCACGACCTTATAGAATATCATGCAATGCTTCTTTAATTGACTTCAATCGGAATACAAAATGATCAATCATGAACTAATTCAGGACAGATCACAACTAAATCAAGATGTACCATTGTTAATGATGCTTATATGGGTAGAGTTGTGGATTAGGAGATTATAATCTATACCTCTCTAATTGATGGCACTCGACTCTTGGTCGATGCAGATCGGTTTCAAAAAAACTCACACTCTGATGTGATATCACCCATGGTCAATCACTCTTGGCTATTAGAGATAAGCCCTAGACAACAACGACCATGTTCGATTCACATCATTCTTCAAGTACACTTTTCTATCCTGGGGTCCTAACATTATTTTGCATCAGGTGCACACTTTCCTTTACTACTGCTTTTTGCACACTTTTACATACTGGTATGACATAGGATTTACTTAGGAGTGTTGTCAGTAGATATAGGAAGCTTTAACATACTCTTTCAGGATCTTCTTTTCCAGGTCTATCCTTAAGGACACTATTAAAGAATAATCTAAAACAATAAATACAATGCACAAAATAGGTGTCAAGACATGCACTATACACTAAAATCATCTCTCATAGGGTACCACTTTCCTATCAAACTAGTCGTCATTGCTTCCCATTTTGCACTCTATTCCTATAACTATTACTGAGGTCATCACTCTGAGCACAGCCAATTCACCAATCAGTGCTTGTACAGAGATCAAAAGGTACACATAAATTGAATAAACTAGGTGTATATATGCTTCACATGAAAGTAATTACATCAACCAAACATATCTTAGAGTGGGGGTAAATTGTAGACACAAAAACACACACTTGGATACATTTCTAGGTTCTAAAAGCATACTAGCATGTTTACATGATTCATAAGAAATAAAACTAGTAATTGACAACTATCTTTTAGACTCTTTTCTTTATATCTTAAGCCTCTTTTCTTTATATCTTATTTTCTCTTTGTTATTACACACCCTATAGACCTGATGGAACTTGACTTATTTATCCTTTATGGCCTCAGACACACCTAGCGCCCAGTTAGGAACTAACGCCCAGGCACTTCTATCCATATTAGGCACTCCTGGGTGCACTCCTGACCCTTTCTTAACTATTTACTTACTCTTTTTGGGTCTCTTTTATCTTTTGGGTATCTTTTTCACTTATGGGTTGGCCTTCCATATTGTCAATTATCAAAATTCAAACAAGGGAATCATATATATACTTAGTTACTTGTTCAAAAATGAGGGACCAAACACTAAGCATTACTGCATCATCACCTAAGCTTGCATTCCAAAGGCACCTAAAACACCTCAAAGGAATCCATCTAGCATCCATTCAAGGGACAAGGGTTGTATGACTTCTACACTAATAACATAGGAGGGGAAGTTATATTATATTCCATCCACACATACTATACATTACTACATTCTAGATCTAGCGCGTTATCATTGTGTAACTTACACTAGGGCATCCTTGGACATAATTCCTACACACATAAACTAGAAATATGTGGGGTCTGAGATGTAGTGCAGCGATTGATAGTAAGTTCGATCTTCGGGCGACCACCGAGGGTCAGTCTGACTCCACATTTTGCAGATTTTTTTTTATTATATTTGATGTGGTTTGTGGACATGTGCAAGTAGTTATTTTGTTTTACAGGTTGCATGTACCTTCAATGATTTAAGAGTGAATAACAAGTGATAGGAAAGAATCAACAATGAAACCCTTGTAATAAATAAGAAACTAATTCCTGAGAATTTGAATGGATACCAGCACCTAGATCCATTCACCAACACCCAAGTTCCTTTGCCCTCCTATGGGTGCCCCTGTCCTGCTCCATTTCTGAGTTCTAGAATTTATAGTGAGTATTAATGATGTTCTATATAGTCTATTCAATGCTTTTACCTACCCAGATCACCTCCAATCTGCTTGAAAATAAACTAAGTCCTCCTATCTCTCCTTCTTTCTTAGGGTTTTACATTTTACATGCTTTATTTGTTATGTCTCATTGTATATTAACATTCATACATAATTTATTACAATAGTTACTCTGAAATATAGATTTCATTCAAATTAAATTAAATCATTTAGTGAACCCAAATCATCGATTAGACATTCAGATCTTTCTTTTTCTTATTCTCTCAAATTTGTCCCAAACTTCTAGTTGCATCAAAGTTCCTATTTCTATTTATTCTGACATGAATAATTCTTCCTCAGGGTTTCCTTCTTGGTTCTATCAATTTATCCTAAAAATACCTCTAATCTCCTTGCAAATATGTTACTTCCAAATGTACCTGTCATTACAAATATGTTCTCCAAAAATCCCTAGACGCTGTGTATGTCACCCACTCAAGTCAAGTGCAATTTTCGATCATCTATCTGAGGACTCTATTGGTCTTAATCCTCCTATCCAATCTACACCCATATTAGAGTCAATTCAAGATTTATACACTATTTTATTTCAATATAAATTTCAAAATATGGAAACTACAGATTACATCTCTTAAAGTTGGAAATCTGACATCTCAAGGATTATTCTCATGCCCATGCTAGTTATTCTAGAACATCTCAACTTACTCCTATGTCTTTTACATGTTCTCATGTTATTGAACCTCAATTTGTATTGCTTCACGCCCCTCTCAAGTTTAATTCTAAATGATAAGAAACATGATATCCTACTTGATCTTCTCAATCACCAATTGATCAAATTTCCATCTACTCACTGCTACCCTCCTTATCAAACTAGCCAAATACCATATGTATCCCATTTTTCAATTATCACAGAATTAATAGAAATCACAAAAATGGTTGATATGCTTTAAAATGACATAATTAATCATCGTTCAGAATCAAGGGTTTTATTTCATTTTCTCCACAATTTTTTCTACTACATATCTAAATGTTAAATCCAAATGGGCTCTTAAATTCTGGTGCTTCCATGTCTAATGAACATCAGGTTCCATAGTTACTAATGTTCATTATTCGGTCAGTTAAGAGCCATCTATCTAACCCCTTCCAACTAAGTAAATATCTCTCAAAATCCAGTCCTCCATCCCCTCCTCCTCTTAAGTATTCTACAACGCATTACCAACTCCAAATCTACATAACCTCCAACTAAGTAAATCAATCCATTCCAACCAACTCTCAAGTCTTCTACAACATTATCAATCCCAAATAAGCTACCACCATTCAAGATCCCTCTCCACCTTACTCCACTTCAAATGCACATCCCTGGTCCTACTTTTTGTCAAACAAGCTAATCCTTACATGATGACTCTATCTATTCTCATGAAACATGTCAAACTCTCCCATACCATGGCCATGGTATATCTCTGCATCATCACCTCATATATCTCCATAACTGGCACACTAGGATGCATCAAACTTTCTCCCCCCATCTAATCTCCATCACTTATCTTTACTTCCTACCAATACACTTCATGCTCTGTGCATCACATATTAGTATTTCATAAGTACTTCCAAACCCTTTTATACACACATTATATCAGAATTACCCTATGACACACTCTAGTTCCACATGGTTTATACTTCACTGCTTAGGTTCTAAATCTGAAATGAAACTCACCATCCATTCACATCTGCATGATCTGTGCTTCACTGATACTTCTTTATAGCATCTACATTCTCACACAACACATTTCCTAATGACGCACTCTTACTCTATAGTCCATTCTTGACTATTGAGGGGTCTTTTATATTTGAAATTTGTTTAATATATATCTGCTTGGGAGGTCACACTGATCCTATCCATCTTCCCATTTTTCATACCACACCGTCACACTCGTACACTAACATTTGTATATCCTGGTTACACTTACTCTTACTTACTCATATTCTAGTTACATGATGCAATTTGTCTTTCCATGAAAGTTAGATTCTTAGTATGCCATTATATTTCTATCATATAAACATGCATGGTCACTTCGTGATTTAAGGTGAATGAAAATATCTTATAGATCTTCACATGTTGTAATGATGTCTCAACAATGTATCTCTTAGGCTAGTCCCACCGAGGCTCCTGGGGGCATCTGACATTTCTACTACTCTCACATATTACAATGTGTTATTATTTCTACATCATATAATACTCCTTATTCTTATCTCAGCACATTAATTTTCACTTTTGTATACGTACATGTCTTGACATACTTTTTTATCTTTCTAACATGTTAATAGATTCTTCACGTGCAGCATTTGGCTTGTTGGACTATATGCCACCATTGTTATCTGATGCACTTTGCTTGATCATTGTTTGCTCCATTGTGTGTTATTATTTGTCGGGTTATGGCTTATGTTTTTTATGCTAATTGTATGCTTTTGTATCCTCTTTAACCCTGGTTGTCTTTTGAAATTGTGAGTGACATGTCCCATGTTTAAAACCCACTTGTCATGGTCTATCATGGTTATGCACACTTTGCTTGATTACAGTTGTCTTCATATTACATGTTTGTTACTTTTTACTACTAACACATGTTAATATCCTGCTTTGTTTGTATGTTTCTTGGTTTATTCCATGCATATACCCTACCCCTATAGGGATATACATACATACTTAGCATCAGGTCATCTCCATCGGGATGTACTCTTCTCCTAGACATCGTATGCACCCCAATCAAGGGGGCCATACATTGGGTGAACAAATCACCCCTACAATAACTCAAAGGTACAACACATATCTACATAGTACAAAAACGAGGAAGAAATTCAGTAACAAAACGACCGAAAATATGACTTCGGTCCTCAGTACAACACAAACACCAATGTCCAACAATAAACAATAGTGCCTGGGTACCTGTCTCCTCCCTTGGGTGTTAATGTCATGTGGGTAGATACAATTAGCTTATCAGTACAACACACTGTACAGTAGTTTACAAAGTTGTTATATAGTTACAAGCATAGTTCTTTAGAATGCATTCTATCTCCTTCAATTGGTACAACTCATAACTAATTCAAAACAAATCTAGACAAAAGGAAAAAATCAGGGATATACCATCTCCATTAGTACTTATCGGAAAGATTCATGGATAGAGAGTAACACTAGACCTCTCTCCCCAAAAATTTCTCTTTGACATGAGATCACCCAAAAAACTCACACTTAGCATGAGATCACCCAATAAACTCACTATCGGCATGAGATCACCCAAAAAATCACTCTTCACAGCATTCTAAGACACTTTTGTATCCTTTACACTCCTTTACATTAGGTGCACACTTTCCTTTACTACTATTTTTACATAATTTTACATACTTTGCTGAAAATTTTCATATACAGGACTTTGAATACTCTTTTGCTCTTCTTTTACATGTCCATCCTTAATATGAAATAAGAAGTAGCCTACACCTAGAAAATACAAGAACAACAACATGTACAAATGCAACACATACGCTTCACCCCTAGGGTCCACTTTCCTTTCCTAGTTTTCACACTTCACTTTGCAATCATTCCACGCTTCACTTGTCCACTCGACATACTATTAGCCAACAATGCTCTATAGGATCATAAGGTACACATATCTTATCTAATTTATGTTATCAATTATTCACTCAACAACATAAAGTGGGGGAAAATGTAGACACAAAATTATGCACTTGGGTACATTTCTAGGTCTTAAAAGTGTACTAGCATGTATATATGATTTCTAAGCAAGAAAAGTTAGTGGTTGACAACTGTCTTTGGCTTCTTTTCTTTGTCTCTTATTTTCTAATTGGTCTTACACACCCTACAGCCCTAGTCAGAACTTTACTCATTTATCCTTTCATGGATTTGGACACCAACGCTCAGTTGAGGACAACAATGCCTAGGTGCTCTTGTCCCCTCTAGGACGCCCCTGACCCTTTCTTACCTTTACTCACTCCTTTTGGGAATCTCTTGTATCTTTTAGGCATATGTTTTCCAATTATGGTTCAACCTTCCAAGTTGTCAATTACGAAATTCAAACAAGGGAATTATATAAATACATCGTTATGTTTTCAAAAATCAGGGATCAAGCACTAAGCATTACTATCATCACCTAAGCTTGCATTCAAAAGGCACCTAAGAGAACTTCAAACGCATCCATCTAACATCCATTCAAGGGATAAGGGAATGCATCACTTTTGCATACACAACATAGGAAGGGGAATTTTATTCTATTTCATCCACACATTTTACTACATTGTTACATTATAGCTACAACCCACTATCAAGTGCAACTTGCATAAGGGCATCCTAGGGCACAAGTTCTAAACACACTCACAAGAACTATATGGATTCTAAGATGTAGTACAACACTTGGTTGTAAGTTCACTCTCAGGGTGACCATCGGGCTCATTCTGACTCCTCATTATGTATTTTCCTTTTTATGATGTGGTTTATGGGATTGTGCAGGTGAACATCTCTTTTGTAGGTTACAGGTACCTTTGACGATCATAGTGCAAACAATAGGTGATCAATAAAGAATAATTATGAAACCTTAGTGACAAAAAAAATAAGATGCAAAGGTTTTATGTAGTCACGGGAATCTAAATTCAGTCATTAGTGCTTAGGTGCCTGTACGTACCCAAAATTGTAAGGTACTGTACTACCAGAACAGTGTAACAAGTGCCCCAATGATGATACAGGTCTCCTCGCAAGGTGTTTGGGATCCGGAAAAGCTCTCGGAGTATGCGATAACATCCTGCATGCCCTGCCTAGCCCCCGTGCCCTTTGTTTTCCCCTTTTTCCTTCTTTCCTTGGCCTTTTGATCTTCAGTGATGAAACCGCCGCCCTGCAGGGTGGCAGTCTCGTGACCGCCGCCCTGAATCAGGGTGGCGGTCCTGTAACCACCGCCCCTGCTCAGAGCGGCGGTCCTGCGCGCATTTTCAGAACATTCTTTTGACGCGACTCACATGAAATATCACGTTTCACCAGCTTTCCTTGCCGACTTGAGCATGCATTTATGTTTTTGGTCCCCTGGAATAGTGTTTTTCCTTTGTTTATTGTTTAGGAGTTCAGTTTGGTTTTGATCTTTGGGTGATTGAATTCCTATAAATGCATGGCTTGTGCTCAAACAAATGGCCTAATTTTTGAGACTGATCTTTGCTCTCATCTCCTCATTTTTAGTATTTTAGCTTGTTATCTTGTTTAGAAGCCATAGTTTCAATTCACTTGCATCTTTAGTTAGATTGCTCAGCTGCTGGTAAGCCACATACCCATCTTGTGTAGGAAGTGCTGTTATTTCACCCAATCCAGTCTGAAGTTTGTCTCTAAATTTCTCTTTGCATTAGATTTAGCTATTATTTTGTCTTAGAATACTTGTTTTAGTTCATTTGCATGCTCATTAGCATTGTCCAGTTGTTGGTAAGCCACATATCCAGCTTGTGCAAACAGTGTTGTTGTCTTATCCAATCTATTGGAGTAGAATAGCTTAGGAAGCCATTAAAGTTGTAGGTTTTGCTCTTCAAACAGGATAGTTTCAAGTTCTAGTTGCTTCATATTGCATGGCTTGCAGTAAAATCCCGCTAGGAATCGCATAAGCCAAGCTCTGTACTCTTGCGCTTGCCCCTCTCCTACTCGCATTTTTGGTCTGCATTCTGAGTTGTCCTTGTCCCAATGTCTACTCCTGTCGATGCTAGCACTACACGCTTTTCTGGATCCACGTGAACATGAAAGAACAAGGAGATCACACTGAGGGGACAAGATCGCATACACCAATGGATTCGCCACTGTTCTGCAGAATCCAGGTTTTAACTTTCAAAGTTCTAGTTAGAATCATATCAAATAGAGTAGATAATTGCTTCATTTCAGTGAATTCTATTCTCGATATTGCCAGGGAAGCTGTGAGGATTGATAGTTTTTGAGAAACTATGATTCACTCCTCACTTCTGAGGTAGGATCGAGAATCTTGCAGATAGATTAGACGAGCTATTTTATTTATTTAGAATAAATCTACAAATTGCACAGGCTGATAACTACACTCAGTTATTTTGTCTGTTTTAAATTATTGATTAGTTTTTATTCCTAAATACGCTTTAAATAGCTTTCTTTCATTAATATTCTCGAAAGGTTTCTTAGAAGAATAGAAGTTATATTTATGTTTTAGGTTTATTCCACGTAGTTAGAGTTTACTTAGTTACAGTTAGATTTACATTTCGTTTCGTATGACAATCACGGGACCTCAAGAGCCCAGGGAATATATATTTGAGCCAATCGTGCCTCAACCAAATCTCATCACAGCAATAGTTGACATAGACCAAAATCTCAGAATACAAGTATTCCGGACAAAACAGATTTACAACTGATCAGTTCTCAGTTGAGAGGGTTAAACATAGAGGACGACCAAGCACACACATTTTGGTCAAACCAACCAAATTACAGATTGCCCTAGGTAAAACACTCATATGACTGTAGAAGGGTTCGAAAGAGAACAAACCTTTGGTTGTGATCCTTTGGTCCCACAGCCAGGTGCAGGAGACACTCTCACAGATATAGATACCAGTCTAAGGATCCAGGTTGCACGAACGCCTGTGAGATATTCTGAGAAAATCACACAGTTGTTGGTCCTAAACATAGAAGCTGAGAAAGCATACGATTACTGGATACTAGGGATTAGAACTTGATTTCGTGCATGACCATAACAGGACCGCAACATCCAAGAGTACATGGTTGTGACCCACAGATCTCACAGCCCAATGAATCCATAAGTCAATCAGATATAGACGCTGGCTTACGCACACTAGTATTCCAATCCACTCCAATTCCACCCATCATCATCGAACAATTGTCCTTACTAGATATAGCGGCTAACGAAGCTAGAGAATTCTGGACTAGGCCAGAGAATCGTCCATAGAGTCAATTATTTTCACCATCCACCCTATGACCTTATCTGGAGACATACACGAAACTATCCTAGGTCATTTTCCACGTATTCCACAACCCATAGATCGAATCACGCCAAAGCTCGATATTGATTGGAGCCTTCGAGCAGTCACCCTTGCCGATCGATCTATCACACCAGTCCAAGTTAGAAGGGCCTTCTTTGCCTTAGATTTGCAAATTCCACTAGTGCGTGTCGAAGAAATTAGACTACCTAACTAGTTTTTCTGAATCCAACGCATATTCTACCCCCACTGGCTGTCTTGGCACGACCTCGAGAGGTCAGGTACGCGGAAGAGTCACTTGTAGATTCTCACGCTCGCCTGTCACTTTTCTGGCGTACAAAACTGGTGAACCCGATGTGAAACAAACGAAATTAGTGAAGCTGACGTAAAACTTCCTACTTTCTTACCCGGAGTCATAGTATCACGTATCCTTTCACAAATCACCTTCGTTCCTTCCCATTATTCTGCGGGTATTCATATACCCCCCGAATATGTCGGTATTCGATGAATATGGCAGACCCCTCTTGGGTCTCAAGGCATACTACGCCCAACAGAATAGGAAATCATCACCCTCACTCTCAGTATGGGGTGACAACTATTCAACTAATTAGTTTTCAACAAGAAACAAACATAACTCATCTTTTCAGACAGAGGAGTTAGATCAACCCCCTCGAACACAACAAAACAGAGCCTTCAGGCTCGAACAATATGACGTTTACCAGAGAATCTGGTTCGTCTCCTCAAATGCTACTTAGACCACAAATCAGTAGGTAGTCAGACCCATACCTGGTCTTAGATGATGAACGGTCAATACGTTATCCTAGGAGTGAACAACATTCTCGAGGTATGTACCCACCCATAGGAAGTTTACAAATACAACCCGAGGTCTCTTTTCAAGAAAATACCTCTATGCCACTGCATATAAGAAATACTCTCGGAGAAACTTGGAAAGATAGCGATCAATTCATGATAGGCTATCACGTATGCCTATACAACACCAGGGTATACAACAAACGCCGCTCAGGCAAAGCACCATGACTTCACCAAATGAAGTCATTTCAACGTTAGTAGAAAAAGTGAGAGGGTTAGAACTTGCTCAAGCAAGTCAAAACTCTCCGTTCATACAAGCAGGAAGTTCCAATCCTCCATACCACTCTGGCCAAGTAGATCTCCTCACAAGTGTAGGCACGTTAGGTATGCCTCCTCACTATCCACAACAAACGCCAACAAGCCCTATCATCTCTAACACTATTCCTCCCGGTCTAGTATCAAGTAACCCATTACTAGACAATACCCCGTCATACTTAAACATGTACTCCAAATCACCACAAGGAGATATGTTCTCCTCCCCTGGCATGTTTGCTCAAACACAGGGACTTCCCTATGCCCCTACCAACGCATACGTCTGCGCCGTATCAACAACCCATCCCACCACCACTCCCTTAACAACCACCATCAATGGTCAAAAACTATGCGATAGGGACTTATTCAGAATATCTAAAGGAACCCTTAGACTTCACCATACGAAGCGTCATGCTTCCAAGACCTCTTCCTTATTTACCCAAGTTCAAGGGTGAGGGAGATCCAAATGCACATATCAAGGCTTATGCTACAGCCATACGAGAATTACTCCCTTGGGATGGGGTTGTTGCTAAAATATTCCCTAAAACCTTGGAAGGCATTGCTCTCGACTGGTATTATAGAATACCTGAAGCCTCCATCCATTCATTTAAACAGCTCGTATCAGAATTCATTAAGGCATTCGACATGAACAAATTGTTGAGAACAGGAATCAGGGAATTCTTGCACATCAAATAAGAACACAACGAATCTGTCGCCCATTTCATCCAGAGGTGGCGTACAGTTCTTTATTCTTCAGCAAGTGCTCCAAACATGGATCAGATGGAACTATACGATTTATTCCTTCATTCTCTCAGCAAAGAGGTGAAGGAAGAAGTCCAGAAGTTCCCGTTAAGAACTTATGATGAAGTACTTGAGAGCGCTCTTCGAATAGATCAAGCAGCGATAGATAGTGGCCGTAAGACATATGGAACAAATGGGAGGTTAATCACCTCCACTCAAAACACTACAGCTATCACAAATGTCAATCAAAGACCCAATATCCTTAACAAAAATTGTGGGGTAACAACGGATGGGGTAACCGATCAGCCCAAGAGGGTAAATGTTGTTAATACTCCGTCACAAACAAACAACCAACGAAACAACAACTTTACCCTGACAATCAATACAGTGGATTTTAACCATCCACAACAACAACAACAACGGTGAAATCCCATACAAGGTCCAAGCCAAAACTCATTTGGTTATCAAAACCAAAGTCAAAACCAAAAACAACAAATCCAAAACTTTAATCCTAATAGGCAACAGTTTGATCAGAATTTTAGGCCACAATACACACCTAACCAACAAAATAGGAATTACAATCCCAATTCTTATTTTGGTTTCCACAAAATTCAGGGTCATGATACTAGAACGTGTCGTGACTACAATAAATTTATGCAACGCTTGCCAGAAGAACAAAGACAGTTCTTCACAGATTTGTTTTTGGCAGATCCCATCTCATCATCACCAAATACGCTCGCAGGGGTAGTTTCCCCTCAGAATGCTCCTCTTAAGATCTTTAACGATCCGCTCCCAAATCATGATAGCAATAGGCTAAATCCAACTGGAACAAACAAAAGTACAATGACAGGAAACAATGATCACGAAGCCTCGACTTCATTAAATCCATCAGTTGCACCACAGTTAGGAAGTCAACCGAGACCCAAGATAGTCAGTTTGGTAGAATTAGACGCTGAACTACCTATCGAAGCTATAACAAGAACGCGAGAATATTTCTCTCAACCGAGCTCAAGTCATCTGCTAGAAACAGATAAGAGTCAGCAAATAGTAGAAAAACCCGTAGGTGCCTATGATTTAATTAATGACCTAACAAAGACCTTCTCGCACATCTCATTTTTAGATTTACTAAAGAACTCTCCTCCTCACAGAGCTACTCTTTTAGAAGCATTAGGTCTAGGTCATCTAATTAACATCACTCTACCTCCTGAAACACAAGTAAATCACGTAGATTTTGATATCCACCCTCTGGGGCAGCCGGACAAGGATGTCGAATTCATATTCGAAATAAGTAAAATGCCCACAGATGCTGAGATCGCACGCCGAGGTGATCCAGTCTTACACTTACAAGTATGGATTTATAATAACTATGTAAAATGGGCAATGGTTGACGATGGGGCCGCAGTTAACATAGTCCCTTTCTCTTTCCTCCAAAAACTTGGATATGGGGAAACAAACTGTTCCACTACTCGAAATACATTAAGAGGCTATGATAGCCTTAAAGCCACTTCGATAGGAACTATAATACTGCCGGTCACCTTAGGGCCCAAAACAATCCTGACTGAGTTTTATATTATAGATCGGGAAACTAATTATAATATGATACCTCGGCCGACCATGGATACACCAAATGAAGGCAATCCCTTCTACTTTATTTCAAGAAGTAAGATTCTTGCATCTAGGAAAGGTATTTGTAGCCAAAGGCGATCCAAAACCTTTCAATTTGCACCTAGCTGATTTAAAGAAAAGACCAGGGGTGCACTCAGAATTTGAACTTCCAACAAACCAACTTAATAAACCCACTGACCCAAAACCAGAGGAAAAGTTGGTACCTACGACGGATCTTGAAACTATAAGCATAGCCAAAACAATTCCAACCCCCAAAGATAAAACTAAAGAAACAGTATCATTAGGGACTACTGCGAAAATCGTTGAGTTGATAGAACAAGATTCACCAATGTTCTTACCATTTGATTCAGTAGGCATAGGATATTCCCTAGGTGTTGGTTCCCTTCCAGTAGAGGACCTCTGTATGGTAGAAGTAGAGTGCGCAAACGCAGCAAATGCCCCAACATCTATACTCCCGACTAAGTATTGGACTCTCCATTTCGATGGAGCTAAATGTCGTTATGGAGTGGGGGCAGGTATAATTCTTACTTCACCCAAGGAGAAAGTCCTCCCATTCTCTTTTAAGTTAAACTTTGAATGCACAAACAACGGCGCTGAGTACGAAGCCCTCCTCCTTGGCCTCACTTTAGCCAAGAGAATTGGTGTTAATAACATCAGAGTCTTAGGAGACTCGCAATTAGTGGCAAACCAAGTTTCTGAAGTATATGAAACCAAAGCCGAACACTTGCAGCTTTACAAAGAAGCCGTATTAAATTTAAGCAAGGCATTTAACTTCATATCCATTGAAGCAATCCCGCGAGAGAAAAATCTTCTCACCGATTCAATAGCAACTTCAGCATCACGTTTTACTCCAAGTAATGAGTTAGAAGATACCCAGTTCACGGTGTCCATTCGTGATGAGCCATTGATAAAAATAATGACAAATCCCCTTTCAAGCGGAAGTAAATCTACCACCCCAGACCACGTTCGATAATAATATGGCCACTTTGGAATACTTAAACGCCTATGCAGCATTACATCTCTCCTATCATATGCTAGATTTATCTTTAATTCCACATTCGTCTTCCTATTTCGGGAATCCCATGATGGATTTCCCCTCACAAATGGAACCTGGCATATACGCAGTAGAAAATGGGGAGGGTTTGGATTTACCTCCAGCACCACCTGAGTTCGAAGAGGGTAACGCCTCTTTGATCGAAGAAACAATCGATGTCAACATCGGGACAAAAGATGAACCAAGAATACTGAAACTAGGTTCTTCGTTGACAACAGAAGAAGTGGAAATACATACTCAGGTTCTCAAAGAACATCAGAAGGTGTTTTCATTTAATTACAAGGAGATGACGGGAGTCACACCCCACATTGCGGTACACAACCTCGTCACTAGATCGGATGCAAAGCCAATTAAACAAAAATCAAGACCCATGAAACCCAAAGTAGCTCTCATGGTAAAAGAGGAAGTAATAAAACTCCTTCAGACCAGGATTCATCAAGCCAGTTGACTACTCCCAATGGGTATCTAATATCGTTCCCGTTCTCAAGAAGAACGGAAAGATACGCATTTGCATAGATTTCCGAGACATCAACAAAGCATGTCCTAAAGACGATTTCCCATTACCATCCATAGACGTCATTGTTGATGCAACAGCTGGTTTTGAACTCTTGTCTCTCATGGATGGATTCTCGGGATACAACCAAATCAGAATATCCGAGCAAGATCAAGCTAAAACCACGTTCATAACTCCTTGGGGAACCTATTGTTATGCTGTCATGCCTTTCGGTCTCAAAAACGCTGGTGCTACATACCAGCGGGCTATGACTTATATATTTCACGATTTAATTCATAAAATCGTGGAATCCTACGTAGATGACTTGTTGGCTAAGGCCAAGAAGCGTTGTGACCATCCCGAAGTACTCCGCGTCATTCTTTCACATTTAATAGAATACGGAGTCACACTAAACCCAGAGAAATGCTGTCTTTGGTGTAACAGGAGGAAAGCTCCTAGGTTACATCATATCGTCACGAGGGATTGATGTTGATCCAACCAAAATTCGGGCTGTACTCGAAATGGTCCCACCTTCGGATGAATCTGGAATCAGGTCATTTCTCGGAAAGCTAGGTGTAATCCGAAGATTCATCCCGGACTTAAGCTTTGCTCATTCATCTAATCAACAATTTACTCAAGAAAGACTATAGCATTGATTGGATTGAAGATTGTGTTATCCCGTAAAATTGACAAGGGAAATTTTACTGATAACCATACCGAAAATTTTGTTCCAATCCCTTGTCAGGGATCCCTCGCATTCGGAATGTTGCAAAATCCCTTCCCGGGAAATCTGGTTTTCCGAACTTAGTCTTTTTGGTCTTTTTTGGTTGGGCGCATAGAATTACTATGTAACATCAACTTTTGATGCGCCCCCTTTAAATCCTTTGGCGCATGCTTTCTTGTGTCAACAGTCTTTTTGATGCGCCTCTCTATGTTGAGGCTTCCCTGCATGCGCCAAGGCGCATGCGCCTTCCTGTCAACAATACATTTGTTGCGCCTCTTTTTGGTGCGCCAAAGGCGCACATATTCTTATGTCAACACCATTTCCGGTGCACTAAAAGCGCACATATCTTTGTGTTTTCATACGCTTTGATGTGCCAAAGGCGCATGCTTTCTCATGTCAACAGCGTTTTCTATGCGCCACTTAAAAATTTGGTGGTGCATTTATTACTTCTTCGCCTATATATAGGCGCGTATGCGCTGTCATTTTCACCAATGCACATCACGTGATTATTTTCTCTGGCCTGTCAGTGCGCTTGCCTTGTCATTATCGATCGTTTTGTGGACCCGTTTGTACGTTTCTTCAGCTATTTATCCTGGTAAGGGGTCCTTGTCTCTTTCATGTATTTTGTGTTTTGGTTCTTTGCTACTTGGTAGTTTGGTTTGGGTTGTTAGTTTGTTGCTTTCTCTTCCATCCTTCCTCGTGTTTCTGCTTCCCCCCCCCTCTTTCCAAAATCTACTGGTAGAGGAAAACCCTATCCCGAGGTAAAAGGATGAAAACCCTTTGTGCAAAAAGCTTCTTCATGACCCTAATGGCCTTGCATAGGGAAACTCAAACGCATGCAAAATCCCTCAGTGAAGGAGTATGGCTTTAAAGAAACCGTTTTCACCCTTGGCGCATTTGCACACCTTGCAACATGAAAAACAGTTGCGCCTTTGGCGCACCTATCACCCCTGTTACATCTTGAAAAGTTGCGCCCTTATGGCGCACTTCCCTCACATGCTGCAAGCGCTTTCCATGCACCTCCTTGGCGCACCCAGCATCTATGCCACATCAGCTTTATCCGCGCTAAGTACAAAGCTTTGAAAGCGCAAGCGCATTCCCCATTACAGCTGCATCATCTTGTGTAGACCCTTTGTGCGCCGCGCCAAGCTGCCTTTGGCGCACCAAATGTTCATGCAACATACAAAATCCATGCGCCTCTTGGCGCATCCTGTCTCTATGCAACACGATGTTTTCATGTTTCCCTTTGCAAAATGTTCCCTGCAGTATCTATGCGCTATGCACCTTTGGCGCCAGTTTAACCCTTGCAACACCTTTTTCTTGTGCGCCTTACCTATTTAGCCCTATAAGCTGCAACCTTCATGCGCCCTGCACCCTGAGCCTCAAAATAACTAACTCTTTCTTCTATTAACACTTCAATGGAAAATCAAATGACTGATACAACCTTTTTGTGTTGGGTCTCGCTTCTTCTTCATGCAGAGCAGCAAATAAACTCAGAAGAACATATGTCAACATCTAGCAAGAGACCTACCAAATCCAAAGGCAAGGCCAAACTTACAGAAGAAGAAATGAAATACAAATATCAGAGGGTCAGAATGCCCGAGTCCCAAGCCGAGTGTAGCCTGGACGTCAGAGACTCAGAATTGGGGCATATTGATATGGAGGAATTCTGGGTCAGAACTCAGAAAGTCACAAGGAGTCCATGGATGGACAAACTGATAGGTAGTGCCCTGCACTTCGCCGGTGGAATCCCAGTCAGCGCCATCAACAATGAATTCATGATGGTGGTTGCCCAGTGTTACAACAAAGACACAAGGTGTGTCGTAAACAGCAAGGGCGAGGTCATCATCGACCTCACTACCCACCACTTTGAGATAATACTCGGCATCCCTCACCACCGGCACTTTGTGGCTATCAGCCAAGCAGATTGCATTAAGGCCTGGGACGACAATGCAGATCAGTGTATGCAACTGATGAATGAGGTTTACTTGAAAAACAAAAAGGTAGTAACCCAGTGGCCCCAAATCATCCACCGCAGCGAATTCTCAGAGGAGCTCAGCGACACCATCACGTTCCTGAGCAGGGTCTTTGGGCTTTCTGACGCCCATTATTTCCATAAATGGATGCTGCGGTACTTAGAGACCATGAACAAGAATATGCCTGATCAGCGCTTTGAATGGGCCGAAATTATAAGCAGCACAATCTCTGAGCAGCTTCAACAATTCAGCACAACGGGGACATTCCACATGAACTCCTACGTGGTCTACGCTGTAGCATCAGAGAGAGACTATCCAGGTCTTACACGAAGTGGGATTTGGCCTCAGGTCAAGATATATGAGTACTACCCAGAATTGAGGCTGGAGAATAGTATCTCCCAATTCACAAAAATTAACGATGTGTTTTTCTATCACATCATCTGCCTGTTGAGGCCAAATATGACTTATGGTCGCACGACCAAAAGCATAGTAGCAGCCACTGAGAAATGGGGGGGCTCTATTCACCCAGTTTCCCACGTTCACCTATCTAAGGGCTGCCAACTTTTTGGGAGAGCCAACCAGGCTACCGAGGTATTCTGGACCCAAACTGATTCTGCTGGAGCTGTCAAGGCAGCTGATCACCTATCATGAGAAATGCCTAAAAAGAAAGAGGGGTGGGACTCCTTTCCCCCTCACAGTGGGCCGATATACATGCACTACCCACCACAAGGTAAAGGACATGTTCGCAGAGCTGGAACTGCTTAACTTGAAACATGATTTCACTGCCAGGCCTACCTTCGACCCAAGAAATTGTCTGCTAAGGGCGAAACTCGATCCAATCCACATTCCTCAAATCGAGGACATTTACATCGACATCATCCATGAGGTCGAGCTCAGGAGAAAAGATCACTCTCGCTTAGCCTTGGCAGAGATCATCCAATATGGGATAGCAATTGTGCCCAAAGGCTTCCAAACCACTGAGGACGAATTCGATCAAGTATATACTAACACGGATAGGGACAATTGGCCTTTTCCGGCCATTGACAGAAACAAGGCCCCTCAGACAATTGAGGAGAGGGTCAAGGAGACTCTACGTAGGACAAAGCATTGGTGCCGGATGAATGGACTAATCTACCTTGGGGTTGATTTCACAACCTCCCCATTGGGTAACGCACCTCCACGATCCAAACAGCAGCCCAAAGGCAAGGGCAAAGGCGTAGAAGGTGAATCCAGCACCATTCAGGAAGAAGCCCCTGAGAGTCCTCCTTCCGCGGCACCCGAACAGGTTATAACTCTGGTTACACCAGAGAAAGAAGCAGAAGAGGATATTCCCATAGGCCCATCCACTCAGGATGTCGGCATTGCTACAACAACTGAGGTCCCTTCTATCCCTTCTTCTTCTCTTCCTTCCCCTCCTCATGCGACTCAGGCGGCCATTCCTTTGGTCGTGTCCTCTCCCCCTTCTTCTACTCCTCCCCCCGCTTCTTCGTCTATCTTCTCTTCCCTTGCGGATCTTTCCTCCTCCATTTCGTCCCTCATCTCCGAGCTCCCTTACCTACCTATGTCTTCAGCAGCTGCAGTTTCTCTTCCTCCCAGGGGCACTTCTTTGGCTATTCTCTCTATGCCGCCGCCACGTGTCTCCACCTTTTTCCCCTTCTACTACTGCAGCTGCCCCCTCCTCTATTTCTGGTCCTTCTACCATAGGTCCAGCCTGGATCTCTCAGCAGCTAAGTCAGCAAAAGAGGAAAGTTCCCATCGCTCCGATGGACTTTTCCGTAATTCCATCTAAAGGGGGAAAAGAAGCAAAAGCCAGTCACACGCTTCTCTCAAAGCGCTGCGGGAGAGAGGGTTATGGAGATCGTGTACCCCGATCCCCTCAAGGAGAAAAAGGATCTGTCTCCGACAGATTTTACTGTGACCCAAGTCACGATGGGGACATCTTCTGAAAGCCTTCAGGAGGAGGCTCTTTCTGTAGTTGATGCCCTCTGCAAGAAGCTTAAAGAGACAAAGGAAGAAAAAAGGCAACTGAAGGAGCAAAACAAATATCTGCTCCAAGCCTTACAGAAGATGGGTAGTGCGCCTCCCACAACTGCCGTCGAGACTTCTGAGCTTCTCAGCTCAGGAGAAAATTAATGAGTATGCAAAGATTGGTGAGCAGGGTATGGCCGTTTCCGCTTAGAGGAGCCAAATCCTCAAAGACAGTGAAAAAGTGATCACCGAGTTCTCCGACTTATATCTGAACATCAGTAAGGCGAATAAAGAGCTCCAAGCGTTAGCAGGGCCCATATCAGAAGAGCTGGAACATGCTAGACTGCAGCACGAGACCTTCCAACAAATGTTTGATTGTTTAGTCGAAGATCTAGTCAAGTTCGGTGTCTTCGGTCATCCAAGGGCCCTCAACAAAATCATGTCCACTCTGGACTACCGGGTGGATCAGCTAGAATTTGTTCTAGAAAAGATTGACAAAGTCTAGGAAGAATCCCTGGACGCGATGCACCAAATGGAACGGATTGTTCTTAATATGTCGTCAGGGTTACTTACTCCTTCCTTCACTTTAAGGAAAGCTGATGAAACCACCCAGATCTTCAAGGAGATTGTTTCTCAAGGGACGGGGCCAGAGGTCACATTTGACACAGAGTCTATTAACAACCTACTGGCCTGTAGGGACTTCATCGGGTTCCTCATTGAGGCGGAAAAGGACTTTTCCAAACTCCCGGAGAAACTCATAGATGAGCGGGAGACTTGTGAGGCAATCAGTGAGTGGCACAAGGATCCTTCCCAGGATCAACTGGGGCCAATGATCAACAAGTTTATGGAATACCGCTCTCAATTCCATATCTCGTCACCTGAGCAGCAACAAAAGCAGTCTACCCCCTTTCGGCCGCAGGATGATGATGACGAATAGTATGTTTCTTCTTCTTCTTCTTCTTCTTCTTCTTCTCTTTCTCTTCTTCATCTTTCTTTTTGGAAATATCTGAAGTGTGTTGACACAAATGATGGTATCATCCATGTTGCATCATGGGATGATGTCATCCATCAAGTTGTCAAAAGTCAACATGACTTTTAGATATTTTGTAAATATCTTTGTAAATAGTTGTTGGCTCCTTTTTGCCTTCTTTTCTCTCCTTTTTCTATAAATACCCCAATACTTGTTGTATTTGGGATGGAGGAGTGAATATCTTTTAGATGAAAAATAGAAGCAAGGAGAAAAGACTTTGAGCTTTTTGTAACAGAAGAATTATTAATACAAATATTTGGACTTTGTGCTGAATACATGTGTTACCTGTATTAGATCTTTCTTATGTCAGATCTGTGTATTTATTCTGTTGAATCTACTTCTGTTTTATTGTCATTTATTCATCAGTATTGCTTTGTTTGTTTATGCAAGTAGGTTTGGCTCTGTTTACTACCAACCCAAAAACATAAATCTTCTGACCTTTCTGCTTTGGAATTCATTTCTTTTCTCCCTTCAGATCTGACTTTTCTTCATTTCCTCTTTAAATTCCTTTATCTTCACAGCCGGAAATAAACCTACTGGGATGAGATCCCAACCCCCGAAGGCAGAATACTGTGAGATTTGCACAAGATTCCTGCTAGTAGAATAGCAATAAACCAATTTCGCTTTGCTGACTCAAAGAGGGGCTATGCCCTGCACACTGTTGGCTCGTCTATCCATAGATTTGTGCAAGCGACAGATTTTCGGACCAACAGATTGCAATGAATCCTTTGAAGCAGTTAAGTGTTTTCTATTATCACCACCTACGCTAATGCCACCTAAGCTAGATCGACCGTTAATTCTATATTCACGAGCTACCAATGTCTCGCTGGCCTGTAAGTTGGCCCAAGAAGACAATAATAAGAGAGAACGCGTAATTTATTTCATCAGCCGAACGCTGCTCGACTATGAAACACGCTATACACAGGCAGAACGAGAATGTCTCGCCATAGTCTTTGCTACTAAACGCCTAAGACATTATATGTTGAATCAAGAAACGAAGGTCATGGTAAAAACAGACCATCTACGAACTTTCCTCACACAAGGGTCATTGTCTAAAAAGGCTGGACGTTTTATAACCTTAATGGGAGAATTCGAATTAACATTTGTAAATCAGAAGTCAGTTAAAGGACAAATCATTGCGGATTGGTTAGTTGACAACCCATTAGATGGAGGTGATCTAGTAGATTTAGACTTTCCAGATGAGTACGTATACTACATCAAAACCCGACCCGCTATCTCTGAGTTTCCCTGGTACGCTGACATCATTAACTATATCATGGACCATACGTATCCAGAAGGAGCTACACCACAACAAAAAAGACGGTTACGCATAATCGTAGCTAAATACGTCATTATAGAGCAGGTTCTCTATCGAAAGGCGTTCGATGGAATGCTCCTAAGGTGTGTCGACACAGAGGAATCCAAGAAGATTCTCCATGAATCTCACAGCGGTATATGTGGAGGCCACTTCGGTGGCCATGCCACCGCTTGAAAAATACATCGAATGGGCTATTTCTGGCCCACTCTAGAACATGACACGATAGAGTTTGCACGCAGGTGTCATAAGTGCCAGGAATTCTCCCATGAGATCCACATGCCAGCACAAGCTCTACAACCAATCGCAACTCCATGGCCCTTTTCTACATGGGGTCTAGACTTAATAGGGAAATTCTCTCCCTCATTCACAGACGGCCATAATTTTATAATCACGGCCACTGAATATTTTACCAAATGGGTGGAGGCCATGCCTCTTACTACTGTACCTGGGTCGGTAATCGCCAAGTTAATTTTGAACCAAATCATTTGCAGGTACGGTATCCCGCAAATCATTATCTCTGATAATGGAACTTCTTTTAAAAATGAAGAAGTTCGTGAACTGTGCAGTAAATTTAAGATAAGCCATCATACGGCTTCCTTGTATTATCCCCAAGCCAACGGACAAGCTGAAGCGACAAACAAGACACTGAAAGCCATTCTCCTTAAAACGGTGAAAGAAAACAAATGAGATTGGCATTTGAAGTTATATCCGGCCTTGTGGGCCCACCGAACCTCAATAAGAACACCAACTGGAGCAACTCCTTTCCGCTAGTATTTGGGGCAGAAGCAGTTCTCCCACTTGAGGTCGAAATACCCAGTCTCCGCATTTCATTACAAGGGATTCTGGATGAAGACGCCTACAGAGAAGCACGTCTTTTCCAACTAGAAAGCCTAGACGAAACTAGGTTAGATGTTGAGTAGTGGTATAGAGCTTATGCTGACCGAATGTGCCGACAGTATAACAAAAAGGTCTATGAACACGATATATACGAAGGTGATCTAGTTCTAAGACTAGACACCCGGATCGACAAGAAGACAGGTGAAGGAAGGAAATTCCGGCCCAAATGGTTGGGCCTATACCGAGTCATGAAGGACTACGGAAATAGTGCTTACCTCTTATGTACGCTAGAAGGTGAGGAATTTGGCGAAACAGTCAATTCCCTGCACCTCAAGCGATTCTACGCATAAGTAACTAGCACTACTTGTATAATTATCTACATTGCATCTTCATATAGATTAAGATCATTTTGTCCACTTGTTTCTTACATAAATTGTGATCAAGGAATCTATTCTCAAAGAAACTCATTACAAACTCATGATTTTGTTGGCATTAAGTTCTTTAATCATATCTCTCCATCTTCATATATCATTGAATCATCTCGGAATCTTTTATCAAATAAATCAAACATGA
This sequence comes from Taxus chinensis, assembly GCA_019776745.2. NCBI lineage: Eukaryota > Viridiplantae > Streptophyta > Pinopsida > Cupressales > Taxaceae > Taxus > Taxus chinensis. Next base: position 560,490,348 of record CM034154.1, read on the forward strand.
CAAAGTCTTAACGGTAACCATACCAAGATCTGCAAGTTTGTTCTCACTTTGATTTCTTCTTAGGATAGGTGTCTTGCCTATGGTCTGTTCTAGAAGCTTCATGGTGTCACATATATCCCATATATACATCTCTTTGGAAATAAGCATATACTGACATTTTACTCAAAGAAACAAATCAACAAGTAATTAAACAGAAAATTTTATTTTTACACATTTCCTTGCCCCACCAACCTTCAGTGATGAGCTTACGTCTCTTACTAGTGATGTAGGGTTGGGAAAGGATGGAAATGCCCTTACTCACCTATGCCTTGCCCACGGTGATAAACCCACGCTTCTAACTAGTAGCATGGGGCAAAGTATAGGGGGTCCTCTTGACACAGCAAACGCTAGAAGGTCATAAACAAACAATTTAAACTTTGAGTCAAAAATGAATGAATCAGATGTTCAAAACTCCAAGAGAGTTAAAATCCTAAAAACCCAGATCTTGTCTACTATGTGGCCATCTACGGGTCTAAGTCTAGATAAACCGCAAAGCAAGTGCATTCTAAACTATGAAGTCATTCGGGTAGAGTAAGCTTGTAGCTTCCAATTTGGTTCTGCCAAAGCTTTGTCTATCTTTCGTCACTATCATTTCACCACATTTCATAACTTGTGCCCTTCTTGGCTCTTGGTGATGAGCCCTCGCATCTTACTAGTTGCGTGGAGTTGGGAGTGGGGCAAATTAATCTGGTCATCATACTGGTTATATTCATCACTTTGCAAAACAAGCATGAGGTATCCAAATTGCTCACAGAAGCTAGGATTCGAAATCACAATATATCTGCAATATCATGTATCAGCATCATGAAACACAAAAAGAAAGTAAACATTTACATCATTTGTTCTCCATTGCATACATTCTAGAAAGCATATAAACATACATCGTAGTATACACAAGGAAACTGGAAATAGAAAGGAAAACATGAGTGACAAGCGTTTGATCCAAAGACGAATGCATATATATAAATAATCAATGTTTATATACAATGCCATCATGCTCTAAGCATGGTCAAAATGCTCAAAGAGCCCGTAATATACAAAGAATATATAAATACAAAATACACAAGGGCAAAAAGGCCTCTTAACCCCTGCGTGACCCCTCCGAAGGTGCACGCCCTCGCCTAGGACTCCAGCTACGCCGGCGCTCTGAATGTACGGATGGCTCAGGGTCCCGAGGGGCAGCCACGGTCTCACCACGAGAATGGCTCCTCATAAGGCGCTCAGCCGTCCTGTAGCCTGCTAGCTCGGTGCGAAGGGTCGATACCATCCTGGCCACATGGCAAACGGGAGCGAAAACATCAGTATGTCTACCAGCTGCTGAGGGCTCCCCGGCATCTACGGATAGATCCGCGCGGGTCCTATCCATGGGGATCATCAGGGAATCGGTACATACCCTGCGGATCAAATCCTGCCACTCGTCAACAGTCTCTGCAAACAAAGGAGAAAAACGAATCAGAAACCAAGCAAGAGGCTAAAAGATACAAGATAAAAACACAAGGAGAGATAGCAATTAAAACAAATCCTAAATTAAACAAACGTTAAAGAAGGAAGAAAGGGTAACTTACTCGGATCCCCAGGCATCCAAGATGGGTCGCTGGGGCTGGCACCCGCCGCGGATGCCACTGTCGACTGAGGGGTTGTTCCTGTGGCAGGGGCAACATGTCACCCTGCAACTAACTCGTCCTCTCCACCATGGCCCTGAGAGAGTGGCTCCTCTGAAACTAGAGTGTCCTTCTCTGCGCTCTGCTCAGCCCTCTCTGCCTACATAATGTCCTGAGTCTCATGCCACTCAGGATCACTGTCATTAGTCTGCTCCTCCGACCCTCCCTCTGTAAGCTCCTCAGAGTCGGAGTCAATATCTATGGGGTCATCACTGCTATGAGCAGGACCCGCAGCAATCTGAAGTAAAGGTGCCCGAGGCGCACCGGCTCTCCCTCTAGCGCAAACTATCCTCCTGGCTGCAATAGGAATGCCAGGAGTGATCACTGTCCAACCACGGCCTCTAGGCCCCCCTCTAGCCTCACGAACTGATCTGTAAACTGGCACCACTGGGGGAAGCATGCCCAAATACGGTAGGCCAAACTGCTGAGGAACTCTGCCAAAAGGATGCACCTCCACTTGTCCCACTCTGTCAATGAGCTGCCCTGTGGTGGAGCAGGAGATCAGGGTAAGAGTCTCCTTGCCCCATATGCCGGCCATAAGCTGGTACGGTGTCACCTCCATGTCTGCAATAGTAAGGAAGGCAACTGGCTAGTGAGGTGCTCTAAGCACCGACATATCTGTCCATCTGGCTGCCCTCACAGCCCCAGGATCTGCCACCTCCACGCCCCTGCCATAAGGGATAAAACGCTCGTACACCCAACTCATGACTAAAGTCGGGTGGCTCAATGACTGTCCCTGTAAACAGACCACCCTGTATAAATCATGATAGGTGGTCCCCAGAATATCTGCTCCCCAGGCATATATCTGGCCATGCCCCTCTATCTGTGCAATGATGGGAGCCCAGCAGTACAACAATGTATCCCCTCCCTTGTCCCCGATCAGTCTCGAGGGAAGGATCCCCATGACGGCCTGTCGAAGTACGGGGATAGCAAAGAAGGAATGGATCGAACTCTCACTCCCTTCTTCGACCCCGTGGAGATAACTACATCTCCCATATATGCTGCCCACTGTGCAATCTGTGCCCGTGAGCCTGTTGTCTCTAATGTAAGTCTCCACCCAATGATCGGGACCCCCAAAATACGGTAGACATCCTCAAGTGTGATGGTCCACTCACCACAGACCCCTGGCAGTCGGAAGGTATTCCGATCTGCATCCCAATAAGAGAATAAGTCACAAAGGATGTGACTAGATGGTGTAACATGAGGCACACGCGATATACGTAGTATGCCGGCTCTCTGTAGTGTGACCTCCTCATCCTGTGAAAGGGAATCTAGTACCCCTGAGAGCCAATCACACTCTCTCTCTCTGCTCCATCTAATATACTCCTCTCTTGCCTGCATACACCCAAAAACACACAAAACAGAGCAAGTTAATATCTGAACAATACCAAGAAGGTCATAAAAACGTGTAGAAGTGCAAAAAAATACAAACACAATCTCAAATATAAGTTCTTTTACATTCTGTGTAGAACCGCCGCCCTGAGCAGGGAGGCGGTTTTGTAATCGCCGCCTTAAGGGCAGCGGTCGTGGTCCGAAAACCCACGCGGGTTTTTAATCCTAAAAAGCCTAAAACTAGCAAAAAATGACCATTTGACCTAAAAATGGAGCCTACCCAGTAGGCGCCCCCCCTAGGTGAACCTTTTGAACCTAATATTTTCAAAAATACCCCCCCCCCATTACGACAAATTTAGCATTTCAAATTTAAAGGGGGAAAAACAAAAAATTGAAGAAAACCAACTTGTGATCTAGCAGGACGGTGTTCCACACGTGGAGGCATGATCACGATCTCGCTGCGGATGTTTTAACTCTACTCACACAAGAAACCGTCACCGTGGGTCCCAGAGCTCAAAATCAATCAAATCAACTCATGCAAATGAATAGGAAAATGGGCCCACTTTCGTATATATAGCGCCCTAATTCATTTTAAAAGACTTTTTCGCAAGTTTTGGAGCGCCAACGGACGTAAGTTCCTATCCCCGCATAAATGGTACATTCTCATTCCCTATTATTTTAGTGTTTATTTTCCAAGTTATTGTATCTATCTGCACTTGAATCCTCTTTTCATTTTGCAGGTAGCGGGAATTTCGGATGGCGTCATTTCAACACACGGACGAGTAAGGTATAACTTCTAATTCCCCATTTCAGGACTGCCATACTCGGACCCACCGTTTTATGCCTCTTCATGGCTAAAACGCTTCTCCGAGGGGGCAATATGTACGTACCCAAAATTGTAAGGTACTGTACTGCGGAACATTGTAACAAGTGCCCCAATGATGATACAGGTCTCCTCGCAATGTGTTCGGGATTCGGAAAAGCTCTCGGAGTATGCGTTAACATACCGCATGCCCCGCCTAGCCCCGCGCCCTTTGTTTTCCCCTTTTTTCCTTCTTTCCTTGGCCTTTTGATCTTTAGTGATGAAACCGCCGCCCTTCAGGGTGGCGGTCCTATAACCACCGCCCTGCTCAGAGCGGCGGTCCTGCGCGCGTTTTCCAGAACGTTCTTTTGATGCGACTCCCGTGAAATATCACGTTTCACCAGCTTTCCTTGCCGACTTGAGCATGCATTTATGTTTTTGGTCCCCTGGAATAGTGTTTTTCCTTTGTTTATTGTTTAGGAGTTCAGTTTGGTTTTGATTTTTCGGTGATTGAATTCCTATAAATGCATGGCTTGTGCTCAAACAAATGGCCTGGATTTTGAGACTGATCTTTGCTCTCATCTCCTCATTTTTAGGATTTTAGCTTGTTATCTTGTTTAGAAGCCATAGTTTCAATTCACTTGCATCTTTAGTTAGATTGCTCAGCTGCTGGTAAGCCACATACCCATCTTGTGCAGGTAGTGTTGTTATTTCACCCAATCCGGTCTGAAGTTTGTCACTGAATTTCTCTTTGCATTAGATTTAAGCTATTATTTTGCTTAGAATACTTGTTTTAGTTCATTTGCATGCTCATTAGCATTGTTCAGCTGTTGGTAAGCCACATATCCAGCTTGTGCAAACAGTGTTGTTGTTTTACCCAATCCATTGGAATAGAATAGCTTAGGAAGCCATTAAAGTTGTAGGTTTTTCTCTTCAAACAGGATAGTTTCAGGTTCTGGTCGCTTCATATTGCATGACTTGCAGTAAAATTCCGCTAGGAATCGCATAAGCCAAGCTCTGTACTCTTGCGCTGTCCCTCTCCTACTCGCATTTTCAGTCTGCATTCTAAGCTGTCCTTGTCCCAATGTCTACTCCTGTCGATGCTAGCACTACACGCTTTTCTGGATCCACGTGAACACGAAAGAACGAGGAGATCACACTGAGGGAACAAGATCGCATACACCAATGGATTCGCCACTGTTCTGCGGAATCCAGGTTTTAACTTTCAAAGTTCTAGTTAGAATCATATCAAATAGAGTAGATAATTGCTTCATTTCAGTGAATTATATTCTCGATATTGCCAGGGAAGCTGTGAGGATTGATAGTTTCTGAGAAACTATGATTCACTCCTCACTTCTGAGGTAGGATCGAGAATCTTGCAGATAGATTAGACGAGCTATTTTATTTAGAATAAATCTACAAATTGCACAGGCTGATAACTACACTCGGTTATTTTGTCTGTTTTAGATTATTGTTTAGTTGTTATTCTTAGATACGCTTAAAATAGTTTGCTTTCCTTAAAATTCTTGAAAGATTTCTTAGAAGAATAGAAGTTATATACATGTTTTAGATTTATTCCACGTAGTTAGATTTTGCTTCGTTACAGTTAGATTTACATTTTATTTTGTATGACAATCACGGGACCTCAGGAGCCCAGGGAATATATATTTGAGCCAATCGTGCCTCAACCAAATCTCGTCAAAGCAATAGTTGACATAGACCAAAATCTCAGAATACAAGTATTCCGAATAACAACAGATTTACAACTGATCAGTTCTCAGTTGAGAGGGTTAAACATAGAGGACGACCAAGCACACACGTTTTGGTCAAACCAACCAAATTACAGATTTCCCTAGGTAAACACTCACATGACTGTAGAAGGGTTCGAAAGAGAACAAACCTTTGGTTGTGATCCTTTGGTTCCACAGCCAGGTGCAGGAGACACTCTCACAGATATAGATACCAGTCTAAGGATCCAAGTTGCACGAACGCCTGTGAGATATTCTGAGAAAATCACACAGTTGTTGGTCCTAAACATAGAAGTTGAGAAAGCATACGATTACTGGATACTAGGGATTAGAATTTGATTTCGTGCATGACCATAACAGGACCGCAACATCCAAGAGTCCATGGTTGTGACCCACAGATCTCACAGCCCAACGAATCCATAAGTCAATCAGATATAGACGCTGGATTACGCACACTAGTATTCCAATCCACTCCAATTCCACCCATCATCATCGAACAATTTTCCTTACTGGATATAGCGGCTAATGAAGCTAGAGAATTCTGGACTAGGCCAGAGAATCATCCATAGAATCAATTGTTTTCACCATCCACACTGTGACCTTATCTGGAGACATACACGAAACTATCCCAGGTCATTTTCCACATATTCCACAACCCATAGATCGAATCACGCCAGAGCTCGATATTGATTGGGGCCTTCGAGCAGTCATCCTTGCCGATCGATCTATCACACCAGTCCAAGTTAGAAGGGCCTTCTTTGCCTTAGATTCGCAAATTCCACTAGTGCGTGTCGAAGACATTAGACTGCCTAACTAGTTTGTCTGAATCCAACGCATATTCTACCCCCACCGGCTGTCTCAGCACGACCTTGAGAGGTCGGGTACGCGGAAGAGTCACTTGTAGATTCTCACGCTCGCCTGTCGCTTTTCCAGCGTACAGTAACCACCGAGGTCAATTTGACTCCACATCCTACATATTTTTTATTAGATTTGATGTGGTTTGTGGACATGTGCGGGTATTCATTTTGTTTTGCAACTTATAGGTACCCTCGGCGATCATAATGTGGATATCAAGCGACAAACAAGAGCCAACAACAAAACCCTTGCGACACAAAAGAAATTGGTTTCTGAGCATCTACGCAGCCACCAACACCTAGATCTAGTCGTCAATGCCCATGCACCTTTGTCCTCTTATGGGCACCCCTGTCCTACGTCATTCCTAAGTTCTAGAATTTGCAGTGAGGATTAACGAGCTTGTCTACAATTTATTCAGCACTTTTACCTTCCTAGATCACCTCATCATTTATTACAATAGTTACTCTGTAATATAGATTTAATTCAAATTAAATTAAATTATAAATAATCTAAGTCTAACTATGTGTAGTTTTTTTTTTTGCAGAATGTGTTTTTTCATAGTTTTGCACATCTTGTGAAAATGTGCAAACTATGTTGTTCGTTTGGGCCTATATGGTTTGTATTTGTGTAGTTTATTTAAATATGCATATTTGTGTGTGCAACATTGTTAGTATGCTTCAAAAATATTTGCAGTATTATTTTGAATTCAAACAACCTTTTAGAAGATGGTGTAGACCAATATCTAGTGGTATGGAGTAGAAAGAGGTGGTTTGATGGTAAAAGGTATTACGTGAGCTAAAGAGTGTTCAACAGGAATTGCAATACCCCTACCTCTGTAATGCCCACCAAATTACACACACAAATACCACAGTAAAATTATCGGAATAATTTATTTGTCTTTATTTGCTTGTTACATGAGATGATAAGATCTCCAAATAGCATAACTTAAGGTCATAAGGGACACTAACAAAAAACATAGACCCACATAGATAGCATGAAAAACACTATAGCTCACGATAAAAAAACATACTTACAAGTGATGTACATGTTTTCATATGACTCAACCCCACACGATAAATCCTAAGGCTAGCAATATCCTTCATCTTTTATGGTTACATATTTGTTATGATTCAATTTCATCGTTTAACCTTATAGATTGAAGATAATTTAGCATATAGGATAAATATTGTTTTTCCTGAAGCTACCGCTTCAATATTTCAATTTACATCATTGTCTCAAAACACATATCATACTTATGAAATATGTGCTCATACCTTAAGTTTATATATATTTACCACTTTAATAAAATGTTTTGGATGTCAATGATGTCCTCCTTAACTCTTCATTAGTTTTAAGGTCATCTTAGGCATTTTAGTTAGTTCATCATAATTCAAGGTTTATAAGACTTTGATAACTATCATTTCATAGTTTCATCTCAATTACCCATGTTCTAATTATATTTACTTTGTTACATAGATCTCATATTAACCTTGTTTATAGAACATTTATGATTCGTGTAACTCTTACTTTCCACTTAGGGATTCAATACCTCTAGAAGACTTGGATTATCATTTTTCTTCAAATCAGGTAAAACATTGTACAAAGATATAATTACTAAGGAGGACAACAAGAAAGGACATGTTCCAATGTGTTCAAATGTTTTCATGGTTTATACACTTATTAGATAGCTTTTTTTCTTAGATATATCAACTCCTCCAATAAACCACAATCTACGTGGACAAGCCATATGTCATTGTGTAAATATTTACACCTTCAATGCTATGAGTTACACTTTATTCATCTATACCATCTATCATGGTAATTTTCCAAATATTCATTAACAATTGAATACATGTTTGCAACAATCGTGATCCTCTTGAGGCCCATTTTTGAGATTAGAAAGGATGTTGCTAAAGGTAAAGCTCCTGCACAAAACAAATCTCTCCCATTTTTTCCCTTATAAATAGAAAAAGGGGCTAACCTTAAGTTAAGGGAGTGATTCAGGTTACTCTTTACATTTCCCATATCATCTTAATAGACATCATTTCTATGCTTAATTTGTGAATACTTTATTCACCCATAAACAACCTCTTAAGAGGTACTAGACATCTCTTAAACCTATCTACACAAAAAGGTAAACAATCTACGAGGAAGTCTACTATGAGGTAGTTAAGACATTCCCATGCTTTCATGAATACCAATATACAAAGGACCACTTTTGACCAGTTTACGACTAGGCGTACCAAGTTCACACTCATTTACATGATAAGAGTATCCTTGCGGTTCCAAGTAGCTACCAATTAGTTCAAGGAACTCTTAACTATGTGTAACATTTCAAGGAGGCATTAAGGATATAAACAAGGTACGCTACATAGGAGGATTTCTAATGTACAGATTGAGTATTATTCCATACATAAAAACTTGAGCCTCAAATCGTAATGGAGCATATGAACGTGACATGTAATGGTATAAGGATTTATTAGCTTCAAGAAACGTGCAAAAATAAATAAAGCCACTTGTGTCTAAGGCGGGACCACAACATATATGAAGGGAAAAAAATAAAGGTACTTCCCATTGGTTCAGAGTAGTGACTCATTTAATGGATCATAACGTAATCAAGGTGAAAATATCATAGGAAGGGATTTATGAAGCATTCTCATTTTGATATGATTTAGAACTAACTCATTCTACCACACATGAGGAAATATCATAATCAGGAAATAAACTAACCAATGACCATCAGTCTTTTGGGGAGTCTAATGAAACCATATAAATTCAATACCTATCCACATTTTTTTATAAATGTTAACAATAATTTAGTCAATTTATTCTTAACACGTATAAGAACACAAAAAATCAATTGATAAAAGTGACTAATTCATTTATTTCCTAAGATTAGTATTACATGTTAAATTCTAGTTTTTTTCAACATTGAGTGAATTTACATGAAACTTCATACCATTGAACATGGGAGATATTTTACAAATCGGATTAATAATTTCCTTCTTCAATTCTCAAATTAAAATGACATATCATAATAAAAATACACATTATTTATAAGAAAAATGATACGAAAACTTCTTTTTCCAATTACAGATATACACATAATGTTAGGATGTGCATAAAAAAAGTACATGTCACGAGCATAGAACAATGTCCAGTCCATCATGTCCTACCACCTGCATACACATTGTGTTAGCACTAAGCTGGCATGAAATCACCCCCCCCCCCCCCCCGCCCCCGCCCCCCCCCACCCCATCCCCCCACCCCATGCTACCTAGTTATGAAATCATACATATGACAATGTTTTTTTTCGTCACCCAAACATACTTAGTAATTTTTTTGTTCCATTTGAATTAAGAGGTTTGCGAGAGAAAAAAAGATGAGGAAGAGAGAAAAATCAATTCATAAAATGTTACATATCCATAATTTCTCGTCGTTTAGGAGGAAGAGAGATAGGAAGAGAGAGAAAATATATTGTTCTCCATTTCATACCACATTTCGTTTAAAATTTAATCTTAGAGAGAGAAAGGAAAGAGAGATACAATATGTATTATAATGGTATTATTATTTCTTTCACATTAACCTATTTATTAATACCATTAACATGTTGAGGTCAATTATATGGAAACAAGAGTCTTTACCAAACAAAATAAAATTCTATTTTAACTGGAGTGGTTGGATGGTAAAAAGGGTGACCCACGATTAAAACTCACAATGCAGCTCAAATAGCCAAAATAGATTGTGAAACGACCACTAAAAAGGGTGAACGCTAAGCGAAAGAGGTGAAGGTATCTCCTGGCCTTTTGTAATATAAACCAAGAATACTCAAGAATTAAGGATGGTAAAAATATATGCATGATGCACGTTTTGGAGGTGTAACTCCAAGGTGAAATGTCGTAGTTTAAAATATGCATTATTGTTTCAACGTAGTTCAACTAGCTCACATAATGGCCTTGTAAAAAGTGTATATGGGTGGCCAATAAAATTTCGGATACTTCAAAAAAATTCTCATATATATCCAAGATCTCAGGGAACCAGATACGAAAATAGGATCCAACTCACAGTAACTCATTTTGGGAGCATCATTAAAGAGGAAAAATTTGATTTTTAGCAGCTGCATGCCTACACCTAGTAGGATAAGTAGGCCCCGAAACGGGCATGCAAAGCATATTTTCTGACCATCATAGTGAAGACCAACCTATGTCTCATCCATTCTTCATATAACAATAGAAGGGATATGAGGTCACAACCAATACTTTCGTGACCCGTAGTTTAGTTTTACGGAACTAATTTTGAATCGAGTTCATGACAAGCGTATGGGTAGGCATCTCATTCATTTGACTCAATTCTAAACATGAGATAATGAATAACTAAAAGAATCTTGATTATAAATTAGATAACGTTTTACATTTAATCAAATTTCTCCATGACTCAGGATAATGTTACCCAACTTGGAAAATTGTTACTCTCGCGCGAGGTAAGCGTTTGTGCATACCAACAAAACATTAAAGTAAAATCAACATCTTTAATTATTCCTTAATCAAAAACACTTATAATTTAATATGCCAAGCATAACATGAAACACAAAACTAGATTGGAAGAGAGGAATAATCCCATGCCATATTTATGACGAGGTAGAGAAGGAGAGGTCTTTAGCTGGCTTGCGGGTTGCCTCGACATTTTGTCAAACAGTTTGCGTGCGTTGCAAAACCTTCACATTCTCCAATGGTGGTTCTCGATTCTTACTCTATGCCCTCTAAAATTATTTTCTTAAACTCTCCAAATGCCTTTTCAATAGGCCCATTTTGAGCATGTCTTACAATTCATGCATTCCACGAGTCTACATTGGTTTGATGCGTTCTGACAAACAATTTACATGCCTTGTGAGGCCACATTCCTTCAAAGCATTTTGTCAAACAGTTCACGTGCCAAGTTCATGCTTCCAACATTTTGCATACATATCTGTCCAACATCTAACAAGAGACTCATTCCAAATCTCCATTATACATTGGTGTAAATACATGCTTTGTTTTAAAGCTCTCATTTTAATAGCATGACAGGATGCTAACACATCCCGTGGAACTTTGGCTCTACCCCAGCCAGTCGCATTTACTTTTACAGGTTCCAAGATCTTCAACGAACCCATATTTCCAATATCCTAACACCATTGAATACTGCAGCCTTTTCAAAAATAACCAAAAAACAAACAAACAACATTTTGATGGATGTCTTTTAATCTGTTCAAAACGCATTTATCCTGACCACAAGCAGGAGGAAATGCTGGAAAAATACGTGGAGGTTGTCCCTATTCCTCCTACTGCATCTATGCACCCAAGACACAATAAAACAAGATTGGCGCCTACATAACCAGCAATCCTAGTTGTCCAGATGTGTGCAACTTTAAAAAAACAAAACAAAACCCTTTTCACACATTGGCAGAGAATGAACAACCAGAGGGTATCACGGAGAGGAAGAGTGAAAGAGACACATCTTGCAGAGACATAAGTGGTATAGCAGGAAAGGGCACTTTCAATGTCTTAATCAAAACAACTACTTCTCGAAATAAAAGATAAAAGAGAAGGAAAACCAAATTGGTAGCCATCATCCATCCCAAGGATGGTGTTGTAAAGGTTACAGTGCATGTAGCACAGTGCAAAGAAGAAGAAGAAGCAAAATAAATACACCTAGACATTACAGGCCTCCTAACCCTCAATCTTCTTCTTCTCTTCTGCATACAACAAACAAAACAGCGGTAGATAGTAGTTTCTTTCCTAATAGAAAAAAATGAAACCGCTTCAGATCCAGGTCAATCAATTTGTATATAGTAAAATGAGGAGGTATTACGGTTACAGATATATCTACATGTGCAAGGTTGAATTAACCAATAATGGTACTGATTTTTGGAAGGCTATTAGAGAGAGCTCCGTTCAACACAATTCCCCTTCACGCTCTGTTTATTTAATTATGAGAGTACATAACTCTGCTTTTTCCATTGTTAGTAAAGCAGAGGTTCGACTTCTGCACTGGTTGTGACTATCCAATTACTACTAAATTTACAACGTTAACTTGGGTTTCATCGTGGTTCGCCTTTGGATTTCAAATAAAGTGAGGAACCATAATATGGTGCAACCACTTAGAAATATGGCACGAAACTAGGTAACATGACATCATAAAAGGAAATCCAAAGGTTCATGTTGGTAGGAAGAACTCCCCTTGATACTACACACTCACATATGAAATGACAAATTTATTTGACTACTACACAAGGTTCTTGGTTAGGAAAATGGTAGGATACTAAGTAAGGTCACATGGAATTTTATCAAACTGTAAAATTATGTTTGTTGGATCGACTTACATGTGCATCGAGTTTAGCTATGAGATAGGTCTTGGGCCTTATCTTCCATTTAAATTTTGCAATGCATTTAATTGGCTATAGGTATGATGTATTCAAGAAAACATCTTAAGTAGCTTATCATGTGTGTGTATAAACACATCACTACACATGTAGAAGGAGATTCAATTATGTGGAGAAGGGATTTAGTGAATTTATTTATGTTTAAGGAATTTGGTTCTATATTTATAAGTCGTGTGGACTAACAAACTTTATATGGTTACAAGGAGAACTATAATAATATGTTTACATGGTATGAGAGGTCTTAGGAATATTAAATCATTGAGGCAACATTGCAGTGTTGTTGTGTTTTGTTTTTGGGCATTTTGTATCATAAGGTTGTATCATTAGTGATCGATCTCAAGTGTGTAACCAATTTTTATTTGATAAAATCTCATGTCGAGTAATTCCATTGTGAGTCTTGAACATTGCACGATCAATAGTATCCTCTCATTTGGACCCCTAATTTTGGATACATCATTTGGTATCATAGCAATGCACAACTTTGGGATTGAGATATTAAAGTTATCCATCTTTGCGATGTGGATAGAGGAAAAAAGTTAAGTGTGATTTGTGTGGGCTTATAAGTAGGTGATATAGTAGATCCAAATTTATAAAAAAATATATGTCACATATAAGAATAGAGTGAGGGGATGCTTTGATAAAAAAAATATAGCTAGAAGACTTGATGAATCAAAATGAAATATCAAGAGAATATAGTGTGGTACATCAATGGACTACGATCGATGATCCAAGATAGCATCAGTATTGTAAATATAGTCAAAAAGGTGTATCAATATGTCTTAAGGGTAGAATAAAAATAGGTGCACAAAAGAAGTGCAAAAAATATCAAAGAAAATCTCATCAGTGGTAGAAAACCAATGGAACATGAGAGAGAACATGAAGAAAGCATAGTTGGTACACAAGAGCAATTGAACAAGGAATAACCATAAGAAATTATCCACCCCCAAATATCTTTTATTCCAAGAACTAAATATAAATTGGTTATATTAGTATTTCACGTTATTTTACTGTGCATTAACATGCAAAATAATTATAATGGTAAATGCGAAAAATTTCCACTAGTAAAATAAAAAATAAATCCTATGGGGAAAATGAATATTTTACAAAATATGAATAATGTCATAGGAGAAATGGTTTGTTTGTTATGACCCCTTCTGCAAGAGAGAAAATTTGTGGCACAAGATTTAAGGATACATGTTTTTGATGTAGAGAGGTTGGACATCAAGATTCTTAGTGTCCACATGCACACGAGGATAATGGAAAGAAAAGAGAATAAAGTTCCCACATCGTGTAAGCTAAGGAGGAAAGTAAAGTGACAAAGCATTATATCAATGAACCTAAGGAAGGAGAGGTGCTACTCGTGATGAGAACAATATCAATATTTTTGGGCAAGAAAGAAGATTTTAGATAGAAAGGCAACATATCTTTTGAACTAGATGTCAAACAAGAGGAAAATGTTGCATAGTGGTGGTTGACAGTTTCTACAGAGATGGTGGAAGTTAGGATTTAAATGAATACCACATTCAAATTCTTAAAGAGTGACATGGTTGTAGAAGCATAAGCAAGCATTATGAGAGAAAAATGTGAGGTGGACCATGGATGTATGTCATGTTTTGTTGGATAAGACCATGGAAATTTGACTTAGAAGATGTTGTATGATGGAAGAACCAACATAGTAAAATTGTGGAAGGATGGAAAAAAATTCAATATGAATCTGCTAATGGAAGAAGATGCAATATGAGGTTTCAAGATCATTTGGTACGGTATAAAATAGAACAAACTCTGTAGAATGTAGGAAATAGAGTGTGTGCAACAATGCGACAAGGCCTAACACAAAGAGGATTAAATAGAGTATGTGTAGAAGTGTAAAGGAGCATGATGTAGAGAGAATAATGAGTAAGTAAAATGCATGTGGCATCGTCAAGAGAAAGCACAAACTAGTGGTATCCCAATAAGGAATTATTTTCACAAATATGTTGCACAATGGGAAGGTGTGGAGAGGGAAATATACCATGTAGATAGAAGAGGTCAACTTAGAGAAATCGGTGATAGGGGTGTAGGTAGACAGAGTTGGTTATGGCAGAGGAGGTCAGTTTCTTACCCAACAAGCTCACAATTAGAAGGTTGGGAGTACATGATGGTATGCAAGAATGATAAGACCTTATCAAGAGGTTGAGAGGGTGATTCTATCACTCATCCCATGTGTGTGGTCATCAAACTCCCACATTTTATTACTCAGGTGTATGATGCAAGAGTATCCATGTTCACTTGCAATCTTTCGCCAACCAAGAACATGTTAGATTGGGAAAATAGGCTAATCCAAGCTTTGTGTAGTTTTGTTTGGGCACAAAGTTTTTGACATAGTTTTGTGTAACTTGCAAGTATACATAATCTATCTTTGTTCTTTTGGGCATGTTTATTACGTATTTGTGTAGTTTATATAATTATACATATATGTGTGAGAGGCATTGTTATAATGCTTCAAAAAAGATCAACAATATTAGTTTGAATCCAAATAACCCTTTGGAAGATGGTATAAACCAATATCGAATGGCCCAAAGTACAAAGAGGTGGTTCCATGGTGGGAGGTCTTGCATAATTTGATGAGTGTCCAATAATCATCATGGTACCCCCACATTGTGCATGTACACTTGTATAGATGGTGTGAATCTTTTAGGCCTAAGTGTGGAATAGCAACATGGTGCAACCACTTGGAAATAATAATGCAAAACCAGGGAACCTTGAATTGTGTGTACCATCATAAAAGGCATTCAAACAAATCATGGTGGAAAGGACTCACCTTGATATTGTGCATTCTCATATAATACTACTAAGTCATTTGACTATCCTACAAATTTCTTGATTACACAAATGGCAGGATACTAAGGGCCAATGAAAGTTTATCAAACTTTCAAATTATGTTCATTGGTCAACTTAAACTTGCATCAATTTTAGCTATGAGATGGGTCATTGGGTCTTATCTCCCATTTAAATTTTGTAATGTGTTTAATTAATTATGGATAAAATATATGGGGGGGAACATTACAAGTGGTTGACTTTGTGTCTATATGAACATGACATTATGCTTGTAAAAGAGGATTCAATTAGGCGAAGGAGGGATTTAGTCAAATCAGATTAAGGAATTCGGCTCTAGATTTATAAATCTTGTGGAGTAATGACCTTTGTGCAATTGTAAGGAGTACTCTCATAAGATATGAGAATATCTAAGAGGGTCTAAGGATGATGGAATCATTAAGGTGGAATTGAGGTGTTGATGTGTTTTGCTTTTGAGCATTGTGTTGGAAGATTGTATTGTTGATGATTAGTCTCAAATGTGTAACCAATTATTGTTTAATAAAAATTATTGTTGAGTAATTTCAGTGTATTCTTAACGTTACATGGTCAAAAGTATCCTCTCATTTGGAACCCTAATCGTGGTTGTATCAATACCTACTAGGATATCCACAATAAAAAACATGCTCTCTAGTGTCAAAAATGGCACTAAGGACTAAACAAGCCTCAAGGGAGGGCTAGAATGGCCTTGGAAGGTAGCGTAAGACCAAAACAACCCTCAAAAAGGTGGTTTTTGTTGCCTTGAAATGCCTAAATGACCATATGCCAAAGGACCGGCAATAAGGGAAGATTATTATAGCAACCTAGTCTAGATTCTTCTCAAAAAACACCATTGGTTAAAAAAAATTCACTCAATGTGAATTACGAGAGAAGATATGGCCTTGTAAAGATGCATTCCAAAAGTGGCCAAGGAATTCTATGAGTTGAAAATGAGAGTCTATGCACTTGGAAGAAAAATTGATCTCAAATTTAGAATTTGCTCGAACAAATATTTTGACTTCAAAAATATGACAATGAGTTTCAATGCACACTCTATATGGACACGATCACAGAAAACCATTTTTTGTGGGGGGTGTGACCTCTTGTCACACTATACCCACACTCATTGGTCTTCAACACTTAATAATAAGAGTCCAGTAAAAAAGGATCTTGTACGGTATCTATGATTTTAAAAAAATATGCTCTAAGGTTAAAAAGGTCATAATGGACTAAAAGGCCCTCCTTAAAATAGCCTTGTGTATGAGCGTGTCAAAAATTAAATTAAACAAATTATGTGATTAAACTTATTAAAGAATGAATTAGTCCAACTAAAATGTTACAATCAATCCACCCACCCTTTAAATAGGATGATCTTCTATTAGAAATTGATTATATGAGCATTATGTAGTGCCCAAATTTTTATAGCTCAGTTACTTGTTGCTCATTACTCATAGACATGTTTTGATAGAGATTTGATATGTTTTAAACATTACATTAGGAGATTTGATCTGATTAGGCATGTATGGACATTTAGGCGTATAGCATCGATTTAGCTTGATTACTATGTTGTTTGCATTATCTTATGATGTCATGGATACTAATTGATATGATGTTGTTTTGGAACGTAGTTATATTGATGGATACTCAGTTTGTTGCATGTTGGATTCTATAGATACATGTCATTTTATCATTGTGACTAACTTATGGTGAATTATGTATAGTTGTGCACGTTGTCGCACTTTCGATTCCAGAAAGATGAAATGTTAGTCTAGAATTCATTGTTATATCTTATTTAGTAGTTGATTTATATTTTATCGGACAGGTGTGTTTAATGTGTGCAATGAGTGTGCAGGTGACAGGTCACAGGAGAACGTGGGACTCAGGCCAGCTACGCAACTTTGCACAAGCAGCCCACGGGCTAAGCCCTAGCCATGTTTATTACTTGAGGCCTTAGCGTTAGAATTATTGTTTTGGGCACCATGGGTGACCCTCATTTGTAATGTAATATGTCTTGTAATTATTAATTTTGCTTAGGGTGTTTAGTTTGTGTTGTAAGCTTGTTTTGGGGGAAATAATGACCCCACTTGCATTAAGTTTTGAATTAGATTAATGATGTACTTAATCTAGAGGGTTTAGGGTCACATGTGAACCCTTGGGTGGTCCCCCACACCCTCTACCATTGTGCCAAATTTTTCCAAACCCGAAATTGGGTTATTTTGGGCATTTTTAGGGACCCCTTTTTAGTTTGGGAGTTCCCTTAACATAAAAATGAGCCCTTGGACCCTACCTAATAGGTAGGGGGCTTATTTCCAAGGCTAGAGGGAGTTTTCCCTCCATTTTTACCTCCTCTTTGGTCACATCCATGTAAGAGGTATGAATTAGTGTGCTTGTTAAAAGTTGCACAAGATTGTTTTGTTATCAATTTAGGTAATTTGGGAGAAGAGGGCTAAAAATCATTTTACCCTTTCTCTCTTTTGTTTTGGCATCTTTGACCTTGAAGGAGGAGAGGGGTGACACATGTCACCCCCTCATTTGTGAGGATTTTTGCTTGCTCCTCTTCAAATTCCCCCTCATGGGAAAAGAAGAGAACTTTTTTTTTGGGAGCTTTGCTTAGATGCTTGTGGATTTGGAGCTAGAGTTTGCTTGAGTCAAGAAGTGGAAAAGATTGAAGTTGGAAAGATTTTTGGAGAGCCTTTCTTTGAGGTAGGCTCTCTTTAGTCTTATTGTATGTGTTGTATTCATGCTAGTTGTTAGATTTGTTTACTTGGAAATGTTTGTTGTTGCATGTGGATTTTTATTTATTGTTGTTTGTTTTTGCTCCCTCCATCATATGGCATGATGGAGTTTTGGAGTTGTGGGGGAAGAGAGAGGGATTTTTCCCTCTCAATCCTCATAGGCTTGATGGGAAAGCCTTGTAGGATTTAGTCATTCCCCTCAAATGGTTTGAGGTGGGGAAGTTGGTTCATTTGGCTTGAACCTCCTTCCCCATTCTTGGTAAGGAAACCCCTTTGGGGTTTGAAAATCCTTCCAAGAAGGATTTGGTGAAAAGGGAGGAGAAATAAGGAGGGATTGAATGAATTAGGAGAAATAATGAGGGCATGGAGATCTTGTTTTAATGCAACTATTTTTTGTTACAACTTTTGGAGAACTTCTTTCCTCTCTTCCCCTTTTGTTTTGCGAGGTAGAACTTGGGTTCTACTCCTTTCCATCTTGTAAAATTTAAAGTCTTGTTTATACTTGTCTTGTGCTTCATGTGGATGTTTCATTGTTTGTTCACCCTCATTCTTGTGCAAGTTGTGGTTAGTTGTCCTCTTTCCCATGGGCTTGGGGGAGGCTAGCATGCATCCCAACCTTGGGAAAATCATGTAATGATGCCTATGGTTGGGTGGCAAAACAAGCATCTTCTCCTTGTTTGGACTCCTTGAAGGCATTTGAAGTTGGAATTAAAAGTTGGTGGTAGTTGGAGTTTTTGTGACTTCTTTGTGAAACTTTTCCCCCTTGTAACTCTAAGGATATGGCCTTGTGGAAACTAGTATTTCTTGTAAACCTCTTATTTTGTAAATTGCATTCTTGTCAACTTGAGCCATTATTGATTTGGATCTATCCTCAAAATCATCTTGCATTAAAGACGCTTGTAACTCATTTAATGAGTAGTTATGTATTTTGTGAAAAACATAGTGAACATTGAATTTGAGTCCATTATAAATAAAATTTGGGATAGCTCTTCTTTTTGAAATATGAGAATTTGATTTTTTGAAAGCATGTTCCTTCAAAAAAAATATCATAATTTTTGGATATCTTGCTTGTGAACATATGCAAATCTTGAAATGTTTTTTAGTAATATGGCATTTGATAAGAAAATAAATATTATTTAGTTGGAGCTTTTGGATTTATTGTATGGGAATGTCATTCTTCTTGCAATATGTCTTATTATTGTAAATTTCTTTAGTAAAAATTTTGGATTTGAAATAATGAGCCCTACTTGATAAAAGAAAGAAGTTTTGCTTTTTTTCTTGTGTGAAAGCTTAAGTAATTTCATTGTATTAGGAAATCCACTATGAATGTGTATTCTTGAAATCTGTAAGTTTAAGTTTATAGTCAAAAATTCCTCTGTTCTCATTTGAAATCAAGTACTTGTGCTTTCCTTACCACAAAGTAGATAATTCATTTAGTTTGAAGAGTTGGAAATTTTAAGTTTTCTCTTTGCTTCAAAAATAATATAATTAAAATCTGTTATTTCATTATTATCTATCATTGTGTACCAAAAAAATCATGTTCCGAATTAAAATATTAATAGTCTTATTTTAATTGCTTTCCTAAAATAAATATGTATTGCAGATTTATAAGGTGTAGTGTATACATATTACGGACTATATATATATATACACACACATATAAATATTATATATATTAACAAAGTATTAAATAAAATTTAATAAACAAAAAATAACTTCAAACAAACTGATATACTGATCAGGGGAGGGCCGAACCCCTTCCCCCCATTTCCTACCATAGCTACCTCCCCCCCCCCCTGCGCTGCAAAAATCCACCCTCCATTCTCTACAAATTGCGCCTGCCCCAAACCCCGTGCTCCTTCCCGTTTCCTTTCCCCCACCCACCGCACCAAACTACACCCCCACTGTCGCTTGTCCCCCTTTTGTCGCAGCACGCCCCCTCCCAAAGTCTGCCCTCCCTGACCTCCATCACGGTTGTCCCCGTCCATGCCCTGCACTGTACCTACACCATTTTTTCCCCTCCACCGCCACCATCACCACCGTGTCCTTCACAAGCCCCCCTTCTTCTATGTATATGTATATATATATATACACATACATATAAGTATATGTATATCTGATTTTACACATGAATATACAACTGAAATAATAGGGCAATTTTTCCTTTTATAAACTAAAAGAAACTCCATGAATTCATCCTTTCCTTAAGGCACTCCATTTCCTGTTACATACAAGAAAAATAAATAATATTGTAACAATAACAGATCTCCTCCATAGCCCTCCAACAATCTACAAGAAGAAACAAAAACAAAATGAGAAAGAGAATGAAAAGAAAGAGAAAAAATAACAAAGAGAAGATTAGGGAAAACTTTAGGGTATTTTCAAAATCAAGGGTCAAGATCAGATTTGATCCAAGGGCTCACAAAAAACCCTATTCACTTTCAAGTCATAAGCATTTTAAATGGGTTTGGGAAATAAATTTAAAGGGGATGTGTGTACAAACCATTAAACAAAAAGGGAAGACTAATTTAATTAAAAAGATGTGTAGATTTAAACTTGGTGACCTTAGTAAGTCTAATAGAAAAAAAAACAATTAACTTGTTTGGTCTAAGGACCTATTAAATCTCGAAGTAACTATACGCTTAATAAATAATATAATTAGTAAGGGAAAAAACGGCTGAGTAAACATATACGTATTATGTTAGTTCCTTTAAAAAAAATTATCCCAAATTTTAGAAATATCTGGATTTGTTTTTGTTGTCCTGAGGATGGGGCACGACATTTGGTATCAGAGCGAAGGTTCGCACACGTGGACACTCTGGGTAATAAATCAACCGGTTAACAACATTGGTAATAACATTAAAAGTAAATAAATAAATAAAATAATTAAACACTTTCCGCAACCATTTAATAACTTTTTCGCTCACCTCATGCACAGGATGGCACCCAAGAGGGGACGATCAGCTAGAGGCTTGGGGCATAGTGCGCCTACGTAGGAGTCGCTGGCACTTGAATTTGGGCCTCAGATATTAGAGGTCCTGCAGTAGCTGATAGGCATTGTGGAGCAACATCTTCCACCACCGCAGGAGGCAAGAGAGGAGATTCCATTGGGAGACGAGGAGCCGATAGGCGAGGATGCACATTCAGAGCCACCAAAGCACGATACACCGAGGCAGGAGAGGTCACGTAGCCCTTCCGTTCATCATGAGAGGGTAGCCTCGTACCATCGTAGCCGCTCACACAGTCTCAAGGGACCATTTGGGGATAGGCGACCCCTTTCACCTGTTGGACTACATCGCCAGGATCGAGATACAGGCAGTGTGATCAGGGATCTTCTTCAGCTTGTAGCCACCCACCTACACTGGCTCTACAGATGGCTTTGGGGCTGAGTCATGGCTCCTTAGCTTGGATAGTTGCTTTGGCTTGCACTCTTACGAGAGAAATGTCAAGGCAAGGTTCATTATACACCTCCTTCGAGATGCAGCAGGCGTTTGGTGGAGGAATGAGGAGTGGAAGCTCCATCTGACTTGAGAGACAGTGACCTGGGAGATGTTCGAGGAGTGATTCAGGGCTCGCTATATGTCAGAGCATTTTGTGCAGAAGAGGATTGATGAGTTTCACGACTTACGACAAGGATCTGGCATAGTAGCGCAGTATGAGAGCAGGTTCCTGGATCTTCTGCAGTATGTGGATTACCTGCAAGATGAGAAATTACAGGTTAACAGGTTTATTCGAGGCCTTAATGCAGATATAGCAGGAGCAGTTAGGATGTTATCTCCTCCCACACTTGAGAAGGCTGTTGAGAAGGCCTACTTAGCTGAGGAGAACAGGACCAAGGCACAGGAGCACCGAGATAGAAACAAGAGCAAGTTTTAGGAGAGGATACAGGCCTTTCAGAGTTAAGAGGTCACGGGGTACAGCACCACCCCCTAGAGGAGGATTCTAGCCTCCGCCAGCAGCCACAAGGGCTCCACCACACCCACAGTGACAGACATAGCAGCAGGGCCACCCGCAGC
The DNA here is from genome assembly GCA_019776745.2 of Taxus chinensis. Lineage (NCBI taxonomy): Eukaryota > Viridiplantae > Streptophyta > Pinopsida > Cupressales > Taxaceae > Taxus > Taxus chinensis. The sequence goes on from CM034154.1 coordinate 560,512,786, forward strand.
AGGGGGCTAGATAGACACAAGGTTTTCAGAGAGGTGGTTCTAGAGGTAGTTTTGGTGGAGCCAGGGATAGGAGGCAGGGTACTCAGCAGGCACAGCCATCTCACACGTAGCAGTCTGTTAGGGTTGGACTGGCAGGATCAGTACACCAGAGTACAGGAGGGACCCCATCTCATAGGGGTACAGGAGGATGTTTCATTTGTGGATCTCCTGATCACTATGTGTGTATGTGCCCACACAAACCCAATACCATGGATGCACAGAGAGCCACTAGATCTGAGAAGATGGTGGGTGACGTGGGACGCGCCCATCGTGTATATGCAGCGGTTGACAACCGCCAGGCTGAGCATCAGGCCACAGTCATTGAGACGACAGGTACTATCAGGGGTATTTCTGTCTCAGTACTTTTTGATTCAGGTGCTTCAGATTCTTTTATATCACCTTCTATAGTGGACCAGTGTGGGCTAGTGGTGGCTAGGCAACCAGATAGTTGGCAGGTTGAGTTGGCCTCTGGGGCCAAACTCGTCATGGACTCGTATGTGGAGAGTTACGTACTTGATTTAGGAGCCTTCTCCACTACACTTGACCTCTGAGTTATTCCTCTAGGATCCTATCAGGTAGTGTTGGGTATGGATTGGCTCGAGGCTCATCGAGCTAAGGTGGATTGCAGAAATAAGGTCATTGAGTGTCAGGATGATCTTGGTAGTTCAGTTATGATTTCAGGGATGAAGAGACCTATCTCCTTGCGCATGATCTCGGCTAAGCAACTCAAGTGGAGCATGCGTAAGGGATGTCAGTTGTTTACTATCACCATCAGTGATCAATCAGAGAGCACTCCAGAGCACTCACCCTTAGATGATCATGCAGTTTTGAGGGAGTATGCAGATGTGTTTCTAGGCAAGCTTCCAGGGCTACCACCCCATAGAGAGGTGGATTTCACCATTGACTTAGTACCTGGATCTGCACCAGTTTCTAGGGCACCCTATCGGATGACGACTCCAGAGCTTCATGAGCTCAAGATTCAGTTAGAGGAGTTGTTAGATAAGGGTCTCATTCACCCTAGTGTATCTCCTTGGGGAGTGCCAGTCATATTTGTGAAGAAGAAGGATGGTTCTCTCAGGATTTGTGTTGACTTCAGGTAGCTCAACAAAGTCACAATAAAGAACCGTTATCTGCTCCCTAGGATTGATGACTTGTTTGATCAGATGCGGGGAGCGAGAGTATTCTCCAAAATTGATCTCAAGTCAGGGTACCATCAGTTGCACATTTCAGATGCAGACATTCATAAGACAGCGTTTTCACACACGTTATGGGCATTATGAGTTCACAGTTGTTCCATTTGGATTGACCAATGCCCCAGCTATCTTCATGAGCCTCATGAATGGAGTATTCAGGACATTTCTGGATCACTTTGTTTTAGTGTTCCTTGATGACATATTGATTTATTCTCATTCCGAGGAGGAACACGAGGAGCATTTGAGACAGGTACTTCAGGTTTTGAGAGAGCAGAAGTTGTATGGGAACTTGGAAAAATGTAGCTTCTTTCAGACAGAGATTCAGTACTTGGGTCATATCATATCAGGTGAGGGTATCTCAGTAGATCCCTCTAAGATACAGGCTATCATGGACTGGCCAGCACCCACATCAGTTACTGAGGTAAGGAGTTTCATGGGTTTAGCAGGGTATTACCGCAGGTTCGTACAGGACTTTTCTAGGATTTCTCACCCTATCACTTCTCTTCAAAGAAAAGGGAAGAAGTTTGATTGGTCAGAAAAGTGTGAGCAAGCCTTTCAGTTGCTTAAGGAAAGGTTAACCACAGCACCCATCTTAGTAGTTCCAGACCTGACAAAGGATTTTTTTGTTTGTACTGATGCATCACTAGAGGGTTTGGGAGCAGTTCTTATGCAGGAGCATTGGGTTATTGCCTTTGAGTCTCGTAAGCTCAAGGACTACGAGCTTAATTACCCTACTCATGACTTGGAGCTTGCAGCAGTTGTTCATGCACTTGTGCATTGGCAGACACTTCCTTTTGGGTAGACCTTTCATTTTGAGGACAGATCATCGTAGTTTACAGCATATCTTCTCACAGCCAAACCTCAATGCTCATCAACGGCGTTGGATGGAGTTCCTATGTGAGTATGACATGGAGGTGCAGTATATCAAAGGAAAGGAAAATGTTGTTGCAGATGCACTTAGTAGACGATGACATGTGCTTGCTTCCTTGACACTTCAGTCAGATTTGAGAGGTAGGATTCTTGAGCACCTTCCAGAGGACAAGATTTTATGAGGGAGCTAGATAGATGTTGGAGTCACAGGGTTCATTAGAGGGCAGATATTCTGGGTGTGTTTTAGAGATAGATGGTTTACTTCGGTTCCATAGGTTGCATCTACGTGCCTAAGGCCGGTGATCTACGTAGCTTCATCCTCATAGAGGCTCATCGAGCCCCATATGCAACACATCCAGGAGTGAAGAAAATGCACGCTGATCTGAGGGAGTTATATTATTGGCCAGGTCTTCGACGGGACATAGCAGATTTTGTTGCACGTTTCCTTGAGTGTCAGAGGGTCAAGGCAGAGCATTCTCATCCCGCAGGACTCTTACATCCTCATGATATTCCCGAGTGGAAATGGGATGTGATCTCCATGGATTTCATAGTTGGACTTCCTATGTCTTCTTATCATCATGATGCCATTATGGTCACCGTGGATAAGTTGACCAAGGTTGCACACTTTTCGCCAACCAAGGTCACCTATAATGCATAGGCCATCGCCAAAGTATTTATGGAGGACATTGTTAGGTTGCATGGGATTCCGAAGACCATCATCAATGACAGGGATACCATCTACACTTCAGTTTTCTGGACTTCCTTTCAGACTGCTCTGGGTACTCAGATTAATTTCAGTTCATCTTATCATCCAGAGACAGATGGACAGACAGAGAGAGTTAATCAAGGTACTGGAGGACATGTTGAGGATGTATGTGATGGACCAGCAGAAGAAATGGGAAGATTATTTACATTTAGTTGAGTTTTCCTACAACAACAGCTATCATAGTTCCATTGGTATGGCTCCTTACCAGGCTTTGTATGGATGACCTTGTAGGACACCTTTGAGTTGGGACAGACTAGATGATAGGATTATTCTGGGACCAGCTTATCTACAGGATTTAGAGCAGCAGGTTGTTCTGATTAGACAACGTCTTGAGTAGGCTAGAGCACGCCAGAAGGCGTATGCAGACACCAAGAGGATTGATCATCACTTCTCAGTGGGTGACAAAGTCTTCTTGAGAGTTCATCCGCATAAGAGTCCAATCCGTTATGGAAAGGGTTCTAAGCTATCACCTCATTTTGTGGGGCCTTTTGATATTTTAGAGGTCATCGGTCTAGTTGCCTATCACCTAGCTTTGCCACCATGCCTTGCACGGGCCCACGATGTATTTCATGTTTCTGTACTACGTAGATATGTACCAGATGTTTCTCATGTTTTGGATTGGTCGGCATTACAGGTAGAGGATGGAGGATAGTGGAGACTAGAGCCCATATGCATACTGGAGCACTAGGAGGTTGGCCCTTCGGGGTCGAGACTTGGACCAGGTTAGAGTGCAGTGGGACCGATACGATGAGACATCAGCTACCTAGGAGGATGCGACACCTTTGAGGGCTAGATATCCCTATCTCTTTCAATGACTTCCAGGAGGAAGTCTAATTTTAGTAGAGGGGGATGTAGTGCCCACATTTTTATAGCTCAGTTACTTGTTGCTCATTACTCATAGACATGTTTTGATTTAGAGATTTGTTATATTTTGGACATTACATTAGGAGATTTGATTTGATTAGGCATGTATGGACATTTAGGCGTATAGCATAGCATGATTTAGCTTGATTACTATGTTGTTTGCATTATCTTATGATGTCATGGATACTAATTGATATGATGTTGTTTTGGAACGTAGTTATATTGATGGATACTCAGTTTGTTGCATGTTGGATTCTATGGATACATGTCATTTTATCATTGTGACTAACTTATGGTGAATTATGTATAGTTGTGCACGTTGTCACACTTTCGATTCCAGAAAGATGAAATGTTAGTCTAGAATTCATTGATATCTTATTTAGTAGTTGATTTATATTTTATCAGACAGGTGCGTTTAATGTGTGCAATGAGTGTGCAGGTGACAGGTCACAGGAGAACGTGGGACTCAGGCCAGCTACACAACTTTGCACAAGCAGCCCACGGGCTAAGCCCTAGCCATGTTTATTGCTTGAGGCCTTAGCGTTAGAATTATTGTTTTGGGCACCATGGGTGACCCTCATTTGTAATGTAATATGTCTTGTAATTATTAATTTTGCTTAGGGTGTTTAGTTTGTGTTGTAAACTTGTTTTGGGGAATTAATGACCCCACTTGCATTAAGTTTTGAATTAGATTAATGATGTAATTAATCTAGAGGGTTTAGGGTCACATGTGAACCCTTGGGTGGTCCCCACACCCTCTACCTTGTGTCAATTTTTCCAAACCCGAAATTGGGTTATTTTGGGCATTTTTAGGGACCCCTTTTTAGTTTGGGAGTTCCCTTAACATAAAAATGAGCCCTTGGACCCTACCTAATAGGTAGGGGGGCTTATTTCCAAGGCTAGAGGGAGTTTTCCCTCCCTTTTTGCCTCCCCTTTGGTCACATCCATGTAAGAGGTATGGATTAGTGTGCTTGTTAAAAGTTGCACAAGAATTGTCTTGTTAGCAATTTAGAGTAATTTGGGAGAAGAGGGCTAAAAGACATTTTACCCTTTCTCTCTTTTGTTTTGGCATCTTTGACCTTGAAGGAGGAGAGGGGTGACACATGTCACCCCCTCATTTGTGAGGATTTTTTCTTGCTCCTCTTCAAATTCCCCCTCATGGGAAAAGAAGAGAACTTTTTTTTTTGAGCTTTTGCTTGGATGCTTGTGTGATTTGGAGCTAGAGTTTGCTTGGGTCAAGAAGAGAGAAGTTTGAAGTTGGAAAGATTTTTGGAGAGCTTTCTTTGAGGTGGGCTCTTTAGCCTTATTGTATGTGTTGTATTCATGCTAGTTGTTAGATTGTTTACTTGGAAATGTGGTTGTTGCATGTGGATTTTTATTTATTGTTGCTTGTTTTTACTCCCTCCATCATATGACATGATGGAGTTTTGGAGTTTGTGGGGGAAGAGAGAGGGATTTTTTCCCTCTCAATCCTCATAGGCTTGATGGGCAAGCCTTGTAGGATTTAGTTTTCCCCTCAAATGGTTGAGGTGGGGAAGTTGGTTCATTTGGCTTGAACCTCCTTCCCCATTCTTGGTAAGGAAACCCCTTTGGGGTTTGAAAATCCTTCCAAGAAGGATTTGGTGAAAGGGAGGAGAAATAAGGAGGGCTTGAATGAATTAGGAGAAATAAGGAGGGCATGGAGATCTTGTTTTAATGCAACTATTGTTGGTTACAATTTTGGAGAACTTCTCTCCTCTCTTCCCCATTTGTTTTGGAGGTAGAACTTGGGTTCTCCTCCTTTTCATCTTGTAAAATTTGGAGTCTTGTTTATACTTGTCTTGTGCTTCATGTGGATGTATCATTGTTTGATCACCCTCATTCTTGTGCAAGTTGTGGTTAGTTGTCCTCTTTCCCATGGGCTTGGGGGAGGCTAGCATGCATCCCAACCTTGGGAAAGGCATGTAATGATGCCTATGGTTGGGTGGCAAAACAAGTTTCTTCTCCTTGTTTGGACTCCTTGAAGGCATTTGAAGTTGGAAGTTTGGTGGTAGTTGGAGTTTGTGACTTCTTGATCTCCCTTTATAACTCTTAAGGATATGGCCTTGTGGAAAATAGTATTTCTTGTAAACCTCTTATTTTGTAAATTGCATTCTTGTAAACTTGATTCATTATTGATTTGGAAATCTCCTTATCATCTTGAAAGAGGCTTGTAACTCATTTAATGAGTAGTTATGTATTTTGTGAAAAACATATTAAACATTGAATTTGAGTCCATTGTAAATAAAATTTGGGATAACTCTTCTTTTTGAAATGAGAAGTTGATTTTTTGAAAGCATGTTCCTTCAAAAGAAAATATCATAATTTTTGGATATCTTGCTTGTGTGTGCAAATCTGAAATTTTTAAGTAGTATGGCATTTGTCAAGAAAATAAATCTAATATGGAGCTTTTGGATTCATTGTATGGGAATGTCATTCTTCTTACAATATGTCTTATTATTGTAAATTTATTAGTAGTATTTTGGAATATAATGAACTTAGTTTTGCTTCCTTTCTTTGTGAAAGCTTAAGAATTTCATTGTATTAGGAAATCCACTATGAATGTGTATTCTTCCTCTCTAAGCTTTAATTTTATTCAAAAATTCATCTCTTCTCATTTAGAAGAACTTGTGCTTTCCTTACCACAAAGTAGATAATTCATTAGTTTGAAGAGTTGGAAATTTTAAGTAGCATCTCTTTGCTTCAAAAATAATAAAATTAAAATCTGTTATTTCATTATTAATCTATTATTGTGTACAAAAAGAAATCATATTCAGAATTAAAATATTAATAGTCTTGGTTTAATTGCTTTCCTAAAATAAATTTGTATTGCAGATTTATAAGGGTGTAAGTGTATACTTATTACGGCAGCTACCCCAAAACTCACACACACACACACACACATGTATGTATGTATGTATGTATGTGTGTGTGTGTGTGTGTGTAATCCTTTTGTAATCTTGGTGGCTTTGGAAATTAGTTTTATAGTCTTAGAAAACTCTCTCTTCACATACAGCATTATTATAATAAATCAAAAATGTCTGATAGAAAGCTTATAATAGCATATATATATATATATATATATAAATATAAATATTGCTATTATAAAATTTAAAAACAAAAAAAAAACTTCAATTACAAAAAATATACTGTTTGGGGGAGGGCCGAACCCCTTCCCCCCCATTCCTTGCAACCTACCCCCCCCCCCCCCGCGCAATAAAAACCCGCCCTGCATTGTCTACGGTCGTTGCCTACCCCAAACCCCGCCCTCCCTCCTCCCATTTCCTTTCCCTCAAATGCCGCACCAACCCACACCCCTGTTACCGTCTGTCCCCCTTCTGTCATGGCCGCCCCCCTAAAATCTTCCCCCCGACCTCCCTCACGGTTGTCCTGTCCCTGCCCTGCACTATCCCTACGCCATTTTTCCCCCTCCACGCCACCATCACCACCGTGTCCTTCTCCCACCCTTATTATATATTTATATATATATTTATATATATATATATATACATACATACATACATACATACACATATATGTAAATATGATTTTACACATCTATATATACAACTAAAATAATAGGGCGATTTTCCCTTTTCCTAAACTGAAAGAAACTCCATGATATTCATCCTTTCCTTAATCCACTCCATTTCCTGTTACATACAAGAATTATTAAATAATACAGTAACAATAACATTTAGATCCTCCATATGCCCTCCAACAATCTGTAAGAATAAACAAAAACAAAATGAGAACAGAGTGATGCGCCAGAATTAGCAGGAAGTTTTGACAAGGTCCTAACTAGCTCCCGTGTGTGTCTGTTTGAGTCCGTTTTTTTTTTTAAACCACATGTTTCGATGAGATAAAAAACACAGTGGCAATCTGCCCTAACAGTTGGGGCAGGGTTTTTGACACCGTTTCCCCTCCTAAATCCCACCATCTTGAGGTCGAAAATTAGTACCCTACCAAGTTATAGTTCGGTTTTTTTCCTATTTTTGAGCATTAGTTAATTTTAGTCTATTAATTGCATTATGAGTTAGAAAGTTGAAAATTCCTCTAATTTAGGGATGTAGAAGATGCGTGGAAATTTCTGTGCCCGTAGGAATAAGCATGCGAACTTACTAAGAATAGCAAGTTCTAGTAAACTGCTAAAAATAGTAATTTCCGCCACCTAGAGTAGATTTAGTCAGAGTTAGCTAGAGTTTACTTGGCAACTCGAGTTGGGAGTTGTTTTCCTATTTAGGAAACATTGTAATTCATTATTTGATAACAAAGAAGGAGATCTATTTTCTTTTGGAGTTCATAATATTTGCAATATATCTAGTTTGTTCTTAATTTGGCTACATTAAAGAGAATGAAAATAAAGAGAAGAAAATAACAAAGAGAGGATTAGGGCAAGCTTTAGGGTATTTTCAAAACCAAGGGTCAAGATCATATTTGATCCAAGGGCTCACAATGCAACCCTATTCACTTTCAAATCATGAGCATTTTAAAAGGGTTTGGGAATTAAATTTAAAGGGGATGTGTGTGCAAACCATTAAACAAAAAGGGAAGACTAATTTAATTAAAAAATGTGTGGATTTAACTTGGTGACCTTAGTAAGTCTAATAGAAAAAAAATAAATTAACTTGTTTGGTCTAAGGACCTATTAAATCTTGAAGTAACTATACTCTTAAAAATAACATAATTAGTAAGGTTTACTCACGGCTGTGTTAATCCTCTTAAGTAATATGTTTTCGGTGTTAATCAGTGATACCCAAAGTGTCCCAAATCTGGTGTAGCTCACAATATCTGGTTATTAGTGTGTGGATCACCAAGTGTGGGGTGATGACACATGAAACTGTGCATTGATTTTATTGATGCAATTATTGTTAGCATAGTTTGACAGGAAGTATGAAAATGTTGGGTTGGCCTGTATTTGTGAGGTATTGTTTGTCATTATTCATGAGCATATATTGGGAAGTGCATTTCACATTTGGATTTGTCAAGCTATAGTATGCACCAGTCAAGTTGAATTCATGAAGTGGCACAATGGTTATACATTACTTCATGCAATCTAAAATAGAGATCTCACTAAAATGACAAGGGAAGTTTTACTTTTCATAGACCTATCATAAATCAAGTAATACGTGATAATGAAAGGTGTGTAGAGTGGTTCTTGTGAAATTTCTATTGGAAATTAAAATTTTGTATAAAAAGTCATGAAGGTTACACTTACAGGTGTTTGAGTGGTGTTAGCGATACGATGTCAAGTGTGTACACTACATTTTTATTTGACAAAATCTAAGTCGAATAATTGCATGGTGAGTCTATTATAGCATATGCACGATGAAATAGTATCCTCTCATTAAGACCACCCTAGTATTCCTAATATCCCTGATCTTGAGAAATATCAAGGTATGAGTGTTTAAAGTGAGATAGGTTGAGAGATGAAGGGTAATGCTACTGTCAATGGTGGTGTTTACACTTGTCTCAGAGTTCTACTTATAGAAATTTCAAGGTTACACATGTATGCATAGCTTCTTGAAAGTTATAGAAATGTATATCTTAAGTTGCAAACATAGTCTTTGATTCCTTCAAAAGGCCCACACAGAGTATAAAGGTTAGCATACGGAAAAGTTATATGTTATCATCAACTACACGTTCATCTCTAGTTTCACAATGATGCCTACTATTAAAACATGTAATATTCTCCAAATAAAGGTCATCCAGTTGTTAAGGAGGTTGTCTAATGATTCACATCACTGAAATACCATGCAAGTACACAAGGCCATGAAGGACTAGAGAAGTCCTCAAAAAGATCCAGGGTACAAGTATAAAATACTATTGAATAACCTATTTAACTCCCTCACAATGAGTATTTAGAAACTTCCCATCTAACGATAAGAATTGTGGGTACAACAGAGAATCATCAATTTCTTGTTCCTGAGCTTTTTCGGCTAGTGCGAAACTGAGAAAGGACTAGAAGGTAGAGTTCATGTAAACCTATGTGATAATGTGTTGGTTTTTGAAGTCTAGGAGTGGTCTAAACTGACAACATTGATAGGTAATATTGCAGTATCAAGTACACATGTCATATAATGGAGGGAAATCATATCAGGTCAATTCTAAAAAAAATCAATGTCAATAAATGTGAACAATAGAGGTACTGTGAAGGGATGGTATGTGTGCTATAGATGTTCTGAGATTATCCTTCTGAAAGGGAGTATTTCTTGACAAATCTATTTAGATTATGTGAAGTTGAGACACTTAATCAACTATATGAAAATAAAAGTGAAGATATAGGTCTATGGATCATAATTTGATGCATTGAGGACTAACGGTATGTACAAGTACCTCTTCCTTGTACCCGACCTCTTGAGGTCGTGTCGAGACAGTCGGTGAATGTTGAATGTGGATAGATACAGACTAAGCTAATCATGGTAATCTTAAATCCTCAATACGCAATAATGGAATCTGTGAATCTAAGGTGAAGAAGGCCCTCCTAAGTCTGCAATTGGTGTAATGGTTCTATGAATCCTCATGATATAATGGTTGTTTAGAGGCTCCAATTCGATATCAAGCTCTACCGAGATCCTGTTTCTTGGTTGTTGGATACGTGGGAAGTGACCTAAAGGAGCTTCGTTATATATCTCCAGAAAAGGTCATGAAAATGGTGATATGTAGGCTTAGGGGATTTGTAGTGAACTATGGGTGGTTTTTTGGTCTAGCCCAGAAAATATTAGATTGATTGGCTTCTATGTTTAATACGAAGAACTTGTCAAAGCTATAATATCTCTTGGGAGTGGTGAAGATTAAATACCAGCATTCGTAAGCTGGTGTCAATACTTGAAAGTTTGTTGGCCCGTTGGGTTGTGGGACTTGGGGATCAAAAACCTGTGAGTTCATGGACAAAATTGTGGACCTGTTATGGTCATGTGAAGAATCAATCCCTTTTTCCCAATTATCCAGTAATCGTATGCCTTTTCAGCTTCTACATTTAGAACTAGAAGTTGTATGATTTTCTCGAAGTACCTAACAAGTGTTCTGACAACTTGGATACGTAAGCTAGTGTCTATGTCAAGAAGGAGGTCTCCTGTCAGTTAGGCTGTGGAACCAAAGGATCGCAACCAAATGTTTGTTCTTGTTTGAATCCTTGCACAATCATTCAGATGTTTTATCAAGGCAATCTGTAGTTAAGATGATTTGACCAAAAGTTGTAAGCTTTGTGTATCAATGTTTAATCCTCTTAGTTGACTCACTAATTATCCTTGTAAGTTTGTTGTTGCTCAAGAAAGAGCTATATCCTAAGGTCCTGATCTATATTAGCTAATGTTGGGTAAATTTGGTTGAGGTACTATGGGTTCAAATATATATTCTCTAGGCTCTCTGAAGGTCATGTGATTGTCATACAAAATGATTCAACTTTTAACTAAAATTAATAAATTGATTACAAAAGAGGTATTTACACTATGCAAGCATTCTTCTATTTTTGTATTTTTAAATGGTACATATTTCAATGAAATTGAAGGGCAGCTACTCTAGTATATTTATAAAAAGAACAACTAATCTAGAAACAGAATAAAAAACAACACAAAGTAGCCTGTTATGGCTATTTGTTTGTGCAGTTGTGATGTTATGAACTAAATATCTAAGCAACTAAATATATTAAATTGAAAGACTCTTGATCCTACCTGTAAGAAGTGAGGAATGAATCATAGTTTCTCAGAAACTATCAATCCCCACATTCTTCCCATGATATCGAGAACAAACTTTTGACTGAAATAAAATAATTCACTACTCTATTTGATGATGTTGTAACTAGAACTTTGATAGCTCAAACCTGTGCGTTTACTTGAACAGTGGTAAATCCAGTTGTGTGTGATTTCAATCCCCTCAGTCCTAAGTGATCTCCTGGTTCCTTCATGTCCTCGTGAATCCAGAAAGGATGTATATGATAGTATCAATTAGAAGATAGCAATCGAACAATGGCATCAGCTTTGGATATAGACCAAATACAATGTGAGTAGGAGAGGGATAGCGTAAGTGAACAGAGCTTGACTATGCAATTCCTAGTGGGATTTATTACAGGAATACAACACAAGTGTACCGAGAGATTTTTTCTATCGTTGTGAAAAAACAAAACCTGAACTTTAATGGATTCTAGTCTAGAAATGAAGCTATTCTATGCTAAACTGATTGTATGAAGCAGCAATGGAACAAGACTGAAACAAAGAGATTATAAGACTTCTAAAAGACCAACAATGGAAGCAAAACATGAATTTACAGAATTCTAAGCAAGAAATTGAAGGACTGAATAAGAGAATTGAGAAGATGAGGGGCCATTTGCTTGAAAACAAGATAGCTATTTATAACCAATGCATTTACCAGAGGGTAACTCCCATTTGATCTCTTTTACTATAAACAAAGGAAAAACTTGTTATTCCCAGGGAGTAGAAAACATTAATGCAAGCCAAAGTGGTTCAAAAGAAAGTGTGTAAATTTGAAGATTTATGTTTGACGTGATCATCGGAAGAATCTGGAAAACTATTTATAAACTAAAACCGCCGCCCTTGCAAAGTAGTTTGTAAGATTTGATTTCTAAGTGGTCACGGGATTATTTATTAGTCCCATGAATGACGGTTTAAAATGTCTAGGACTGAAGACAAAAATGGCAAGTAAATGTCAGGGGGGAAAAGGGGAAAACAAGGCAGTTTGGAGGCTTAGTTTTGGGCATGCGGGGTACAAGCGTATACATGGCGAGCCTTTTTGGATTCTGAACACCTTGCAAGGAGACCTGTATCATCATTGGGGCATGTGTATATGATTCGTTTCATGGTGGTGCAGTACCCTACAATTTTGGGTACGTACATATTGCCCCCCCTCGGAGAAGTGTTTTAGCCATGAAGAGGTGCATAAAACAGTGGATCTGCAATATGGCATAACAAAAGTCCTGAAATGGGGAGTTAGGAGCTATACCTGACACGCCCGTGTGCTGGAAAGTTGCCATCCAAGATCCCGCTACCTGCAAAAAATGAAAAGGGGACTCAAGTGCAAATAGATAAAACAATTTGAGAAATAAGATTGAATTGACATGAAAAGAGGACTTACCATCTACGCGGGGTTTTTAGAACTTACCTCCGTCAGCTCTTTGACCCTACGAAAGACATTCGAAATCAAATTAAGAGGGTTATTTATATAAAATGAAGTCATTTTACTATTCATTTACGGATTGATTTGATAGATTTTTGAGCTCTGGGACCCACGGTGACGGTTTTCGACAAGAGTATAGTCAAAACGTTTGTGGTGAGATAGCGATCATGCCTCCGAGAGCAGAACATCGACCCGTGAAGTCTCAGGTTAGTTCTTCTCGATTTATCATTTTTAAACCTAAAATGTAGAAATGATGAAATATTTTACTCGGGGGGATCATTTTTGAAAATGTTAGTTTTGAATGTGTCTTTAGGGGGGGCGCCCATAGGGTAGGTTTCTTTTTTCGTTAAAAAGGTGTTTTTGCTTGTTTTTAAGCATTTTTTAGGGCTTACGGCCTATTTGGTTTTGCGGGACAGGACCGCCTACTCCTATGCAAGGTGTGGCAGGACCGCCACCTTAGAAGGTGACGGTTACGGAACCGCTCTGCACAGGGTTTTGGTCCGCGACAGAGGACCAAAACAAGACAAAATTTAACTTATTTTTGCATGTTTAAAATTTCTACGTGTTTTTACTAGTTTTTCCAACTAGATTTCAGTACTAACTTACTCCTTTTTGTGTTTTTGGGTGTATGCAGAAGGAGGAGTACATTAGATGGAGTCCAGGAGAGGGAGTGTGATTGGCTCTCGGCAGTGTTGGAGGCACTCTCCCAGGCAGAGCGGGATACTCTCCAGAGGGCTGGTATATGGAGGATTGCACAGGTTCCTCATGTTGCACCTGCCAGTCACATATTGTGTGACTTGTTCTCATATTGGGATGCGGATCGGAACACCTTCCGATTGCTAGGAGTTAGGGGTGAGTGGTCTATCACCCTGGAGGATGTTTACCGTATACTGGGGGTTCTGATCCTTGGGCGGTGGCTGTCTCTTAAGACAACAGTATCTAGATCACAGGTGGTTCAGTGGGCCACCTACATGGGAGATGCGGTTGTATCGATGGGGTCGAAGAAGGGTGTGAGGATCCGCTCTATCATTGAGTCAGACATTCCCTTGCTCCGCAAGGCCATCATGGGCATCCTTGCATCCAGACTGATTGGGGACAAGGGAGGGGACACCCTCTTATATTGTTGGGCCCCTATTATTACACAGATTGAGGGCCATGGATGTGTCTACGCTTGGGGAGCAGATATCCTCGGGACTACCTACCATGACTTATATAGGGTAGTCCGTTTACAGGGGCAGTCACTGAGCCACCTGAATCTTGTCATGAGTTGGGTGTATGAGCACATTATCCCATATGGGAGAGGTGTAGAGGTGGAGGATCCCGGGGCCGTCAGGGTAGTGAGGTGGATGGGGATGATAGTTCTTAGAGCACCCCACCAGCCAGTGGCTTCCCTGACTACTGCAGACATGGAGGCCACTCCTTATCAGGCCATGGCAGGGGTATGGGGAGAGGAGACCATCACTTTGATTACCTGTCAGACCACCAGCCAGTTGATAGACAGGGCGGGGAAGTTGGAGATACACCCCTTTGACAGAGTTCCACAGCAGTTTGGCCTCCCCTATAGCGACATGCTCCCTCTGGTGATGCCAGTGTATAGATCTATCCGAGGCTCGGGGAGGTCCTAGAGGCCGGGGTTGGAATATTGTTACGCCCGGTACTCCTATTGCGGCTAGGAGGGTGGTACGTGCACGAGGGAGAGCTGGTGCTCCTCAGGCACCCTTACTTCAAATTGCCACTAGTCCCACTCATAGTAGTGATGAGCCCATTGACGTGGACTCCGAGTCTGAGGAGTTCACTGGGGGAGAGACCGAGGAGGAGACAGAGGACATGGAGATCAGTGAGATGGGTGGGGGGGGATGATAGTGATCCTGAGTGGCATGATACCCAAGAGATCCTACAGGCTGAGAGGGCGGAGCGGAGCACAGAGAGGGTGACTCTGGTTTCAGAGGAGTTACTCTCTCGGGACCCAGGTGGAGATGGCGAGTCTGTTATAGGCTGTCACATTGCCCCAGACATGGGAGAGGGGCACCAGTCAGTGGCGGCATCAGTGGCGGGTGCGGATCCTAGAGATCCTTCTTAGAGGCCTGGCGATCCTAGTGAGTTTTCACTCTTCTCCTGACATTTGTTTTAGTTAGACTCGTCTTAGTTTGTTATTTCTTTTTGTTTTGTTTACTCTTGGTTTTATCGTTGATTGTTTTCTAACTTGTTTTCTCCTTTGTTTGTAGCGACTGCTGATGAGTGGCGAGACTTGATTCACTGAGTGTGTACTAATACCTTGCTTCTCCCCTCGGAGAAGACTCATGCTGAGCTTTCCATGGATGTGGGGGAGCCCTCAGCAGCCGGTAGGCATACTGATGTGTTTTCCTCTGTCTGGCATGTGGCGAAGATCATGACTTCTCTCCATGCCGAGGTAGCTGGATACAGGATGGCCGAGTGCTTGATGAGGAGGAGCCATTCTCATGGCGAGACGGACAGCTATCGGGTGTGACCACGAGCCCTCAGTGCATTCAGAGCGCCGGCGTAGCCAGAGTCCTAGGCATGGCCACGCACCTTCTGAGGGATCCCATAGGGATTGAGAGACTATTTTTGTAGCATTTTTCCAGATGTCTATATGAGTGTTTTTGTACTTTTCGGGCTCATTGAGCATTTTGACCATGCCTAGTGCATGATGGCATTGTATATGAAACTTGATTTGTGTGTGTATATATATATATATATATATATATATATATATATATATGTATCTCTTTGGATCTAGACTCTTGGCATCTTGAATTTTGTGACTCATTTCTAAATGTGTACTTAGATGCTTTTTAGAATATTGTTTTCATGTTTTCAGAATGTATGCAATGGATAACAAATGATAGTAGATAGAATGTTTTACTCTGTATGTTTTTGTAATGCTGATATGAGATGATACTAACATATGGTAGTACTAAAATTTTGAACTCTTTGGGCAACGTCAGTGATTTCTTCTTATGTTGGAAAAACATGATGAATGCATAGTGATAAAGAGATGAACTTGCCCCAATCCCAATTCCACGCAACTAGTAAGATGCGAGGGCTCAACACCAAGAGTTAGGAAGGGCACAAGTTGTATGAGTTTGACTGAATGGAATGATGAGAGACAGACAAACTAGTAACAGAAACCAAGTTTGGACCCACACACCTACCCTACCCAGAACTACTACCAAGCTTAGAAGGCCACTTACTTTTCAGTTTATCTAGACTTAGATTCATAAATGGCAACCTGGTTGACAAAATCTGGTTTTGAGGATTTGATCTCTTTGGAATTTGGATATTTGTTTTCTTTTAATAGGATTTGATTTGTGTTTTTAGCATACCAAGATTTGTTCATTTGTGTGACTGGACCCCCTACACCCTGCCTCACGCCACTAGTAAGAAGCATGGGTTTGTCACCAAAGGCAAGATATAGGTGAGTAAGGGCACTTCTTTCCTTTCCCAACCTCACACCACCAGTAAGAGATGTGGGCTTATCACTGAAGGTTGATGGGGCAAAGAAGTGTGTAAAATAAAATATTTTGTTCACTTGGTGCTTTTGATTTCATTTGATTTTGACTTTTCTGACCTATAACTTTGGGATATCCTTTCTTTCAAAGAGATTTAAGAGGGATAGATGTGACACCAAGAAGCTTCTAGAATAGACCGTAGGTAAGGACAACTTTACCTAGTAGAAAGAAAGAGCAAAGCCAAGTATGCAGGCCTTGGTATGGTTTTTGTCAATGCTTGTCTGTCAAACTTGATGAGAAGATTTGAAAATAGTTGATGATGTTTGAAGAGATGTGATATGAATGCTTTTGCCAATATTTTTAGAAATTTGTAACAGATTTTTTTAAGAGTAAGCTCCTGGACTACCACTTTTACGAAATGGATAGAATGAAGCAGCTAAAAGACTAATGCAATGTAGGTAGCTATAATGTACAAGTAATGACCTTGATGTTTTATGCGTAAAACTGCTTAAGATGCAAGGAATTAATAGTTTCACCGAATTCCTCACCTTCTAGCGTACACAAAAGATACGCACCATTTCCATAGTCCTTCATGACTCGGTATGGGCCCAACCATTTGGGCCAGAACTTCCTTCCTTCACCGGTTTTCTTATCAATCCAGCTGTCTAGTCTTAGAACTAGATCTCCTTCATATATTTCTCGCTCATAGACCTTTTTTTTGTACTACCGACACATCCGGTCAGCATAGGCTCTGTGCCATTGTTCGGTGTTTAACCTGCCTTGTCAAGGATTTCTAGTTTGTGCCTCCCTATAAGCTTCTTCATCCAAAATCCCTTGTAATGAGATTCAGAGACTAGGTATTTCAACCTCAAGTGGGAGAAACCTGCCTTCTACTCCTGAATACCAGAGAAAGGAGTTGCTCTTGTTGGTGTTCTTATTGAGGTTCGATGGGACCACAAGGCTAGATATAGTTTTAAATGCCAATCTCACTTGTTCTCCTTGACCATTTTGAGGAGAATAGCTTTCAACGTTTTGTTTGTGCTTCAGCCTGCCCATTGGCTTGAGGGTAGTAAAGAGAGGCCGTATGATGGTTTATCTTGAACTTGCTACATAACTCATGGACTTCATCATTTTTAAAGGAAGTGCCATTATCTGAGATAATGACTTGTGGGACACCATACCTACAGATAATTTGGTTCAGAATGAATTTGGCAATTACCGAACCTAGTACGGTGGTGAGAGGCATGGCCTCCACCCATTTGGTAAAATATTCCGTGGCTGTAATTATAAAATTATGGCCATCGGTTGATGAGGGAGAGAATTTCCCTATCAAGTCTAGACCCCACGTGGAGAAGGGCCATGGAGTTGCTATTGGTTGTAGGGATTGTGCTGGCATGTGAATCTTGTGAGAGAATTCTTGGCATTTGTGGCACTTACGTATAAATTCCACTCCATCATGCTCAAGAGTGGGCCAAAAATAGCCCATCCGATGTATTTTATGAGTGGTGGCGTGACCACCGAAGTGGCCTCCACATATCCCACTGTGGGATTCATGAAGAATCTTCTTGGATTCTTCCATGTCGACGCATCTTAGAAGCATGCCGTCAAAGGCTCTACGATAGAGTACCTGGTCTAAAACAACATATTTAGTGGTAATAATGCATAACCACCTTCTTTGTTGTGACGTGGCACCTTTCGGGTATGTATGGTCCATGATAAAATTGATGATATCAGTATACCAGGGACATGTAGAGATGGGGGGCCTGGTTTCGACGAAGTATACACACTCATCGGGAAAGTCTAGATTTACTAGCTCACCTCCATCTAGTGGATTGTCAGCTAACTAGTCTGCAATGATTTTTCCCTTAACGGATTTCTGGTTCACGAATGTTAACTCAAATTCTCCCATTAAGGTTATGAAATGGCCAGCCTTTTTAGATAAAGATACCTTGCGTGAGAAATGTTCGTAAATGGTCTGTCTTTACAATGACCCTTGTTTCCTAGTTTAACATGTAATGTCTCAAACATTTTGTTACAAAAATTATGGCAAGGCATTCTCTCTCTACCTGTGTGTAATGTGTTTCATAATCGAGCAACATTTAGCTAATGAAATAGAACCGCGCGTTCTCACTTGTCATTGTCTTCTTGAGCCAGCATGCAGGCCAGCGAGACATGAATGGCTTGTGAGTATAGGATCAAAGGGTAGTTTGGCTTGGGAGGCATTAGCATGGGTGGAGACAACAAGAAGCGTTTAACTACTTCGAAGGCCTCGTTGCATTCTTCAGTCCAATCAATGCTATAATCTTTCTTCAATAGATTGTTGATTGGATGAATGGAAAAACTTAAATCTGGGATGAACCTTCGGATTGCACCAAGTTTCCCAAGAAATGACCTGATTCCAGACTCGTCCGATGGTGGGATCATTTCGAGAAAAAGCCCATATTTTGGCTGGATCAACATCAATCCCTCGTGAAGATATAATGTAGCCCAGAAGTTTTACCTCTTGTCACACCAAACACACACTTCTCTGGGTTTAATGTGACACCATATTCGATTAGTCGTGAGAGGATGATACGGAGCACTTCTGGATGATCACAGCATTTCTTGGCTTTGGCCAACAAGTCATCCACATAGGATTCCACAATTTTATGGATAAGATCATGGAATATATAAGTCATTGCCCGCTGATATGTAGCGCCGGCGTTCTTAAGACCAAATGGCATGATAGCGTAGCAATATGTTCCCCAGGGAGTTATGAATGTGGTTTTGGCTTGATCCTGTTCTGATATTTTAATCTGATTATACCCTGAGAACCCATCCATGAGGGACAATAGTTCAAATCCTACTGTTGTGTCAACGATAACGTCAATGGATGGTAATGGGAAGTCATCCTTGGGACAAGCTTTGTTAATATCCCGAAAATCTATGCAAATGCGTATTTTCCCATTCTTTTTTAGGACGGGAACAATATTAGATACCCATTGTGAGTAGTCAATGGGTTTGATGAATCCTACTTGGAGAAGTTTTATTACTTCCTCTTTTACCATGAGAGCCACTTTTGGCTTCATTGGTCTTGACTTCTGTTTAATTGGCTTCGCATCTGGTTTAGTGACAAGATTATGTACCACAACTTGTGGTGCAATGCCCGTCATTTATTTATAATTAAATGCGAAAGCCTTTTGATGTTCTTTGAGGATTGGGTGTGTATTTCTATCTCCTCCAGAGTTAACGAGGATCCCAACTTCAAAATTCTTGGTTCTTCCTCCGTTCCAATGTTTATGTCAATGGTTTCTTCTATCAAAGAAGCGTTACCTTCTTCAAATTCAGGTGGGGCTGGAGGTAATTCCAAGCTTTCTCCATTTTCTATCTCATAGATATCAAGATCCTTCTGTGGAGGAGACTCTACCATGGGATTTCCAAAGTAGGAAGAGGAATGAGGTATTAGGGAAAGATCAACTATACGGTGAGCAAGGTGTAGCTCCGCATAGGTGTTTAGATATTCGAGAGTGATTCTATCATCGTCAAAGTGATCCATGATAGAAAAATCATCCTCAGCTTCTCCATGAGTTAGGAGTGAGTTTGTTGGTATTTTACACACTAATGGCTCAGTACAAAGTGATACCGTGAAATTTGTATCCTCCAACTCACTTTTTGGGGTGAAACGGGAAGCTGAGGTTGCTATTGAGTCTGCGAGAAGGTTCTGCTCTCATGGGATTGCTTCAATTGATATGAAGTTGAATCCCTTGCTTAGATCTAACACCGTTGTTTTGTATAGTTGTAAATGTTCAGCCCTAGTTTCATATACCTTGGAGACTTGGTTTGCAACTAGTTGCGAGTCTCCTAGCACTCTAATGTCATTGACACCCATTCTTTTGGCTAGAATGAGGCCAAGGAGGAGAGCTTCGTACTCAGCCCCGTTGTTTGTACATTCAAAGTTTAATTTAAAGGTGAAAGGTAGGATCTTTCCCTCAGGTGAAGTAAAGATCACTCCCGCCCCAGCTCCAAAATGACATCTAGCTCGAAGTGGAGAGTCCAATACTCACTTGGAAAAATGGATGTTGGGATATTTGTCATATCTGTTTCTTTTGCTTTGGTTACCTCTACCATAAAAACTTCATCTGATGGAAGAGAAGTGATTCCCAGGTGTGTCCCATACCCATGGAATCAAACGGTAGGAGAATAGGTAAGTCTTTCTCTAGCAACTTGACAATTTTTGCGGTGGTCCCTAGTGATACTGCTTTTATAGCATTGGTCTCACTTTTGGGTACTGGAACGTCCTCAGCTGGATTTGAAATTTCCAACTCAGTGGTGGGTATCAACTTTTCTTTTGGTTGTGAATTAGTTGGTTTGACAAGCTGATTTGTTGGAAGTTCAAACTCGGAGTGAACACCTGGTCTTTTCTTCAAATCAGCTAGGTGTATATCGAAGGGTTTTGGGTCACCTTGTGCCACGAATATTTTCCCTAAGTGTAGAAATCTTATTTCTTGGAATAGCGTGGAAGGGATTGCCTTCATGCGGTGTATCCATGGCCGACCAAGGATCATATTATAATTGGTTTCCCGATCTATAATATAAAACTCGGTGAGGACGTCTTGGGTCCTAAAGTGACTGGTAAAACTATGGTTCCAATTGAAGTGGCTTTGAGGCTATCATAACCTCTTAGCGTATTTCGCGTCGTGGAACAGTTTGTCTCTCCATATCCTAACTTTTGAAGGAAAGTGAAGGGGACTATGTTAACTGCTGCCCCATCATCAACCATTGCACATTTAACATAATTATTGTAGACCCAAACTTGTAAATGTAAAGTTGGGTCACCTCTTCGTGTAATTTCAGCGTCTGTTGGCATTTTGCTTATATCGAATATAAATTCAGTATCCCTATCTGGCTGCCCCGGAGGATAAATGTCAAAATCCACATGGTTTACTTATGTTTTCCGGAGGAGGAGTGATGTTGATTAAATGGCCAAGGCCTAACACTTCTAAGAGGGCAGTCCTATGGGCGGGAGAGTTCTTTAACAAATCCAAGAAGGAGATGTGTGAGAAGGTTTTAGTTAAATCATTAATTAGATCATAGGCACCTATAGGTTTTACCAATGTTTGTTGAGTGTTGTTTGGCTCTAATGAATAACTTGGAGTTGGTTGAGAAGAATAATCCCGTGTTTCTTGTTATGGTTTCTACGGGTAGCTCGGCGTCTAACTCTACTAAACCAACTATCTTAGTTTGAGGTCGAGTTCCTAATTGGGGTGCGACTGGTGGATTTAATGAAGTTGAAGCTTCATGATCATTGTTTCCTGTCATGACACCCTTATTTGTTTTGTTAGGATCTAACCTGTTGTTGTTAGAATGGTTTGGGAGCGGGTCATTGAAGATCTTGAGGGATGCATTTTGAGGGGAAACTACCCCTGCATAAGCGTTTGGCGTGGGTACTACAGAATTTGCTAAAAACATATCTATAAAGAGTTGTTTTTGATCTTCTGGCAAATGCTGCATGAATTTATTATATTCACGACAAGTCCTAGTATCGTGGCCTTGAATCTTGTGGAAGCCACAATATAGATTGGGATTATAATTTCGAGGCTGTTGATTTAAAACTTGTTGTGGCCCAAAATTCTGATAAGGTTGCTGGTTGTTAGAGTTAAAATTTTGAGGCTGTTGCCTTTGGTTTTGACTCTGATATCCAGTTGGGTTTTGATTTGGACTTTGTGTTTGGACTTGTCGCTGTTGTTGTTGTTGTTGTTGCCATGGTGGACGATTAAAATCCACCGTGTTGATTGTTGGGGTAAAATTATTATTTCGCTGATTATTAACAGGTGGCGAAATGTTTACAACATTTGCCCTTTTAGCTTGGTCAATTACTCCATCTGTTGTAACCCCGCGGTTCTTGTTAAGGATCTTAGGTCCTTGATTAGCATTCCCAGCATTAGGATAGGCCACAGTGTTTTGATTGGGAGTGGTTAATTTCCTGTTTGTCCCATATGTCTTACGACCACTATCAATCGCTGCTTGGTCGATTTGGAGAGCACTCTTGAGTACTTCATCGTAAGTTCTTAGTGGGAACTTTTGGACTTCTTCCTTTATCTCTCTATTGAGTGAATTAAGGAATAAATCGCATAGTTCCATTTGATCCATATTTGGAGCACTCACTGATGAGTAGAGAACCGTATGCCATCTTTGGATAAAATGAGCGGCGGATTCATTATGTTCTTGTTTGATATGTAAGAACTCCCTGATTCCCATTCTTAACAATTTGTTCATGTCGAAAGCTTTGATGAATTCTGACACGAGTTGTTTAAATGAGTGTATCGAAGCTTCAGGTATTCTGTAATACCAATCAAGGGCAATACCTTCTAGGGTCTTAGGGAATATTTTAGCGACAACCCCGTCCCAAGGGAGTAACTCTCGTATGGCTGTGGCATAGGCCTTAATGTGTGCATTCGGGTCTCCTTCCCCTTTGTATTTGGGCAAATCGGGAAGAGGTCTTGGAAGCATAACGCTTCATATGGTGAAGTCTAGGGGTTCTTTCAAATATTCTGAGTA
The DNA here is from genome assembly GCA_019776745.2 of Taxus chinensis. Lineage (NCBI taxonomy): Eukaryota > Viridiplantae > Streptophyta > Pinopsida > Cupressales > Taxaceae > Taxus > Taxus chinensis. Next base: position 560,535,675 of record CM034154.1, read on the forward strand.
AGTCCCTACTACGTAGGCCTCAACCATCGACGAGGCTTGCTGAGGGGGTTGAGGGGGAATGGGTTGTTGATATGGCATAGCATATGCATTTGTAGGAACATAAGGGAATCCCTGTGGTTGAACGAACATCCCGGGAGAAGAGAACATGTCTCCTTGTGGTGACTTTGAATAAATGTTTAAGTAAGGAGGAGCATTGTTTTGGTATTGGTTGTTTGGTGCCAAGCCGAGAGGTGTCATGCTTTCAACTGGAGCGGCGTTTGAAAATGCGGTCCTAGTTGTGTTTACTGTGGGTAAGTATAAGGATTTTGAGGAGGCATGCCTAACGTGCATGTTCCTGTAAGGAGGTCAACCTGACTGGGATGATGCAGAGGGTTGGGGATTCCTGCTTGCCCAAAATATGAATTTTGGTTTACTTGAGCAAGTTCTAGCCCTCTAACCTTCTCAGCTAAGGCTGAAATGACCTCCATCGGTGAAGACGCAGTGCTTTTCCTTAAGGGTGTTTGTTGTATAGCTTGAGGTTGTAAAGGGGTATGATACCCTGCTATGAATTGGTCGTTACCTTGCCAAGCTTCACCGAGTGTATTTCCCATAGGTGGAGTTATGGGGGTGTTCTCCTGGAATAGGGCATCAGACTGTATTTGTAAACTCCCTATAGGTGGATACATATTTTGGAAGCGTTGTTCACTTTTAGCGAAGCATGCTAAGTACTCCTCATCCAAAAAGGGGAGTGGGTCTGATTGTCTACTGATCTGTGGTCTTGAACAAGACCCAAGGAGATGAAGTGGATTCTCCAGTAAACGTCATATTGTTAGAGCCTGATGGCTCTGGTTGTTGTGTTTGTGCAAACTGATCAAACTCCTCAATTTGGAACGAAGAACTAGAACTAGTTCTGTGAGGGGGAGTTTGAGATGACAAGTAATTACTCGAATAGTTATCAGCCCATGCAGAAAGCGAGGGCGATGGTTGTCTATTTTGTTTGACTATAGTTTACTTCGAGACCTGAGAGAGGTCTGCCATATGCATCGTATCCTGACATATTCGGGGGGTATATGAATACCCACAGAATAATGGGAAAGAGCGAAGGTGGATGGAAGAAATGAAAACAGAAAGAGGAATATTAGTTTGTTTCACGTCGGGTTCACCAATTTTGTACGATGGAAAAGTGACATGCGAGTATGGGAATCTACAAGTACCTCTTCCTCGTACCTGAACCTCTCGAGGTCGTGTCGAGACAGCCGGTGAATATTGAATGTGGATAGATATAGACAAGCTAATCGGGTAATCTTAAATCCTCAATACGCAATAATGGAATCTGTGAATCTAAGGTGAAGAAGGCCCTCCTAACCTGAATTGGTGTAATGGTTCGCTTCGGATATAATGGTTGTTCGGAGGCTCCAATCGATATCAAGCTCTGCCGAGATCCTGTTTCTTGGTTGTTGGATACGTGGGAAGTGACCTGTGGGAGCTTCGTATATATCTCCAGACAAGGTCATGAAAATGGTGATAGGTGGCTTAATGGATTTGTAGTGAACTATGGGTGGTTTTCTGGTCTAGCCAAGAAAATATTAGATTGATTGGCTTCTATGTTTAATACAAAGAACTGTGCTATAATATCTGGTGGGAGTGGTGAAGATCTAAATACCAGCATTCGCAAGCCGGTGTCAATACTTGACTGGTTTGTTGGCCCATTGGGTTGTGGGACTTGGGGATCACAACCATGAGTTCGTGGTTGTTGTGGACCTGTTATGGTCATGTGAAGAATCAATCCCTTCTCCCAACTATCCAGTAATCGTATGCCTTTTCAACCTCTACGTTTAGAACTAGAAGTTGTATGATTTTCTCGGAGTACCTAACAGGTGTTCTGGCAACTTGGATACGTAAGCTAGTGTCTATGTCAACGAGGAGGTCTCCTGTGTTAGGATGTGGAACCAAAGGATCGCAACCAAATGTTTGTTCTCGTTCAAATCCTTGTACAGTCATTCAGATGTTTTATCAAGGCAATCTATAGTTAAGATGATTTGACCAAAAGTTGTAAGCTTTGTCGTCTTCGATGTTTAATCCTCTCAGTTGTTCACTAATTGCTTGTAAGTTTGTTGTTGCTCGAAAGACCTGTATCCTAAGGTCCTGATCTATATCAGCTAATGTCATGGGTAAATTTGGTTGAGGTACTATGGGTTCAAATATATATTCTCTAGGCTCTCTAGGTCTTGTGATTGTCATACAAAATGATTCAACTTTTAACTAACATTAATAAACTGATTACGAAAGAGGTATTTACACTATGCAAGCATCCTTCTATTTTTGTATTTTTCAATGACATATTTCAATGAAATTGAAGAGCAGCTACTCTAGTATATTTATAAAATGAACAACTAATCTAGAAACAGAATAAAAACAAGCAAAGTAGCCTGGTATGGCTATTTTCCTGTGCAGTTGTGATTTTATCCTAAATATCTAAGCAACTAAATATATTAAATTGAAAGGCTCTCGATCCTACCTCAGAAGTGAGGAATGAATCACAGTTTCTCAGAAACTATCAATCCCCACAACTTCCCTGGTGATATCGAGAGCAAACTTTTAACTGAAATGAAATAATTCACTACTCTATTTGATATGTTGTAACTAGAACTTTAATAGCTCAAACCTGGCATTTACAGAATAGTGGTAAATCTAGTTGTGTGTGATTTCATCCCCTCAGTGTGATCTCCTTGTTCCTTTCATGTCCTCGTGAATCCAGAAAGTGTGTATATGATAGTATCAACAGAAGATAGCAATCGAACAATGGCAACTTTGGATATAGACCAAATACAATGCGAGTAGGAGAGGGATAACATAAGTGAACAGAGCTTGACTATGTAATTCCTAGTGGGATTTATTGCAGGAATACAACACAAGTGTACTGAGAGTTTCAAAAACTATCCTTGTGACAAAACAAAACCTGTAACTTTAATGGATTCTAGTCTAGAAATGAAGCTATTCTATGCTAAACTGATTGTATGAAGCAACAATGGAACAAGACTTGAAACAAAGAGATTATATGACCTCTAAAATACCAACAATGGAAGTAAAACATGAAATTGACAGAATTCTAAGCAAGAAATTGAAAGACTGAATAAGAGAATTGAGAAGATGAGGGGCCATTTGCTTGAAAACAAGCTGGATATTTATAACCAATGCATTTACCAGAGGGTAGCTCCCATTTGATCTCTTTTACTATAAACAAAGGAAAAACACTATTCCCAGGGAGTAGAAAACATTAATGCAAGCCAAAGTGGTTGAAGAAAGCGTGTAAATTTGAAGATTTACGTTTGACATGATCGTCGGAAGAATCTGGAAAACGCGAACAAAACTGCCGCCCTGTGCAGGGCGGTGGTTACGGGACCGCCGCCCTGTCCTGGGTGGCAGGGACCGCCACCCAGGCAGGGTGGCGGTTCCATCACTGAAGACAAAAATGCAAGAAAAAGGGGGGAAAAGGGGAAAACAAGGCATGCAGAGGTTGAGTGAGGCATGCAGGATACAAGTGTATACTTGGTGAAGCCTTTCTGGATTCCAAGCACCTTGCATGGAGACTTGTATCATCATTGCGGCATGTGTAACATCATTTTGGAAGTGCAGTACCCTACAATTTCAAGTGTAAGCCATATAGTTATTTCTATTGTTGAAGTTGTTAGAGACCTACGAAACTCAATTTGGATCAATCCTTACTAAATGTAGAGCAACTTATGTCATAACAGTTTTGTTGGTTAGTCATTGAGTTTGACTAACTTCACATGTGATAAATAAGGGGAAAAATTTTGCATATTGCATGACACTTCTGGGGATGCCTATATTATATGTATGTAGACATCTAATATTGATTATCTACAATTTTTCAATATTTTTATTAACATATTAATCATGATTAATATTTGATCTCAAGTGAAACTATTGCTCTTTAAAGAATTTGAAGAGCTTAATAAGAAACATTGTTTCTAATTCACCAAAAATTTCTCTTAGACCTGTCACAAACTCCTATAACGTGATAATTAAAAACAATTTATTGTTAAATATCAATTTGACTTGTTATTTCTATAAATTATTTAGGAAAATTAAAAATAATCAATTTATTTTAATTGCTTTATATGATGATAATCTTCTTATTTCTAGCAATCAAATTAAGTGAAAACAATATTTTGAGATGAATGATCTAGGTATGCTTCATCATTTTTTAGGCATCGCTATTTTTTTAGGATCGAAACTATATAGTTCTTTCTCAAATCTCACTATGCTAGCATCTTTGACATGAGTGATCATCTATTTTTTTGTCATCTCAACCATGCATGTGCCAAAGCAAAACTCCACCTTTTACAAGCAATTTAATAGTTGCTTAATATATGTAATTATTTTAAGTCTATTATTTCTTATGTAGTAGGTGTTGTGTCTAGATTAATGCAAAACTTATATGATAATAAATGGAAAATGGCTAAAAATCTTGAAGTATCTTAGCAATACTATCAATTATGATTTATTTTATTCTTGATCTATTGATGCTCAATTATATGGTTTTTATTCGAACAATGATGTGATATGGTAGATAGAAAATCTACGTCTTGATTTGTTTTCAAAGTTTATACAAATGCTATCACTTGAAATAACAAGAAGCAAACAACAGTGTCTATTTTTTTAGCTAAAGTAGAGTTCAAAAGTACTATAAAAGCATCTAAAGAAGCTATATGGTTTAAAAGGGTGTTGGAAGAATTCCATATCGATGTCAAAGGAAGTGCTCCACCCCTATGTAACAATCAAAGTTGTATAACTATTATGAACAATTCAATTCAACATCAATGAACGAAGCATATCAATATTCATATGCATTTCATTCAAGAAAAAACCTTCAATGGTGATATTGATCTCCAATTATGTCCAACTAAAGATCAGGGTGCATATATATTCACAAAGCCCCTATGTATTGTGAAATTTTACAATTTTTTAAGCAATGTTCAACCTTTCGAAGTTGTCAATGAGGGGGACTGTGCATGACAATGCTACCACCTAACAACCTTTTTATATCTTTTATTTTCTATAGTTTTTCTATATTGTAAAAAAACTTAGTAAAAATCACATTATGTGGTTTTGTAAACATCACCCTATGTAAATTTATTTTTAACCAAGCAAAACATTGTGTATGGAGATTCTTTATTTTATAGAAGGCTCTAGAAACTCATATAAGACTACATATATGTACTTATCCAAAAGGAAATTGAGATATTCCTATTAGATTGTCTTTGTAGACATGTTAGCCTAAAATCATCCTATATGATATAAAAAATGTAATTCCTTTTGTATAAAATGATTACTTTGACATGTATCCCCACCAAACATTATGGGGGAGTGTTGGAAAGTAATGTTTATGGGGACATGTTGTGTGGCCCAGCACAATAAATTAGTCTCCACTAATAAATTTATTATAAACTTATAAATAAATAATTATACACGTTGCTACAAAGTTAAATTAATCAAATATTTGATTAAATATTATTAAAGAGTGAATTGATTCAACCAAATTGTTGCAACCAATCCACCCATCCATTAAATAAGGCAATCTCCTATTAGAGATTGATTATATAAACATTATTGTTGTGCATTCATTTTATTGATGCAATTATTGTCACTAGATTACGTGACAATTAAATAATTGTTTGGGTCAAACTATGGTAATTTGGTGAAGTCAATTGCAATGGCATTTTTTTAAAATTAAACAAAGCATTGATGCCACCAACATTGGCCTTTGGTAGAACATGCCTACATTGTATTCCAAAATACAATTCATTTGTTAAACAATTTTATAATGTAATGTGCATATGTCACTCTAGTATAAAGCTCATTCTTTATAATGTCATTGTTTTGTCCTACATTCTAAGGATATATTCCATTTGCTCATTCTTTATAATGTCATTGTTTTGTCCTACATTCTAAGGATATATTCCATTTGCTCTATAAATGAGACTACGTAAGTGTCATGGAATCCATAAAATAATTGAGGTCAAAGCTTTCATATTGAATCTAAGGTTAGCCTCATCACATATAATCAACTTATTTCCAATACAAATACAAACTCTTCATTTTCTTATAATTGTGCATGTTCTTATTTGTATATCACGAATTGTATAAGAGCTTCATTTTGTTAATGTGCCTATTACACACTTAAGTTGTGCTACATTGGGCTTTTAGTAAGGTTGTGTTGATTTGTCTACCTCCTTGCTTTCATCAATTATTCATGTTTTTCCCCATTGTAGTCGCACAACTTTTTCTTTTTCAATTTGTTAAAGAATCAGATACAAACTTAGTCAATCGTGCTACATTGGGCTTTTAGCAATGTTGTGTTGATTTGTCTACCTCCTTCCTTGCTTTCATTATTTACTCATGTTTTACCCACTTTAGTTCACACAACTTTTTCTTTTTTCATCTAAGTACTAATAATAACTTTTTCTTTTTCATGTAAATATTAATAATATAAGAGTTTCAATTTGTGAAAGAATCAATTACAAACTTAGTCATGCTACATTTAGCTTCCTAGCAAGATTGTGTTGATTTTTCCAACTCCTTCCTTGCTTTCATTTTTTACTTACACATACAACTTTTTCTTCAATATTGCAAGTATTACTAAGATGTTGATGATCAAAAATAGTTGAATCTCAATTTTTGACTAAAAAAATGGTAGTTGAAACCCTAAAAAAATTAAAGAAAAAAAATGTTTAAGACTCGAAATAAAACTCTTCACTTCACTATCTTGAACAAGAAAGCACTATATGTTGTAATGGATAAAGATGAGGCAACACAACCTATGATTTTAGATCAGTATCCCCATCCAGGGCTAAATTAAGGATTATGAGTGCCCTAGGCAATACTAGACCTAACGCCATCTATAACAATTCTATAGTAAAAAAATTAATTAAAATATAAACAAATATTGGATTACTTTACGGGTTATGTCTCTACCAACTAAGAAAAACTTGCTAATAAATTTATTTATAGCTCCCACTCTTACAATCCTCGACTAATTATCTACTATATATTATATGATAATCCTCCTTTACTAATATTTTTCCTAACTATTTTTTCTTAAATTCCACACATATTCACCATTCATGAGCTCTCCTGCACATATAATTTGCAAGACTTCAAAACAATACAAAGTATTAAAACTATAAATGTATGAATTAAATTTAACAACAAAGGCACTTGCATATGTTTCGGGGCTAACTAAATATTATAATCTTAATATAAGTATTTAAAATTATTTTTATTTTCAACGAAGAGAATCAAATTAGTATGTAAGAATGATCACTAATTTATACTAGAATATATTGTTAATAAAAAGATACTCTTTATAAAAACCATAATAAAATCAAATAAATTAACACCCCCAAATGTTGGCGCCCTACGCAGAAGCCTAGTCTGTCTAGGCCTTAATCCCCTTTGTTCCCATCACTACATGTGATGTGGGATGAGGATATCTACATCAAGAAAAGGACCTCCAATGTAGGCCTCTAAATTTAATAAGAGAACTTAATACAAAGGACCTCTCTCAAAATACACCCAAATAGATGATTCATACGCAATGTGTAACATAACAAGTAAATAAAACAAAATAGCCGGAGTATACAAAGAAATGTTGAAGATGATATAGAAGGACAAACGAATACTAACCTCCAAAAACTCGTTTGACATATTTCCCCTCCATATTATTGAAGCAGCCATATCACAAGGTGTAATGGCTATAGCAAAAGCATAGAAAGATATAGAAGCCCTAGCTTATCAACTAGACAAATGTGCCAAAGTCTCTTACATGATTGACAATATACCTCTATTCTATCTTTAAAACTATGTTACAAAGAATAATTCCCTTGGGGACATCCCTCTTTCTTCCTCTAGTGAATTAGTAACCCATGGTGAATCCCTATCACAAACGCACAAGAAATGTGACTTTTATACAAAATGGTTTTTATTTCTATATACAGGTTGATTCTAGGCTTTAAATTTCAAGGAAATCGTCATTTTCAACAAGGGTTCAAATCTCAATCTTATTTATCTTTGAAACAATCATGAATTTTGCGATTTCATTAGTACAATGTTAATGTAGAGCACTAACCATTCAATGTTCTATTATAAAGAATCAATGATGGTGAAGTTTATACCGACATAAGCAAATACATTTTTTAAAGTCATGCGAAAACAGATGGTACTCTCGTAGAGCTTCTGGTGAAAAAATTCAACACCAGCATTCGGACAAGTTGTTTATTCATTATCAATCTGTATTTTGTTTTTGTTATGGTTATATACAAAACCATACTTATTGAATGCCTAAGAAAACATATAAAAAAAACTCATTTTGCTATTTTCAATTATAGATCAATAATGTTGCTATTTCAAACTCGTGGATACAAGACATAGTCACATCATAAATTTTGCATAAATCACTCGTAGACCTTTAATCATCATGGAAGAATCATTTTTCATTCAAATTGTGGCTGGTCTCGTATTTTAAATAATGTGGACTGGGCATTAGAAAATGATTTAGGAATATTTACTGTCTATTCAAGCATGGATTTAGCGCCAATCACTGCATATCACCATTAGCCGCTTCACAAAAGTGCAAACATATTTAACATAACTTGTGGTTACCCAGTTTAATCCTGTCGGGCTCAAGTAAATGACATGTTAATCCAAATGCTTCAACACAATGGATTTGAAAGGGTCTCAAGTAAGACCAATTGAGGGGCAAACCAAGGAATCTGCTTTTACCTTCTTGTGCGTTGAGGAATTGTTATGAAACAGACGGCAATAATCATTAATCAAAATGGTTGAACGGTTGAATTTTTTAAGTCATTTACATTATATATTATGATCATCCACCCAGATGGCCCCCTATAATGGCAGAAGGGAGTTAGCTCGAGTCAATTGTGAACCGCCTTCTTAAGGAGTGGGAAGCAACGCATGAGAGGGACAGGTTAGTTAACACATTACCAACATATCATGTACCATAATGCCTATTGGTCTTTGAACTCACGCGGGGTGAGGAGGGTTTATTAAGCTGTAGCCCAATGTAGGCAGGCAGCTTGCAGAACTTATCAAGAAGAGAGAAAAGCAGGAAGAGAATCTTGAGGATACAAATTACACAATTTTTATGATAGCATGTACATAGGAAGGTGTGACAGAGCAGAATCCCCCGGTCACTGAGACAATGCTTTGACTCAATAATCATAGCCGCATAGACCTCCCAAGCTATACACAAAGCATGTGTACCTAATAGGCACAGAGGTTATGTTCCATCCATCAGTCTTACAGCTCAAAATCAAAAATCAATACATAATATTCAGGTACCTGGAAAGATTGCTTGAACCAGAATAAAAAGTTTCTCCGTGATGTCTCGTCATCAAAGAAAAGGAATGTTAGCAAATGCCAACATACCATAATGAAGCTATAAATGACCTGAAGCACCTCATAGTGTCACTCTGCTTATGCAACTTGCAGTTTGCATCACGTACAACCTCTTAACAGTAGCCTTGAAACATTGTTTGCCTGCCAAAAGACACTTATCTGCTCACCAAGACCATACATTCTATTTAACAGGGCAAAGAGCAACTTCAAAAAAATGCAAATGCAGAAATCTAAACCCAAGGAGAACTAAATTTTGAGGTTTAACCAGAACCAAAATTCTCGAGAATCAATGCATAAAGCGCCGACGACATCTTGCAGATCCAAGTTCTTCATAATCTGACTTAGTCACGCAGAGAGATTCGAACTCGGGACTGGCTGCCAATAGTGATCCTCCTCTCCATGCACCTAACATTGGACTGAGCATATAAAAATGATTCAGACAACTTCATACTAGATTAAGCTAAATTTGAAATCAAAATAGCAACCTTTTAAAGACTAGTTAAATGCATAAAGGAAACATTTGCTTACTCTTCTTGTGTCACGATTTTAAGTTTATAGTCATCACTAACAAGAGGTCGAAGTTCCTGTTCGCTGTGTTCAAAAAGAGCACTTTTGACCTTCAAACAAATTCCTTAAGATGGAAACACAGAATATTTAACAAGGATAATCTAAGAGTAAAACCTACGGAAATCCTTTGCCTATTGGAAACCACGAGGCATAAAAAAGTGCCCTAAAACACTGAAGTATAATCACAATAGATAAAATGAAAGTTTATTTTCAAAAGTACACAGCGGATAATATATATACAAATCTTACAGCCTTGTTTTCATGCGAGGAAAAAGTGAGCTCCCACCAGTTAAAATGATGCTGAAAATGATGCATAAGAAACAAATCAGATAATCAGAAAAAGTTTGCCAAAATTGAAGCACCCTTTAGAACTTTGACATTCCAAGGAAACGTTCAACAGACTCGATGGCTATGCTGAGAAACAGATAGCTGAGAAAACCACCTTGAAAAGAGTACTGGATGCAGATGAGGATGGCAAGAATTAACAGCACGTACAATACACTCTGCCAAACCTGCCTGGTTCATCCCTGCACAATATATTTCAAATTGTCAGGATGTTTAGATGGGAAACCCAATTACTCTGAAAAGGAATCTTACCAAGATCGGCAGGATGAAAAAGCATTTCTGGAACAAGGAATCGTTCATTAGTCAATTTTAGCTCCTGCATTAATGATGAAAATGTATCATTCAATGGAAAATACAAAACATAATGTGAATGATGATTCAAAAAATTTGGAATCATAATGAAAAAATAAATAGTCACAAGAAACTATTGAAAAGTATCCGTACGTCATTTTTGGCAGAAGCTTCTTTATTTCTATCTTCTACAATTTCAACTTCTGGAGATATGTCATGCTCTTTTCCTTCCTCTTGTGGGACCATTGGCGGCGTTTCTTTTCCTTGTATTGATAGATATCTCTGTGCACCCTCTGGATCTTTCACAAAACCCCGAATATGTTTGATACCATCAGGAAGGACATATGTACTTCGGATTGGATTTGCATTTCCTGCTTTCCTGGGAATAATGGACTAAATTATGTCACAAATATATCAGATCAGATAGCTTTTCCCGTACGTAGATCTTCATAAAGAGAAACTGGTTTTGGACTTTAATGAATGCAACAAAACTAAACTAAAAAATTGTCATGGGTTTATACTACCAAAGCACAAATCAAAGAGGGGAACAAATGTTCACAAAACGAAAAATGATAAGATAGTAGCTGAGTCACGATCAACAGCCTTAAAGGATTTTCTGGTATAACAATGTAAAGTAATACCATGGGATAGAATTGTTAATATTATTTTTTTCAGTATCATTGTCAAAAATGACATATCGATTATACCTGACTGTGTGCAACACCTCATTGTGCCTTATTACCTCACGTGGGTGGCACTGATCTGGTGTAAGGTACCTGTTCCTAATTGACTAACCAGCAACCTATTGTTGTATAGTTTTGTTAAGGTTGCCAATATCTTTGACAGAGACTGCTGATTTTATGAATAAAAGCATTAATAGCAATACTAAACCCATTTTAACTAACGCAAAATAGGATCTTCAAAAGATACCAATGACATGATATTAAAATTACATCCCTCTCCACATTACCATCAGCACATTCAGAAATGCATCAATATCATTTCACTTTTAAATCAGCTTCTACTGTTGCCTCTCCTCACACCCACAATGGCAAAACATCAAATATTAAGTTCTGCAGTTCTATATCTCGAAAAGAATAGTATTCCTTTCAAACTTTTTTTTATATATTGAAAAGTTTACCAAATATATATGACCCACAGGCCAACATTGAAAACCATATCACCAGCAAACAATCAAAAATTAAAAAGGAACCCAGCGTGGCAAGAAGACCCGCACAGAGCACCCAGCAGTAACCCAGAGATCTGAAAGAGCAAAACCAGATTTGCAAAATGTAATTAACACATAATAATACTACTTATCAATTATATTCAGCTACACATCCAAATATATAGGAAAGAAAAGCCTATAGATATGGAGTCAACAACCCATGATTCTCTTAGAATCAAGTGGGTATTAGACCTGTAATACATAACAATATATTACAAACCATAATATATATATAAGACTAACCAAATAATAACCGTATTAACAACACGGTATATAACAAATGGTAAATAATAATTTACCCAATGTAATTTCCTAACATTACCCCCCTTAGTATTTGCATGGGGAAAACATAGTCGCACTACTTCCACAGTTTGCTCGCTCCTGATCTTGGTACACAACTCGAACTGAAATAGAAGAAGGAACACATCAACTTCTTATCGACTATACACTGTCAGGAACACATCTGACCAAACTAATGTGGGAACACATAAAGGAACCATTTGCTTATCAACCAATCATTGTAGAGAACGCATCTGACCTACTCAATGTGGGAACTCAAGCACGAACCATCTACACAACCTTCAATAGTTTTACAAAGGTTTACCACAAACTTAAGTATGAATAGGAACTCATCTGATTATTCAACATCTTCAAGTATCATGATGTTGCATTTCACTATGCTTTCATTTTTCCACTATATGTTTACGTTAGGGGACTGTGTAAGGAATAGCCATAGATACAAGTGAACAGGAATGAACCTATTTTCTTATTTTGCACACCATACTGAAAATCTAAAAAACTGAAATCCACACCACACAACTAATAAAACAAGTCGCCATACCAAAAGTGTGGCCACATCATTGACAACTGACAAGAGGTCATTGATTGACCTTCAACCCCCTGTGCCTTCCTCCTCTAGTGAATGATGTTGCTTACTCAACAAATGCGATCTTGAAGTACATATGTTTCCACATGGTGTTTATTTTCTCCCCCGCAATGTGTAACGTTATTTTATTGGACATCGGGCTACACCAAAAATGCATACGCTACAATTTTAAATTTTGGCATTGATGACTCAACGAGGCTCAAAGGGGCTGCAAAAATCTTCAAAAGTATACATGAGCCCAGAACAAGGAGATGCCCACACTATGGCCAAAAAAGAGGGTATTTTTCAAACTTCGTGTTTTTCAACAAAATTGGAACAATGTGACAGGGATGAAAAAATAAGCACTTTTGTAAAAAACGGCACTCGATTTCGAGTTACCGTGCAAAAGTTATTAGGGTTTCAATTTCCCGTAAAAAGGCCCAATTTAATTAAAATTGGCTCAACAATTAAAAATTTGCTCAAGATGGAAAGCAAATTTATCGTGTGAGCACTCGTTGGAACCGGGAGGAAATGAAGATTCCAAAAATGTCAATGACCCGAAGAACTGGCGCAAAAAATGCATTAATTGCCCACAAAATGCAGTTATTTGAGCAAAAAATATAGAAAAATTAAATTTTTAAAACTATAGTCTTGAAAATAAAAATTAAATCAGCTAATCAAAAATGGTTGTGCAGAAGGCAAAAAATTTTTATGGAAAGAACTCACGGTTGATTTGTATATTCTCCTTCTCAGATTCTATTTCTAACAAAGCTCAAGAGGAAGGATCCATAATGCAGTGAACGAATAATCCCAAAAAATGTGGGTCTGAGCAGTGGATGTCGCGTTGACCAAAAGGAATCACGGACTAGTGGTGTGAATATGTTTGTAAAACCACCAGATGACGTTGGAGTAATGCTTAAAGATGGCGCCAACATAAAATATTGCTAATGATGTCCACATTTTTGACAGAGACAATAATCTAAAAACATGGCACTTAAAATCTGATGGTCGCACAAAGAAGGTGGAGGCGTGTTATAGGTAGATGATTCGCTCTTATCTTTTCCAAATACCTCTATGACACCCAACTCTGCGCCTTTTACACGGGCTGAGACTTTCTACTATTTAAATTTCACAATTTTTCATGCACTCCTCTTAGTCTCTATAGGTCTATATGAATCCAATGTTCATAAACGAAAGTGTCATCACTTGGGGCAATAAGAACTCAATCTGCCCCAAGCCATTCTCAAACCTCCATTACAAGGAAAAGAATAATAACGCTCTGATACCAAATGAAAGAGCAAAACCAGATTTGCAAAATCGTAATTAACACATAATAATACTTTTTTTCTGCCGATGGGGATTGGGTGGATTGGTTAAGTCGGATGGTTGTATCCGGCACCACCCAAGTTCAAGTCCCACTAGGCACGAACCATGTTCGGGGTGGTTTGCACGCCGGTTGTGGCGAAAAGGATCTTGATTGTAGAGCTCATGGTGGCCAATTTTCTTCGAGGTGGCTGATCTTCTTCAAATGTAGTGTCATTGGTGGCAGGTTGTCATAGTAATTGAATGTCTTCGATTGTAATGCCAATTGTGGCAAGTTATTATTGTATACCCCGGTTCATAGCTCTGGTCGAAAGCGTATAACGGGAAAGGGCCCCGCCAACCCTTGTTTAACTATAAAAAAAACTTTTTCTTTTTTTTTTTTGCACAAGCAAAAATATTCTTAGTATATTATTTATCTCAACATGATTACATATATATAGGAATATGTCTCCTATAAACAAGGAGTTGTTCCTATTAACAAGACTCCACAAATCACTCAACAATAGAATGCATTCTAACTATATGCGACATATTGTTGTAACATACAACAATATTACTAAAAAATAATATATTCTAACAAACAACATAACCGTAAGTAAATGATATTTACCATACGGTAAAAATACAAAATAGTAAGTAATATTTACCCTATAGTAAATATACAAATAATGTAAATACTCATTCCTAACATTAAACGGTAAATACAAACAAATGTTTTTGGTAGGAGCAGATTTACACAACTGAAAACAATAATCTTCTCATATATTTTATTTAAACCAAAACTACATTTATATAGGAGATGGTGATCCTATAGTTTAGGAGATTCTACTAACCACTAACTCTCCTAGAATCTCTTGTAGGTTACTAACAAACCTATATGTGAACCGTTATTGTTATATACAACAATATAGCAATATATTATCTAACCATATATTTGTAAGTACATAGTATTTACCATACGGTAAATATCAAACCATAAACCATAAACCATGTGAACGCTAGATTTCCTAACTGATCCCACAGAATAAAAACGGCCCAAAAAGCAGAGCACAAGTAACCAACTACATAAAACAACATTGTTTTTTACTTTAGAAAATTTTAGAAAAGGGTTCAACCAAAGCCACTTATCAGATCCTTCTGATTGACACTAGGCTGCTCCAAGATCAAGTTGTTCATCTCAAGGCCCAAAATATAGTCACCAACTGATTCCTCCATGCCCAACCTTTTGATGCCCAACCTTTCGATGCCCACAATTTCCTTTCTCCTACACTTCTTCAATACTTTCATTAATATGCTTAAGGAGAATCCTTTCAAGGTCTGTCACGGGCATGCTATTTCTCGCACCGTTGTTATCTTCATCTCTTTCTCCCTCAACTTCCATCTCGGATCCTGAGAGGCTCTACAAAATATGTTTAGCATTCTCACTAGCTTGTGAAACCTCCAATAAGAATTTCATGACATTTAATGGACTTATGAGTAACCATACCCCATACCTCATAAACAAAACCCCGTTGATAATTTTAGCAATCACATCCAGCAAACAAGGGTCGTTGATCCACTTAGCATCCTCTCAAACATCCCATTTTATTGCATGTCTCTTCCTACAACCCTCACCATCCAACCATAAGAAGTCTCTTATCAATCTATGAAGTTTGTTAAATTGCGAATTGGGAAACAACCAACATGACGAGTTGTAAATAGAAAAGGAAGAGAGCACTTTTTGGCACACTTGTACCCTACCAAGTATGGACAAAGGGTGCCCTTGCCACTTTCTGAATTTCTTAGAGATCTTTCCAAATATCCACTGCCATAAGCTGCTCAATGGAGGCTCCAAAGCAAAAGGATCCCAAGAAATTTAGCCTACTTATGGGGCCCCCCTAATCCCATCCTAACTTGCTGATTCAATCCTAGGGGGGTTCATCCCACCCATAGAGCTGAATTTAGAAACCGAAACTTAAGATCCTGAAGCTTTACAATGTATTTCAATTCTTTCTTCAAACACCCGAAAATTTTCTTTGACCATCTTCGAGTAAAGGGAAGTGTCATCTACAAACTGAATATCAACCAATTCCTTCCTGTTGCGGAGGACAATCCCTTTCACTAGGGGGCCAAGGCATAATGTTTCACCAAATAGTGTAAGGCATCATCCGCCATTACAAAAAGAGAGGGGCCCAGGGAGCAACACTGCCTTATGGATCTCGCAGAAGAAAATCTTTTGATAGTTCTCCATTAATTTCTACTCGAGTTGAGGCATCTACAACACAAATACCATTTTTTTGATCTTTTCCCCAATTTCAAGGGCACCCACTACCATGTCAATAAATGGCCATTCAATTATGTCATATGCTTTTTCAAAGTTCAACAAAACCATGCAGACCTTTTGTCCGAAGGTTTTTTCCCATTCCATTCCTTCCCAATTAGTAATTAGGTTATCAAGTATATATATGGCCCTCCACAAAAATTGTGTGTGGTAGAAATAACTGTCAATTTCAGCAATCCTTAAGGCAAGAATTTTGGCCAAAATCTTGTAAGAGACACTTAGAAGAGCTATCGGTCTCTAAGCTTTCACCTTAGTTTTATATCCCTCCTTAGGTATGAGTTTAATGACACCCTGATTGATTCGGTTTCCAAAAGTACCTACTTGCACAACCTCGTTATAGACATCTAGAAGTTTGCCACTAATCCATTCTTTAGAAGCCTTGTAGAATTTTGTCGAGAAACCATCAATCCCCAAGGCTTTATCATTTTTGAGTTCATCAGTGACTTGATTGATTTCCTTAATGGAGACATCCTCATCCAACTCCAGAGACATATTCTTGGAAACTTTTTGTAGAATACAATTCACAAATCTGTCTATTCTTCTCAATGACATCAAAAGAGCATTCAAAAAGGAAAAGTGATTGGTATAAGGAGAAGAAAGCATGTCTGCCAACACTAGGATCTTCTATATGTACCCCTCCCACCTCAATTGCAGTGACTCCTTTGTTGTGTTTATCCTTAAGTAGTCCAAAGAAGTTCTTGGAACCTTTGTCACCACGCTTAAGCGAAATAAGCCTTGCTCTAATTCGTGCGCCTTGTGCCACAGGTTTGAAAAACTCTATGCTTATGTTTAATATCAATTAAATTTTTCAACAAACCTTCATCTATGGGGCAATCTTGAAGCTTGTTTTCAATATGGGCTAGCTCCTCTTGAATCTTTTTCTTTTTATTTCTTCTTATTTAGGATTTCACTCTTCCATATCCTCTCATAATTCTTTTACAGGGCGACATGCACTCGTTCCAAGCACTAGTGCTAGAAGATTTGGACAAGTTTTTTTTGTAATAAGCCATGCAATTTTTAGCCCTTTTAACACAATCTTCATCAGCCAAATTTGAGTTTGTAAAGCCCCTTTAACTCCCTATTACCCAAGATGGCACAGAAGCAAGTTCAAAATCCATCTCAATGGGATAATGATCAGAGCAAGTGTACAGGAACACTTTCACAATATTGTTCTTATCAACCAGAGGGGTGCTTATATGGTCCCTATCCATCAGAAATCTATCAAGCCTAGCATACATTCTCTTCTTACTAACCTGATTGTTACACCATGTAAACCAAATACCTTTAATATCCTTTTTTCCTTTGAGCATTGGGTCAACCACTTTCATCACCCTCTTCATCTTATGCCACCAACATTGTTCATCTCCTTTCCAAGCTTGTACGTACCCTCCCACTTTATCTTCTTTGTCTTCAACCATGTTAAAGTCACCCCCAATTGTCCACGGGATATTCCTAAGATTATCAAGGATCCACTTTCACAAGGCTATTTTTCTCTATAATCATTGGGTGCATATAGGGAGAAAATTCCCAACTCCAAACCTTCGATTTTAAAAGAGACCCAGACCAATCTATTATTGACAGAGGTTCCCAAATTTGTTATGAATGGAGTCCATTGTATGTTAACAAGCATTGTCGCACCTTGTGCCCCTATCATGTCTGGTGGTGAAGCTGGAAGCATCAAGCCAAATGAAGGAGAGTGTCAAATTCAGAGAAAAGCCAATAGATTTAGCCTCCTACATAACCAGAAAATCAAGTCTTGTGATGCTTCTGCAAAACCTTATAACAATAGCCCTTATATCATTGGCCTCTAGCCCCCTAACATTCCAACTAACAAGTTTCATTAATGGTTTAGGTTAGGGGGCTTACCGCCCCTACCTATTTTATAAAGCCTTTCAAAGCAAGGAGGATCCCTTGCCCTTGGTCTTTTAGAGGAAACGTTGCTTCCATTCTCATTGCCTTTTTTCTTCATGTTATCTTCGTCTCCACCTGCAAAGGCGTCAGGTGCTTAAAATGCCTCTTCTTTTTTCCATCTTTAGTTAGCACCAAGCTTGGGGTGTGTTGGAGCCTAATGCACTTAGGCCTCCATATCACCTATATCTTCCAACTCCATCACGAGGGGGCAGGGGGAGGTTGAGGACTCAACCCAAGTTCTCTTGGTTTAATACTAGATACTAAACTCATCCAATCTTTCTGATGTTTCTCCATTATCTCATTAACTTCGGTAGCTTCAACATAAAAATTGGCATTTTTTTAATATTATCCATCACCAATTTGGCTAATATCACCACATATTCCTCTACCAAATATCTCTCCTTTATTGGTGAAACTTCCACATCAACCCCAAACTGAGAGAGGGTATAGTCCAAGCATTCTTTGAATGGGTTATGGTAAAGTCTCGTCGGAACGTCCATCGCCACTTCCTCTCAAACATCTCTAAGGGTCCTTTTTTGGTGACCCACTTCTTGTCGACCACTTTCAATAGCACAATTCTTTTTGATGCCCCCTTCACCACCATTAATGAGGCCACCTTTCTTGCTTGCTCTATCGTCTCCAACTTTGACTACTTTCATGTGTGAGAAAACACATAATCCAAAGAAACTCAAAAAACCACACAACTGAAAAAGACCACCAAATACAAAGCAAGCCAAAACAATAAATGGATCCTACAGACCAACAAAGAGAGCAAACTAACACTAAAGTACCAACCCAACACAAAATTCAAGAAGATTTCTAATAAGCATGTGAACCAAGAAATGACCAAGACCACTACCACAATCAACTAAGGCTAACACATGGGAAGCTTAAAGGTGCTCTCATGGAGGATGACTCTTCACCTTCAAAGCTCAAAGCTCCGAGATTCCCCTTAGAAATATTTTAGAGGTATTTTAATTAAAGGAACTAAGTTTTTCCCGTTTCAAACATTTTACAAATCTCATGTAGCCTTTTAACGATCTTCAACCATCAGCTCTCCTCCCATTCAAAACACACAAAAGAATCACAACATATTAAGCTCAGCAATTCTACATTTCTGAATTGATTGCATTGATTTCAAGAATTTATGATTCCATACAAAAAATATGCTTTAAGAGTAGCCTTCTACAAAATATTGGCTCTATATAACAAGAAAAGAATTCCATATACACTTCATTCGGTAACTTCTTTTACGCATCTAGCCAATGCTTTTCTGGCTCACTTTTCAATCAATATCGGCACCAAGATCTCTTATGCACAACTCACTCAAATCAAACAAAGATCTAACAAACATCTAGTGGACTATGTGTTACGTTATAAGAACAATCTAGCTAAGATGACCAATGTGCTTGTTGATTCAAAACTGCAAGAATCTTTTTGTTCAAAGCCTCTTACCATCACTTCAGGAGAGTGTTATCTTTGAGACCTCTCCTTCATTTGATCAATTATGCGATACGCTTAAAATGCGCGAAGTTAAACTTCTATCTATGGGTAAACTCAAATATCATGATGCTTCATCATCTTCTTCTAATCAATTTCAAGCTAAATCAATATTCAAGCCATCTCCTAGGCCTACTGAAGCAAAGACAATTGTTAATGTTGTCTCTCCTCTTGAAAAGCTTCAATGGCAACCTCCAAAGCGTACTTTCACTAAATTACCATATGCACCTCGATTTCTATTGCCTCAACTCCTCGAAAGCAATCTAATCACTCTTCTACCCGCCACTCAATCTTGATCCATCTCGTCCCCGTGGCCGCAATTATGATGGAAATGCTAAATGTGACTATCACCAATGTATTAGACATTCTACCGATCGATGTTTCAAACTCAGGCATCTCATTCAAGATCTTATTGACAATAATTCACTTGAGCTCCCTGAGCCATCTTCTTCTATGCCGGTCAAAGATAACAAAAAGCTAAAAATCTTTAATGAACCTTTGCCTAAGCATGACACACAAGCTCTTGATTCTTCTGCTAATCATACATATCAAGTTGTGCCCCCTCCTTCCTCGAGGCCTCTTGACTTTCTTGTTGTCTTCTGCTACACATCACCACCAGTCATTTCATTCTCAGATCACAATTATCATGCTACATTCACTTATGACTCATTACATATCAATGCTTCTACCAGTTCATATACTGTCGATAACACTATGATCTATCCAGCGGGCTCCTATTAGTGTATGCTCTATTACACTTCTTATGGCTATTAAATGTCCAATATCTGCTATTACGTGTACCCAGTTCCTAATTCTTTTGGCTACATCAAACTGTCTGTTACAGTTGGGCCTCTTTCCATGCTTGTGTCATTCGTTGTGGCATCTTCAATTGAAGGTTGTGACATGTTCTCAGGTCTCCCTTGGCTCCGTGTCGCTCAAGCTATTCCCTCTATGAATCATTTGTGTCTTAAGTTCATTCACAACAAACAAGTTATCACTATCAAAGGCGTTCCACCATGCACACCATTGCCTAAACCTAGTCTTGATGATATCCTCCCACCACCTCCAACATCTAGGCCTCAGGGGTCTCTCAAATCTAAGGCAAATTCAACACCTAGTTTTCCTGTTCGCACATGTCCTACTTCACAAACATTGTCATCCTCATAGGTCTACTAGCCCATCTTATCAGCATAAGTCCCCTACTCAGGAAGCCCCATTCACATAGGTGTTCACCACATCGGTCTCCTATACATGCGCGCCATTATTCTCATACTCCACCGATCTTAGAGCATTGTCACATACCTTTATCTCCTTGAACATCGGGTGGAGGGCCCTTGCCCTTCAATATCGTTGGATAGCCTTCTATCCTTCTCACACTTGGGGGCCATCACGCTTTCTCCCCCCCCCCTCCTAGCATCATCAGTTTATCAAATCTACTATCACGCTTCGTGTTTCACACTTAATCTTTTTCAGTACTCTTGCACATTTTGATACACGCACTGTATCGTCATTACCCTACGACGCACTCTAGTTCCACGGTTCATACTTGACTGTTGAGGGTCTAAATCTAAAATAACCCTCACCGCATTCACTCCTTCTCACTCTATGCTTCTTGATCTATCTTTCTAGCGCACACTTTCAAACCATTTCCCGATGACGCATTCTTGTTCTATGGTTCATTCTTGATTGTTGAGGGGTCTTTTATAAATGAACCTCATCTCATACACATCCACTGGGGGGCACGTTGCTCCTATCACATTCACACATTGCATACCATTCCATCACACGCATACACTGCATTTGCATATCTTAGTTGCATCTATTCTTACTAGCTTACTCTACTTACATGTACACTTTGCTTTCCATGCTAAACGGATACTTAGTATGTCAATATCTTTTCTATATATACATGCACGTTCACTTGGTCTTTTGGAGTGAATGCAAATCTTTTACAGGTCTTTACATGTTACAATAATGCTTGGCACTATACCTCTTACCAGTCCCGTCGAGGCTCTTGGGGGCATCTACCACTCTCACACATTACAGGTGCTATCATTTCAGCATATACTACTTCCTATTCTTACTAGCACACTACTTATTCCATTGATACATACACACTTTGACATACTCTTTATCTTTCTAACATGCTAATGGGTGCTTCATGTGTAGCGTGTTCTTTGCAACATTATATGCCACCATGGTTGTTTGATACACTTTGTTTGACATTGTTTGCCGTTGTATGCTATTGTTTGCAGGCTATTTCCTATGTCTTGTTTCATCATTGTTTGCTTGTTTATGACCAAGCACTAAGCATTACCATCATCACCTAAGCTCGCATTCAAAAGGCACCTAAAAACACTCTAAAGCATTCATCTAACATCCAATCAAGGGACAAGGGTTGCATCAACTCTACGTACACAACATAGGAAGGGGAAATTCATTTTATTCCATCCACACATTCTACTACATTGCTACATTCTAGCTACAACCCGCTATTAAGTGCAACTTGCACAAGGGCATTACAGGGCATCATTTCTACACACACACACAAGAATTACATGGAGTCTAAGATGTAGTGCAGCGCTTGGTCGTAAGTTCACTCTTTGGGTGACTGTCAGGGTCAGTCCGACTCCCCCATATTGCATCTTTCTTTTTAGGTTTGTTGCAGTTTGTGGGTTTCCGCAGGTTAACTTCTATTTTGTAGGTTACAGGTACCTTCGGCATTCAAGGAGCCACTACAACAAGAAGCAACAACAAAGATCTTGTGACACTACAGAAATCAGAATCTAATCATTTGTGCAGTCACAGGCCCCCAGAAGCGGTCTTCAGCGCCCAGGCACCTCTGTCCTATCGTGGGTGCATGTGTCCAACCTTATTCCTGCATTCCACAATTTATTGTGAGTAGTAACGACACTCTATCCAACCTGTTCAACACTTTTTCCAGTTCAAATCAGTCCTAGAATGCGCAGAAATCAACTAAGTCCTCTCTCCTTCTTTGCTTAGGGTTTCATACTTTATATCTTAGTTTGTTTGTGTCATTCCTATATTTCAACATTTATACATCATTTGGTTCAGTAGTGACTCTATAATATTTAGATTTAATTCAAATTAAATTAAATCAGTGGGACCCTCCTGGGCAAAGAAGAAAAGCAAGGACACTAAATTAAATTAAATCATGCGTAAATAAAGCACCCAATACCTTGGTCAGCTATGTCTCTGCTTTTATTTTGGAATGCCCTTTCAATGGGCTTGTATCTTTTGTTCTTTTGTGAGAAGGCGGTGAATCCTCTTCCCCTCTGGTTGCAATAGGTGGAGACAAAAACGGGTGATTTGGGGCCACAACGTCAACAAAAGGAGAAACAAGTGGCTTGCTATATGATCTTCCTTTTTTTGCCGCAAGATGCTTGGATTTTAACGCAGTTGTTACATCTGCTTCCTCTTGCACTTTGATGTATGCAAAGGTCTTTGCACGTGGCAACCCCTTTCCATCCAACCCTCCACGTGGTCTAATTTTGTGGCCAATAGCCCCACACAAATGGGCTTTCACCCAACTATAGGAGCTCTTAAATTGCATATTACATTGTGAACAAATCCAAATAACGCCCCCTCCACCTCGTATTTGTTCTATCTGTGTGACATGCCTCCCAAAGGGGGAAGTATGGATTGAATTTGTAAGGGAGACCTTTAATACCTTGACCCACAAAACTAGAACTCGCAACCATTTTTACTGCATAATGCATTTTTTAAAAAATGAAAACAATTTGGTGTTGAGAGAATGTTTAAAATAAAAAGTTGAAAAATGAAGCTTAAAACGGTATTACAATAACAAAAAAAAAACAATTACAAAATATTAAACACAAATTAAAAACTTTTTAAAAACCCACAAAATACTTAACCTCAAACCACCAAACACCTTTGTTGCAAGCTCCTTGAACTCCTTGACACTTATTGCAAGCTCCTTGAACTATATGGCACTTGTAATCGGCCCTAAGCAATTGAAATTAGAGAAAATATGAAGGTGAGAGTCAAGTATGCACATGTGAGGTTAATGTACTGTTGTTGTTATAGAGTTTGGGAGCACATTTTAGGGTTTAAGATACTTTTCTAATATTTTAAAAGTCGGTTTGACCTTTTTTGACTCAAAAACAAAACAAAAAAATAGAATTAGCCACTTTTTGCCGCGGTAACGTTTGGGTACGGCCAGGGTACCTCCTGGAGTGCCCAAGTACATCCCAAAACATACCCAGCCATACTCGGGCACTGTAGGAGGTACCCTGGCTGTACACCCTGCGTACCGTACCCATATTGTGTATAGGGTATGGTACATACAGGTACCCATACCCTGGAAGGTACGTACCAGCTACGTAGCAAAATACATAATAACTACTAAATCTAAACAATCAAGAATATCACTATCAATAATAGGACAGCAAAAAATAGGACTGCAGTTCTCTGTGACTGTACGCTCTGCTGAAGTGCGCTAAGGTTCCACATAGGTGCCCTGCTAGAGGAGGCATTCTGAAGTACCATATTCTAACATTGTTGACCTAAATCAACTTAACTCTTTTTTTGAACAAAATCTTTTCTTGTAAACATTATTAATCACTCCTAATTCGCCTTTCCATTGATTGACTTCCTTGAAATTCTCCTTCCCTAAACTGAGTATGTTTCCATCTAATCAATGTGCACCCACTCATTGGACCTTTTATCACACTTATCCTAAGTATGACAAACAGGTATATGGGGAATATGGAATGGTCTCAGATATGCATATGCACCTCGTGAACCTGAAAAGTTATTTTATATGACGCATTTTCCCTCTTTTTAATGTCTGTACATCATGGACATTAGAAGTTATTTACATAACATATTTCCCCTTTTTTAATGTTAGTAACTTTCCCTGTTAAATACATGTTTTCCATGTCTGCAAGTAGAAATACCTAGAATAAAAAATAATTTAGAGTTTATAACACATTTAATCACTACTAGAAGTTCAAGTGTACATAATCCATTCACCTAAGGAATATCTTTGCAGGCAGCATTTGAAGAAAATGTCCACCCTAAACTCAAGATTCTTGAATGCAGATATTGTGTCAATCTGATTGATTTGGTTTCTCAGTTCTCCCAGTAGACTTGAAAATCATTTCATAGAAATGTTAACCCTGATGTCAAAACTCTTAAATGCAGATATTGTATTGGTAGCATTCATTCAGTTTCACTGGATGGACTTGATGATAACAGGATGGAAATGCTCACCCCAAAATCAAACTCTTGAACGCAAATACTGTATTGGTTGGATTGATAGAGTTTCACCAAGCAAATTTGAAGATAAAGATGTGTCAGTCTGGGAGTGCTTATTTTCAGGGCACAAGCAAGCTTGAACAATAAATTAGAAAATTGAGATGCCAAACCTTTGGTTTATGAGGGTTAAGCACAGCAAAACCTGTGGATATCAGTTGGAACTTGGCACTAACAAACCTAAACCCTTAAGCCCGAGCATACTAGTGCAGTCTAAAGTTTAAATCTTCAACTCTGCATGCTAAAATAATATTGCAAAGAACAAAAAGTAAAAAATGTTTAGTGTTAGTTCATCTGGCTTGGTCAAGTGGTAAGGCAGGGGATGATTACTGTATCAGATGTCAGGTTTCAAAACCTGCCGGACAAGCTCACTGCATTAAAATGCCATTAGGCTTGGTTGAGTGGTAAGCCAGGGAGATCACC
The DNA here is from genome assembly GCA_019776745.2 of Taxus chinensis. Lineage (NCBI taxonomy): Eukaryota > Viridiplantae > Streptophyta > Pinopsida > Cupressales > Taxaceae > Taxus > Taxus chinensis. Next base: position 560,561,166 of record CM034154.1, read on the forward strand.
ATACTGAGGTCAGAGTTCAAAACTTGCTGGACAAGCTCCCCCACACTCAAGCAGTTGTGTTAAATCAAAACACCTAATGTACATTCTGTTGGGATAAGGAAGGCATATGAATAGAAGGAACAGGGCAGTTAGCCTCCCCAGGACAAAACTTTAGCCAGTTACGACGGGGTCCAATGGAGGGGGCTACCATTCCCATTTTTCATGTTCACGGTTCACGTGACCTAGTGATATGTTTTCAAATGCCCTACAGAAAAGATAAAGGATCTCTACCCTTGCAAAACACTGAAACAGAACAAGCTATTGCTTTGGAGGAGAGATTATATGGCTGTTGCAAGGGGCAGAGGGGGCAGCTAGACCTACAGAAAAATAAAGTATCTCTACCATAACAAAACTGAGCTGGCTATTTTTTTGAAGGAAAGTTTGTGTGGTTGTTGCACGGGGATCGGGACAGCTAGAACTTCGCAGCTCATCATCAGATAATTTTGAAAGATATTATACTAAACGAAAGCATGTTTATGGAGAAGTGTTTTTAAAATTAACAACGGAGCCATGCAAAGCAATTGCAAATAAGTGAATATTTCGGGTTTTATGCCGAATGGAAGCATGCCTTACGCTGAAATGTTTAGGATAAAAAATAACTAATACATTCAACTGCAGAAACGTGCAAAGTAGTAGCAAATAAGTGAATATTTCTTAAAGAATAATAGTTTTCCTGAAAATTGTGAACAAATTTTGGGAGATGACGTTTTTAACCACACTTTGTAGTCCAACGTCGGGATGAATGAAAAGCTTGCAACCAAAGGCTTCTTAAAAAGACAAACAAAAAGACAAACAAAAAAGGAAATATTTAGGGTTTACCTGGCTACTTCCAGGTCGTGGGCAACATCGAGGGAAACAAAGCAGAGCTTCTCCTTAACATCATCCATAATATAGGTCTCGTCCATCATGTTAACAGCTCGGTAAGAAACAAGCTCCTTGAGATAATTGGTAAGCGCCTTTCCGCCAAGGTCAATCCTCTTAACACCATAATTGATAGTAAAATTCTGGTAGACAGGAGCCGCGTGCGTGAAAGAGAAGCCGCAGTCCACCACGAGGCTGCACTGAGTCCTAGCCAAGAGACTGATAGGAGACCTGCTGGCTTCGTACAAATGCACCAGAGAAGGCGAGTCCGCAACGTAGAGGGATTGGAACCCTAGATCTTCGAAGACGAGCTCATCGGTGGCTTTCTGTATGGAGGGCAGATTGAAGAGGGGTTCGACCAAAAGAAGGCCTGCGGAGTCGGAGGGGCGGATCTTGAGGAGGTGTTTGAAGAGGCGGTCCCAGATTTCCTTCTGCATATCGGCATTGATGAGGTAACCGCGGTCGAAGGGGCGGCGGAGGGAGAGGGCGGCGATGTCGTCGCAGTGATGGAGTTGGTCGCCGATGAGCCATTTCTTGGAGGAGTGAGGACGACCCAGGCAGTTTGGGACGACCGCTGTAGGGTTTTTGTTGCCGGCGAAGCCTGCTTTGCAGTATCCCCCCGCCATTGTCCACCACGATCATCGGCGACGGCGACCCCATGTTTGATTTCTCGGGTTACAGTTTACCAGTTCGTTCTTGGAACTTCGACAGCCCTACTACATGTTTTCAAAACTCGCGGGCTCGCCAAGTACTTCATATTAAAAATACAAAAGTGTTACAATATAAGGGTGACCGGAGAACTCACGGTCCACAAACCACAAAAACGCTAAGAGGATCACAAAAGCACGTCATTAAGGTAACCGAAACAAAACAAAGTTAAAGAGGTGTGGACTCGAGCACACAGGACAGTAACACTAGGAGGTGGTGGAGGGTCATCCTTTAGAGGAATGAATCTCCCCACATTCGGCTCCTCAGATGGAGGATCAACAATCTTGTCATGATGATCTAGCATTTGAATATTTAGAGACACCATAATACCCCAACCAGGCGGCGTAGAACCTCCATAATTGGCTCCCCTCCAAGGAGAGTTCCAATTGGAGGAGTTGGCCACAGTGTTTCCCTAAGGTGGTGGACTCCAGCCCGGACTAGAAGTTGATGGAACAGGATGGCCCCGAAGAGGAGACGAACATTGGCTACGAGAGTGGCTTTTACGACGCGACACAAGAGCTAGTATAGGGGCACGAGCATCCTCCGGAGGAACCCGACTCATAGTGCAAGGGGCGCTCCCCCAGTGATCCAAAAGTTGCTACAGGTGCTCAAATTCCAACACCACTTTCTGCGCCTAGGCCTGGATCTACATAATCATAGAGGAAATGATAGTCACTTTGTCATTGATTGTTAACTCCAAAGTAAGCTCACTTTGCTAGAAAATAACATTATCTGTAGTTTTCCACAACTGCAAGAGAATAACATCCCGAAAAAAATCCATGTGTAGCCAATACGAACAGAAAAATTAGCAAAGTTACTAAACAAGTAGCTTTCCAGTCAAAGAATTCAGGATAGAAAGGCAGAAAGAGAGAGTGTATCCATTTCTACGCAGATTGGACCCGCAAACAAGTCCAGAAAAAATGTTTGAAAGATTCAAGTTGGCCACAACAAGGGCATTTAGGATTGGGCACGCCAATGTGACTTAACCGTTCTCCCAGCGGGAGACCCTGATAAACAAGACACCAAAGAAAGAAATTAAGCTTGGGTTCAAAATGAGGATTCCATGCCTTATTGAACCTTCAAAGCCAAGTGGAAGCAGAGGAGTTCAAGACCCATCGCAAATTTAGTTTGTCAGTGGCTGGAGAAACAGGAGACAAAAGATTATAAACAACACCAAAATCATATTTAAAAAAGGGAATATCAATATTCCACCGCTAGTCCCTCCACCAGGATGAAAGAAGTTGCAAACCCAACTTATGCAGCATAACATCAAGCACTAGCTCCTGAATTTTGAGCATAGATCGAAGATCAGAAATGACCAAATTAAATTATTGTTTTATTTCGTGCCAAGGGGGTGAATCCCTCCTAAAGACAAGATCTCAGATGGTATTGATGCCTTCGTGAGCAAGAGGGAGCGCCTTGATACCTGAAACTTCAGCCAAGGGGACATTTTTGCTAGTAAATATAGGAGACCACCATATGTTATGATCATTGAATGATAGCCCAGTGCGGAAGCCATCACCAATCTAGTGAAGTAACGACTTAACATCTTCAAACGCTTTCTAGATACTCTTCACAACAATGGTACCAATGATTTTAAATGGCACTCTGGTGATGATCAAGGTATGTAACTCAATATTTTTCCAGTAATTTTTACCATAAGGGGAGCTTGAAGAAACGCAATGTCGTAGCAGAATTTTCCAAGTTTGATTGCCATTTATACTTTTAATAACCCATTTAACACAAAGAGTGGCATTGTCTATAAACATCAATGACTCCCATACCACCTTGACAAAAAAGGGTCTGAGCCCTAAGGCTTCGAGCATAACAAGGATAAAGGGCCATTCAATCCAATCATACACCTTCTCAACATCGATTTTGAGAAAAATAACTTGTTGCAAGGAAGTGTTTGCCCTCTCCATACCTTCCCAAACAACTATAAGATTGCCAAGAATATATCTTCCCTTAATAAATCCAATTTGCTCAAAGCGAACAATCCTAGGAAGAATGTCAGCAATACAGACAACAAGATATTTGGCCAAGATCTTATAGGAAACATTAAAAAGAGTAATAGGCTGCCAACTGGTGACGAGCTAAGGGTTCCCAACTTTAGGAATAAACTTAATGTTGCCCTTGTTGATAATATTACTAAGAGAATGGTTATGCAGGGCTTCCTTGTAAACCTGAAAGAGATCCTTACTAACCACTGACATGGCTGACTTATAAAATTCACACGGAAAATCATTAATGCCTATAGATTTATCATTAACTAGACAAAGTAAGGCATTGTGGGGCCCATCCAAAGAAAGAGGAACATCAAAATATTTTCTATCATGAGAAGACAACTTACAAGGAACCACCTCCACACAGTGTTGCAAGTTAGTTTGACATTCCTTAGAAAGTTCCTGAGCCTAAAAAACAAGAGTATAGTGATCCACAAAGGCGTTGACAATATTAGGGAGATTAGTGACATGATCATGAGCCCGCTTAACAATCTTAATTTGTTCCCTGGAAAATTTAGCTTGAAGGGATTTGAAGAAGCTTTGTCTCCAACTTTAAGCCAATGAAGTCTGGCACGGATCTGGGAACCTCTAGCCTTGTGATTCTCAATAACCTTAAGCTAATGATGAAGTATAACCGCATAGAACTAGGTATGGATGTCAAAGGGTTGAGCTTCAAGTAGAGTAGAGACTCTTTGAAACTCTTAATGAAGAGCAAAATATGACCTTTTTCGAACTCAAACAACTTATTTACCAAAATGGCGGAGAAACTAGGTAGTACGCTGAATGGTGGCATTCCACCAGTCAATCCAGTTGGCAGCATAAGGAGGATGTGACACCATATTCCATACTCTGGCAATGAAAGAGATGACACCTGCATGACTCAACAAAGAGACATTAAGATAGAATTAATTATTAGGCACCCTAAAATGGGTTCTGCTCCATTGCACCTTGAAAGAGATGGGACTATGATCTGACAAAAGAATATCTGACTAGACAATGAATGGGGAATGAAATTTACTATCCAAATCAAAGGCTTGTTGTTTGGAAACCATGACATGATCAAGCCTTTTTATGACCCTGTCAGTACCTGCTCGAAAGTTTGACCAAGTAAACCAATTTTGAGAAGGAAAATCACTTCGTCGTCGAAAAAGTGGGTCATAAAGACCCCAAAAACTTTTAAAATAAAACCGTGTCTCACGTTCCCCCGCGCACCACCTCATAGGAAAATTCCCCAATTTATCCTCCGGATGCTCGACCATATAAAAGTCTTTGTATACCAACCAATAAGAGAGAGGCAAATTGTACCCCAACCATCTCCATAGCGTTGTTCTTTCCGTGCCATCATTAGAAGCACAGATTGAGAATACGAAAAGAGAAACCATTAATTTCCAAAATAATCCACACGACATGATTACTAGGATCATGACCCGTGGAAGAGATCATAACAAAAAATATAGGAGAGGCAAAAATGAAAACATCACCTTTTCCCTCTGTATGCGAAGATTAAACGTACTTATAATCAGGAGAAATACACGTTAAAGTGGTTTGAATCATAAAACCATTTTTCAAAATTTGAAAGCGAGCGGGAATGTCCGGAGCCGAATCTGCAGGGAGAACGGGAGCAGAACCTGGCGAAGGATCACGTGATCGTGGAGCCCATTGGAAATAGGGAAAAGGATGGGAGACCAAGCACGTGGGTGGAAACTTTTGGGGGGGGGGGGGGAAATTGGGATCCAGGTGTCTCGGAGAATCTGGAACCGGTTAAAGAAAAAGGTAATCTATCCCTCAAAATTCCTGTCTCTTTTTTGGCTAGAACAAAAGTTTCCATGGAAGGGGCACTCTTTGCAAAATGTATGGGCTCTAGACCAAATATAGATTATTTTAGAGGTTGGGAAAAGAGACGTTGGGTAGCTAATGGTACCATTGAGGTCTCAGCTTATGCTAATGGGTACTTCTTAGCTATTCTGCCTAGTAAGGATCATGTGGCGAAAATTTTGGCAGAAGGACCATGGTTCATTGGAAAATCTCATATAACTGTTCAGAAATGGGAGTCGATTTCAATCCTTATGGGAATCCTGTTACGGAGTTTCTGATATGGGTCAACCTTGCCGGGCTTACCATTGGAATTCTGGGAACCGGAGGTCCTTTTTGGTATTGCGAAAAGTCTGGGCAAACCTATTGCTCTGGATCCGGTAACTAAAGCAAAAACTAGACTCACTCATGCCAGATTCTATGTGAATATGCGTCAAGAGTCATGTTTGGAAAGTAATATTAAGCTTATGACCCCTGAGGGTGATTGGGTGCAGCATTTTGATTATGATCCTACCCCCTTTGCTTGTAAAAATTGCAAGTTGGTGGGTCATGAACAACGCTCTTGTCCAGATCTCAAAAAGAAGAAGCTTGAAGTAAAAGTCATGCCTCAAAAGATGGCGACTGAAAAAGAGGTGAAGGAATGGAAAAGGATTGGGAAGAATGGAAGGGTTGTTGAAATCAAGGAACAAGAGGTTCTCCAGATAAACCCTGAAGTAGAGCCCTTGAATCTACTTATCAAAACCAGAGAGGAAGGAGTGGGGACTAGTACTCAACAACAAAGAAGTACCAATAAAGAAACTAAAGAAAAGGATGATGAGCCTGTTCGTCAGGTGTTGGAAGAAGAAATCCAAGATTCTGAGGATAGGGAAAGCAAAGACATGGAAGGCAACAAACTTGCTCTGCAAGTTGCTGATGGATTATCACTGGATGAAGTATCGTCTATAGGTCAGAGCTCCTTTGGACAAAGAAAAGAAGAAGATTTAACAATGTCAAATGGGTTTGGGATCCTAACAGATTTTGTAGCTGACACCTATGAGGTGATAGGATCACCAAAGACACCTGTGAGTAAATCCAAACCTGTCACTCGTAGTAGCTCAAGAGCTGACTTCGGTAAAGATTCCAGCCAAAAGGGCAGGAAAAGTAATAAGGAAGTAAGGGAGACAAGTTCAAGAAAGGAAGTGGATGCAGGTATTCAGAAAACTCTGGGGAATTTGTTCCCCCGTAATAAGAAATGTTAAATGATTCTTCTCTCCTGGAACATTAGGGGGTTGAATAACCCCAGCAAACACAGAATAGCGAAGGATCTTAGATTGAAAAATAAACTGGATATTTTCATGATTCAAGAAACTAAAATGAGTATGGAAAGATTTAAAGAAGTGGGAAGGTCTATTTGGAAAGATAGCTATTGGGAAGGGTGCAGTTTGTTGGGAGCCTCTGGAGGAGTAGTCACGCTTTGGGATCCCAGCATTGTGCAAGGTATTCCTATACTTTCTATTCCGGGGCATGTGGCAATGTGCTTTACGAATCTGACCTCAAAGAAATCCTGGTATGTCTCCAACATATATGCTCCTAATCTAGTAAGTGAGAGAAGAAAATTGTGGCAAGATCTCTCTAATTTCAGGAATTTATTCAAAGATAAAGACTGGATTATTGGAGGAGATTTCAACACCCCCTTTCTCTGGGGGAAAAAAAGGGGGCATCACTTCCTTTACTGAGAGTATGGAGGACCTTGCTGATTTCCTTAACAATAATGGTTTGGTGGATTTGGATTTGGAAGGTTCTAAGTTCACCTGGGCTAATAGGAGAGTTGGGACGGAGCTTATCCAAATCAGACTTGATAGGTTTGTTGTAAGTCATCTCTGTATGATCAATCAACTTTACTCTCTGAAGACTCTCCCTAGAATTGGCTCTGATCATAACCCTATCCTCCTTAATCTAGGTTTAAATCCGGTCAAGAAAGCTAGACCCTTCAGATTTGAAAAGATTTGGTTAGACCACCCTGACCTCTTCAATAGAATACAAGAGTGGTGGAATATCAGGGTCTTTGGGGTGGCCAGTTACCGACTCAGTTACAAATTAAAGCATCTCAAAGGTTGTCTCAAAAAGTGGAACAAAGAGGTCTTTGGTAATATTTTCCAGGAAAAAAGTAGAGTGGCTGAAGATTTAAGGAATATTGAGGAACTTATCGATCTTGATGGTCTTAATCTGGTTCTAAAGGAGCAGGAACAAAATCTTTTGGTTGAGTATCATGACATCCTGGCTAAGGAAGAAGTCTATTGGAAGTAGAAGTCGAGGGTGAAATGGCTTAGGGAGGGGGACAAGAATACCAATTTCTTCCACTTCTCAGCCACCTCCCAGACAAACCTCCTCAAGATAAATGAAATTAAGAATGAGAATGGTGAGATCCTTTTGGAGAGCAAGGAAATAAATCAAGTCATCATAAACTATTTCAAGGATCTTTTTCAGCAAGGTCAGGGGATTGAGGAGCAGAATCAAAACAATATCCTGAACCTGTTCCAGAAAGTCATCTCCCCTGAAGAAAATCGTGAGCTCTTAAGGATCCCTTCTGAGGAGGAAATCAGATTTGTGGTCTTTGATATGGAACCTGACAAGTCGCCTGGGCCTGATGGTTTTCAGGCTTTCTTTTACCAGAAATTTTGGGAGCTGATTAAGAAAGAAGTCATTGAAATGGTCCAAGATTTCTTCAATAATGGGAAGCTTCTCAGCCAGCTTAATAATACTTTCTTGGTCCTTATTCTGAAAATTGCAGGGGCCAATGAAGTCAAATATTTTAGACCGATCAGTCTTTGTAACACGAGTTATAAAATCTTGACTAAAATCTTAGCTGGCAGAATCAGATTGGTTCTCTCCCATTTTATCTCTGAAAATCAAGGTGCTTTTGTCCGGGTAGGTAGATTACTGACAGTATTGTGGTGATTCAGGAAGCCATCCACTCCATTGTTAATTCTGATAGATCGGCTATGTTCCTTAAGTTAGATATGCACAAGGCCTATGACAGGATTACTTGGTCTTTCCTTGGTGCCATCCTGAATAAAGTGGGCTTTGATAATACTCTGGTTAGAATGATTATGACCTGCATATCTACTGCTAGTTATTCGGTCTTGGTTAATGGCAGCCCGGAGGGCTTCTTCAAAGCTGGTAGAGGCTTGAGACAAGGTGACCCCCTATCTCCTTTCCTCTATGTTATAATGGTTGAATCTTTGTGTAGAATTTGTAAGCAGGCTTTGCTTTCTAGGAGTATTCAGGGAATCAAGATTTCTAATGGTCTCCCTCTGATCTACCTCAACCAATTTGTTGATGATAACTTCCTGATGGGAAAGGCCTCTGTCCAAGAAGCCACCAACTTCAAACTTGCTCTCAAGGACTATGAGTCGGTCTCGGGGCAGATGGTTAATTTTCTCAAAAGTGTTGTTTACTTTATTAATGTGGATAAACAAGTCCAATTAAGGCTAGCTCACATTCTGGGTTGCAAAATCAAGTGTTTTCCAGACTCTTACTTAGGAATGCCTCTTATCTACAAAAGGCCTGACATCTCTATTTGGAATGCCCTGTTGGAAAGAGTTAACAAGAAACTTTCCTCCTGGAAAGGTCTCCTTCTCTCACAAGCTGGAAAGATTCAACTCCTTATGAGCTCTCTTCAAGGTGTCCCCATTTACATTATGTCTCTCTTTAAACTCCCAGCCAAAATAATTGATGCTCTGGAAAAAATTCAGAAGAGATTTCTCTGGGCTGGGGCCTCGGAAAAGTTTAAATTCCCTCTGGTGGCCTGGGAGAAGGTCACTAGGCCAAAGATGTGTGGCGGTCTGGGTTTGAAAAGTATACCTATCATGAACAAATATTTGGTTGCTAAAGCTGGCTGGAGAATTGCTAGAGAGGAAGGACTATGGATTGATATAATAAAAAAGAAATACCTGCGGAATTTAGGCAGAATTGACTCATTCTTCTTTCATGAAAATCTCCCTAGAGGATCCTTCTTCTGGAATTCTCTGTTGGAATCAAAATATATCCTCTCAAAGGGATCCTTATGGGAGATTGGAAAGGGGAACATGATCAGATTTTGGTGGGATAGTTGGATTGAAGATTCCCCTTTAGCAGATCAGGATATATGGAAGGAGGTTGCTCAATTCTATGAGGAGAATGGTAAAATCTGGATAAGAGATTTCTGGAGTCATGATGATAAGGTCCAATGGGAAACCATAGTCCCTCCTCCTGATTATGATGGTGATATCAAACCTTTTCAAGATCTCAATAAGAAACTCAGGGAATTCCACATCCCCATCTTCCAAACTAAGGAGGATTCCATCATTTGGAAAGAGGAAGACTCTGGAAACTATTCTGTTAAATCTGCCTATAGCTTACACTTCAAGAAATATTTTCAAAAAGAGTATTGGGGTAAGTTATGGATCAAGGACTTGATCCCTAAGATCAATATTTTTTATTGGCTGGCTGTTCAAAATAGAATCCTGTCGGTTGAAAATCTTATAAAAAGAGGAATGCAGATCCCTAATAGGTGCACTCTTTGTCGGAGAGGGGAAGAGAATGTGAATCATCTTTTTTTACATTGCCCTTTCTCTAAAGGTGTCTTCTCACTGATTTCAGAACTTTTCAACATGCAATGGATTATGCCTTCGAATATGGAGGATTGTTGTACTCAATGGGAGAGCCCTTTTAGGTTCCCTTATCTGGCCTGGGCCTGGAAGATTACTCTGCCTCATCTCTTATGGGGTTTGTGGAAAATAAGGAATGATAGTGTTTTTAGAGATCAGAAACCTCTGATTGTGGTGGCTAAAAGGAAAATCCTAGCTGCCATAAAGGAAAATCTCAAACTGTTTAAAGGTAAAACAAAAAATCCTTGCCCGAAATGGGAGCAGGAAGTGTTGGATAAGTTTGCCTATAGTCCGGTCAAGATCAAAAGCCCTGGTAAGAATGTTTACTGGATTAGACCTATGGGAAATACGATCAAGATCAATTTTGATGGGGCTTCAAAGGGGAATCCTGGTCAAGCTGGGGGAGGGGGTATCTTAAGGAATAGTGAGGGTGATTGGTTGTTCGTCTATGCGGGTCCCTTGGGAAAGCAGACTAATAACATGGCTGAAGCTAGAGCCCTCCTATGGGGTATTTTGGTTGCTAAGGAAAAAGGCCTTAAGGACATCCAGATTGAAGGTGACTCCTTAATTGTTATAAATGCTCTCCTCAATAGGAGTAAGATCAATTGGTCGTTAAAAAACATCATTCAAGATATCAAGGAATTGCTAAAGTATTTTGATAAGATATCTATCAATCATACCTTGAGGCAGGGAAATAAATGTGTGGACAAGATGGCCAATGTGGGAGTCCTTAGTAATGAGTACAAAATTTGGTGCAAAGGAGAGAGATTACCCTCTAATATTAATGATGAAATCATTAAGGATAGAAGGCACTAGGATAAATGATGCCGGCACGAGTGGGGGAAAGTATTCCAGGTACCATGCTAGCTTTTACAAAAATCATTGTTTCTGTTTGACCTTTGATAGGGCGAACAACTTGTTGGTTGTGGAAAGATTTTGCTGGGACGAAAACTTTGGCAACGTGCAGATGGGTGGAGATAGGATTCGAGTGGAACCCGCCAGTCAGAACATGGAGGAGAGTAACCAGGATCTTTGGAACAAGCTTAAAGTTGGAGGATTTAGCAATTATATTGCTAAATTACATGGTCACGACCCAGCTCTGTCAAAGGACTTTGGAAAAGCCTGGAAAGAGGGGGTTTTTACTGTCCGCGGTGTGGAGGTTGAGGTCTCAGAGTCCAATATTGCCAGGGTGACTGATATGAAGATGGAAGGGTTAAAGATCTACAAGGAAAGAACCCGTAGAGACCTCGAGATTGATCAATTTTTCGTTGGCAAGGAGAAATGTTACTTCTTCACGGATGGCATTGCGCGTTCATGCATTCCTGGGGTCTGGAAGGATGTTTTCCTTCAAGTTATGAAATATATTATGCTGGAGGGTAAGTATAGAAAAATCTATACCCATCACATGACCTTCCTCAACATGTTCCGTCACAAGTTTATGGTTAGTATTCCCTTTTTTCTTGCCACCTCTCTTTCAAATTCACTGATGGCTTTCCAGAATGAGAAAGCTGAGCTGCCCCTCCATGAGGGCCTGATTCTTCTTCTGGTTGAGAATGGCAAGCCGGTTCTAGATTATCCTTTGACAACGGTCCTAGAGGAGCAAGCCGAGGAAGATGATATTACTCTTGTGGAGTGTCTAACTAAAATGAAAGTGGGTAAGGGTATCCTCTGGGGGAATGAGAAAGATAAAGACAAAAATGAGGGTGGTGTTGGGGAAGCCAGCGCTTCGAGGAAGAATGAATGTGTGGGAGACCCCAATGTATTTGAAGAATGGAGCAGGAAGATGTTGTATTTAGAAGGGGTCCTAAAAGCCATGGAGGACACGAATGAGGGGCAAAGGGAGTCCATTCTGAACATCATCAACATTTCGAAGAAGATGGTCGCGGATCAGGTCCAGATAAAACACAGAATGAAGGAGCTGGAGATTCAGGTTAAAGTTCTGCTTGACAGAGTGGAGGGGATTGAAGGGGAAAAGAAAAGGAGGAGATTCAACCTTCACATAAGTAGCTCGGAGGAGGAGTAGGTGATGGATGGTTACTGGAATCCAGGACGACTGCTGCTGGCCTGGGGCCTCCGGTGGTTTTTTTTCTTGTTGCGGAGGTTTTTTGTTCTCTGAACTGTGTGCGGACTACTGGCGAACTGTGGTGTCCTGTTGCTTTTTTGGTCTTTTTTGTCCTCTCTGGGGTCCAGATCCTGCAATGTAAGAGTTAAGCCTGTTTAACTCATCTTTCTGGGACCCCTTTCTGGTTTTTTTTTCCTGTTTTGTTTCTGGTTGCGTTCCTCTCTTTTGTTCTGGCCCCTGGGAGCCGATCCCTATTTTTTGCCTAATCTAATAAGCCTAAATGGAGCAACGTTTAGCCCCATTTTCATCTCATGCCCCTAATAGACACCTCGTGAGGTGGGCTACGGAAGCATCGATGGGAGAGAGAGAGGTTGAAGTAACAATCCCAATTCCCAGTTTTTGCTACAAAGATACAAATTGACTATGCGAGGGTTGAGCTACAAGTTGTGTTGGCTTTTCTTGACCTGGCTTTGTCTCTGGTTTATTAGCAGTTGTTGATTGTGGGTTGGAAGAAGATGAGGTCACCGCTGAAGCAAATTTTGACCCAGATGACTTCTTATTACCAACAATAGTCCATCCTTCCGTCATAGTCTTAGTTTTAGTATTAGTGTTCGGGGGGAGTTGGAAACTTGTTTAACACGTGCGAGGAGTGGATATTCATGGATACGATGGTCAAGAGCTTGAAACCTAAAATAGGTGTTAGGAAGATTGAAGTAGACAATTTTTTGAGAAAAATGTGTGGACCCAACTTGAATGTCGATATAGTTTGACAAATCCTTGGCAAGATCAACCTCAATGCAAACCCGCTTATGAGGGCGGGCGTGAAAGAATCGTTCAGGTTCTTGACAAATAAATTTGTCAATGGGTTGGACTATCTTGTCCAAAAAAAGACCAATGTTGTATGGGTGGATCAGGCAGTTCAACCTAAACAGGTATCCTAAGCGACACCTAACTGGAGGGGTTAAAATCAGGCATCCACTGTGAAAGCCAAGCAAGGTATTACCCAAATACCAACAAATAACGTGTGAAAACAAATCTTGAAACTGAGAAGTTTCGCGGAAAGAAAACAAATAAAATCCCTTAATGAGGTTGTGGATACCAGTAACCTAGATACCGTTAGACTCTTAGTGGTTCTTGATCCATCCATAAAAGGAAGGATTTTGAAGGGATACAACCACATAAATAGACTATAAAATACTTATTGTTATAATATTTAACAAAAGGATCAATAAACTCAGCAACTATAACAACATCAGGAGGGGATTCAGAGTCATTACCTCTTCGTGCACTTTGGGAAAAAATTTCCTCACGCGCTTTAGAGCTATTTTCACCACCGTTAGCAATTGCGGTTGCCACAGATGGTTGAGAGGCCATTATATAAGCGTGTCGCCTCCCTAAAAGGGTGTATTAATTACCTAAGGATGTGATGGAAAGACAAAAAATCTCAAATGAGTTTTGGTATGGTGCAAGTCGTACTTTTAGAAGCATGTGGAAAAAAACCTACTAGAGCCTATTTGTAAATGTGTTTTTATGGTAGTAGTTTTTGTTTTTATTTTCAATGTCATTAAATTTAAAGTGTTATGTTTAAAAGTTAGTTAATTAAATAATTAATAGGAAAAATATAATATTTTTCCTAATTTACTTACTATTAAAAATTGTTATAAATATTTTATGGTGGCATTTTTTTCAATGTTATTAAGTTTGAAGTGTCCTGGTTAAAAATTAATTATGTTATAAATATTTTTATAGTGATAGTTTTTAATTTTTATCATCAATGTTAATTGCATGTGTTTCATGAGATGTGAACGTCGAATGATATATGTTATTTGTTTTAGAGGTATAATTATTACTTTTGTAGTTGATGTTGATTAGGGGTGTGATTGATTTTGTAAGTGTAGAAATATAGATGGGCCACTTAATTTGAAGGTTGTTTCTACATTTCAAACTTGTTAAAAATTCGTACATGAATACATTTGATACCATTTTTGATAGTTAATTTATTTTATAGTTGATGTTGTATGTATTTAATTCATGTATTTATTAGTTGTGCATCGGTTGTTCGGTTGGTGTTTTGTTGGAAAAACATTTATTGTACAGTTGATAATGTGTGTGATTGATAGTTGTAGTGTAGGAATTTAGTTGAAACATTACATTGAAATGTTGTATGTGTACATTTAATTCTGTTACAGATTCGTACATTTAAAGTTGCATATCATATTTCAAAACATCAAATAAATGTAGATCTGTGTGCACATAATGAGACATGTATACATTTGCAGTATTTATATCATGAATGGTAGCCTTTAGTGGGCAATTTTAGTTTCAATAAACATGATTACATTTGATACCCCTTGAACAACAGTGCCGCTTTGGATAGAAGAAGTGTTGAGTATAGTAGTAGTGGAGGTGCTATCAAAGCAGAGGGTAGTATTTACGATGGGTTGAGTGATAGTAGTCTTGCTTCCTCCTTTCTTCTTGCTCCAAGTGTTGGTACGTGCGCCATATTTGAGTATCTCTTGAATGAAAAAGCAGGTGAAATACACAGATTTGCAAGCGAGGGAACTCTAGAGAAAGTTGTGAATGTCAGACCCTGCCTTTCAGTGGTTCCAATGTCGACGGTTGCTCTGTGCAAAGTAAGTCCCTGTGACTTGTGGATAGTTAATCCCCAGGCCATTTTAATCGGCAATTGTCTTCGATTCCCTCTCGAAATAGGGGGTATGGGAATATGTAACGGGTTGGAGGGATCCCAACATGGGTCGTTGTATCTATCAAATTTGACAACAACAAATAAAGGTAATGTTGGTGGTTGCATTGATGCGTCATAGACAATGTCAGTGATTGTTCCTGTGGCACCATTCACGAGGCCTGTGTCAACCCATAGATTTGCAATAAGCATGATTTTTTGTTGTTTGCACAACAAAACTTTGTGTTCCAACTGATCATCATCAGGATTTCCTGGTCCAGTCCTGCCTGTTACTTTCAGCAATGGATTGGGCAATCAGAACGTTCAATGCCTTCAACATCTGTAGGTTGTGGGAGTCCACCTGATCATTTTTTGCAAACAAATGTGGTGCATCCTTAAAATTGTTGAGCTCTTGTTGAGTTAGGTGTGTGTCTGTGCGAGACATTAAGATTTCCCAATCCTCAATTAGAGGGGTTGAATCTCGCATGTGGAGCAGTATATTCCGGAATGAAACTTGTGCATTGGTTGTTCCTTGTTGCCGAAATATTGTTTGCAATGTAATGGAAGTCTGAAATCCCTTCCAAAGGGTTGCTCCGTAGGAATTACTTGCATAAAGAGGACTGTCCAAAACCGGTGGTAATTGGCCGAGGTCACCGAGGAGGATGACTGATCTGTTCCCAAATTCAGATGTTCTTGAGTGTGGGAAAGCTTCACGGAGCCTACTGTCAATTTTGCTTAGTAACTTTGGGCCGATGAAACTCATTTCATCAATAAGAACATATTCTATATGTTTCAGCGACTCTTGAAAAGATGATAATGCACTACCTTCAAGGGGTTTGAGTTCTTTGATTGGAATACGCATGGCTGTGTGGATTGTGGATGCGGAGATGTTGAATGCTGAAACACCGGTAGGGGCGAGCACAAGTAGAGGTGAGGGATATGTGGTTGGTGATGTGAATGAATTGCGGATTTTATTTATCAGAAATGATTTTCCTGTGCCATCGTTCCTTGAATTATCAATCTTAGTGGAGGTAGAAGGGTTTTGTTTGCTGAATGGTGTAGTATGGTATCAAGAGCTATTTGTTGTTCTGGAGACAAAGGAAGTGTGGAAGATGGTGGTGTGGCCTGCATGTTGTTGTTAATTGTGTTTTCCTTCTCTCTCTCTTAATGAATGATGAACCAGTTATCTGCAAATCATGTGGAACGTCATGTATGTTCCAATTATTGTGTACGTCAAAATCTCATTTCCCCAACATGTCAAGACTGTCTAGACCCGTGTTGTTTCCCGGGTGAAGTTGTGTGAAGACCTGCCATTCTTGCAATGGTTCATGTTGAATACTGCATTCGGGCTCTGAGTCAGAACTAACATCTGTAATAGGTCTTGTGTCTGCGGTAGTGCGTAAAACATGCCACGGTCTGTAGTTGTGCTTGAACATGTCCCAAGTGTCGTTGATGTCATGTGGGGTTGAGCCAAATTTGGACGCAATATTTCTGAAAGGCTTGTATAAAAGGAGTTTCTGACCAACAGAAAAGGTCATATGACGTTGAATCCTGAGCTGGGACATCCACAAATCTCGGGTGGACCCGAACAATTGCTTGTGTCAGTCACTTTTTCCATTTATCACCTTTACGGTTCTTGTTGTAGCTCCAATCTCGAGCAACTTGAATAAGTGGTAGGTGTTCCATGGTTGTTGGATGAACTTTATATGCATCCAAGAAAGTGGTTGTTTGTTGTGCATCGACGTCACTTTCAATGACACGTCTCAGAATTTTTTTCCAACATTTAATGATACAAATGGATGGTTGCACATAACAAGTGGCAATTTTTGCAGCATGTGGCATGTTTCTTGTGTGCTTATGTCATGTTCAACAACGCTTTCTGTGAGCATTTTACGGATCGTGATATGTGCTGGAGAATCTGCGTCTGCGTCTCTTGAAAATCTGGATAGCATTTGGTGATATGTTTTCTGAACGTTGCTCGGCTTTCGAAGCATATTTTGCAATATACTTAAGAATGACATGGCGGGAAAGTACCGGTTGGCAATCGACATTTTCTCTCCATATGTATATCATAGTTCGATTGTGGATGTTCAATCTGTCATTGTTTCTGGAAGGGAGGTACTTAATTTTCCCATCACTTTCAATGTGCAAGGAAGAAGTAGGTTGTGTGGCCCAGGGGGCGTTGTACCTGCACTGCAGCTGTGATTGCTTTCTACGCAGCATGTCTGCTCTGAACATTTAGTGTGGCGCTGAACTCGATTAAGCAGTTCTTCAAGGTCTGCATGTGGGGAGGAGGATAGAATTTGTGTTGTATCTAGCAAGCAAGGGTCATCTAGGAGTGACCTGCGAACAAAATCCAAGTGGTTGCAAGCCGGGCGGGGGTTCCTAGGTAGACACAAACTTATCAAAGTATTGTTTTGTGGCCTCAATAACTGTTGTATCCTCCCAGTCCATTTCGTCAACTTTAGGTGCATTCTCGAGCCACAATAAACCGTGGACATGTGTGGAGCCTCTATGTTGCCATTCATACCTGCGAGATGAGGGAACATAAATATTAGCTATGTAGTTTGGAAAAAACTTTGAAATAAGTAGATTTGATTACCTGTACCAAAAGTCTACTGCTCCAAGTTCCTTCTGCAATATTTCTTTGTGAAATATTGTGAATCTGTGATGTAGGTATGTTGATACTCGATGAGGGTTAGAGACAATGTTAAGTGTTCTCCAACGTTGTGTGGCTCGAGGATCAGCTGGGCATTCACCTGGCATAATATTGTGGAGATCTGGCCATTTAGTGTCTGCAACACTTAGAGTGAAGAATAAGGTTGGTGTCCCCAATTGTTCCACCATATCTGAAAGCTCGCTTCTACTTTTTTCCCAGAATGAACGTGTCCCTCGAAGGCTCGATCCAAAGCGCATTAAGCTGTCTGGGAGGTTGTCTTTGGGGCATTCCAGTAGTTGTCTTCGCAGATCTCTAATTGTTGGAGGGATTCTAGATTCGATGTTCTGTTTCATAAAAACTGTTGCTGTGGACTGGCTTCTGTGTCGCATTATGAGGTTTAGAAGGAAGTAACAAAATCTTGGGTGGGAACCGAAGCACCCATCATGGTAACACATCAAATGAAGTGTGTATTCATGCATTGGAACTTCTTTTATGTGGGGTTGTTGCCACATTGCTTTTCCTGTCGGAAATAAAGTTGGGAAAGCCATTGAGAACAGGCCCTTCGTATTGTATTCATTTATTGGCGAGAGGCCAAGCTCTGGCCATGGCATGGTAAATGGAGTGTTACCATCGTGGTTGAGTAGGAACTGTTCGATTTCCTCTTCTTTTGTTCCTGTATTGTGAGGTGTTGGCACGAAAGACGATGAGTGTTCATATGTTTCATCAAAGTGAGTGGGAACATCAATACCATGAGTTGTAGAGGCACTTTGCATTTGGGGCAGTTCCACTGTGGCTATGTTAAGAGAGGAGGAAACATTTGACGACTCAGATGGTAGAGAGGAAAGGGCGTCATCGTCGATTAAGACATCTTTGTAATAGGGATCGTGTTGGATTTTATATTGCAAGGCTGCCCAAACACGAGATCTACTGACGTAGAAATCATAATTTTTTAAATTAGATCCTTCCCTTTGTATGAGAACTATGTCCAAATCTCCAAGGTGGTGGGGTAGGGTCTTTGCTATTGAAGTAATGTTTTGCGGGAAACTTATGGTGTGTCCTGAGTATTTGTATTGCCCGCCACATACTTGGGTGACTTGCAGGAATGGATTAACTCGTGTGATAAGCATCTCCTCGATTTGGGTTAAAGACGCAAGAATGGTAGGCTACTTTTCAGGGTCCATGTTGTTCCATGAAGAGAAGCGGTGGCCTTGTTTTTCAGTTTTGCATCTGTTACAGGAGGGAAAACCTTCAAAGGAAATTGTTTTAATTCCAGGGTAATTTTCCAAACAGATTGAGCAAGTTTGGATGTTCGCCAACAAATCTATTCTTTTGTGAAACTGACGTTGGGCTTCTAAAGTCAGCGAAGAGGGTGGGAATATGGGAAATCTCTGTGTATTGGAAGGGGTGGGGTGTTCTGTTTCAGTCGTTTGTGGATTGCAAGGTTGAAAGCAGTCTGAAGGAGAGGAGAAACTGGTTGTATATGTGCGATGAACTGAAGAAAGGTCAGTACTTGAGACAGTTTCATGTGGCATCCCAGACATTTGGGGGAAAGTGGTAGTTGTTAGCGAAGATGGGTTCATACGGAAGGAATTGGTATGCTCGTGAAAGTTTGTTTCCATGGAAGTTACATGCGGAATGTTGGTTGGCAATTCTTCAGTAGTTGTATTTGATGGCAAGATTGGAATGTTAGGGAATCGTAGGTTGTTGGTCAATGTAAGTTGAAAGATATTAGAGATTTTTGTTGTTCTATGCTCTAATTTACGATGTCGTTGCTCAGTAGTTAAGTGTACTTTATTTTTTGCGTAGTTCTCTCTTCGTTGGGCTTGTTTTGCAGGAGTCGACATGATTGCGAAGTCACAGGCTTATGGAGTACCACCTGTTGGATAAAGATCATGCGGGTTAGCAAGGAACGATACATTGTTTGATGACATACAAATGCATAAATAAGTCAAAATATAAAACTAAATACAATTGTAATGCATGTGGAGTTCCAATGGGAAATACGCGTAAGAGGTAACAATTTGAGTATCGAAAAACTACATTTTTTCTTAAGGAAAAGAGTATTAGATATATAGAAACATACAGTGCGTTCACATAGTACACAAGGATGCAAATACTTACCTAACAAAAGTGCATGTATTTTTTATTTATTTTCTTAAAAGTACTAACAATCCACATAGTAGTAGGAGACAATAGTATGTCAGTGTATAAGGGAATACAACAGTTTTCTTTTGAAGCAGGAAAAAAAGTGAAACATAGATATGAAATAAGAAACATAGCGGTGATAGTTCAAAGTATAGAATGGGATGGGTGAGGGTGTAATGTTTGAAGGGACGGGTGGGTTAGAAATCCTTGCGTAAAGGTTATGGAGGAGTTGCACTATTTTCCAATTTCTTTGAACTGAGGATGACACATTTCAATCTGTTGTTTCCGCAATATGTCTCTTTTTTCAGTGAAAGTGTGAAGCAGTATTTGTTGCCGATGACATTACTTATAATTTCACTAGTTGCATCTTCATCTATAGACAATATATGGAGGTCGCTAGCTGCAACACCCATGATTAACTCAGTTGTCTCATCAAAAGTGGTAACTGATTGAAGTTCTCCTGTTGGGTCCTTTAGATCGATCCTCAGTGCATATCTATAATCATAGTTTTGAACTTGTATGTTGCAACTCGAACATAACCATGAACCATTACCATTCTCTCTCACCTTTTTCCTGCATTGTTTGTCACCTTTTTGAAGAGGACATGCCTTGTAAAAAAAGTTGTCCATGTTGATATTCATGATTTCTGCAGTAACCATGGCCCATTCATTTCTCTCAGTGTTCCCCATATTTAGTACCTCCGAAATCGTTGTTACAGAGGTCAGGATTTTTGGAGGGCCCATAAATTGGCTTGTGATAGAGGGCACCGGAAGGTAGTAGTCATCAAAATCTACCCAACTATGAAGTGTATTGGTTTCTGAAATTTGAGGGTTGACATAACATTTGGTACTTGAAACAGTGTCGACTGAGCTCCCATTGAAACTGGAGACGCGAGCAGCTTTCAAGGCAAGGACTGGAAGAGGTGGTATAGAAAGCATGTCTTCAATTTCTTTGCTTATCTCATCTAAGTGATGTCCCCACAATGTGACACTTACACTGAATCCGACATGTCCTTTAATTACAGAGTTCTCCTCTTAGTCTCTGACTTGTCATGCCTACAAATCGTTGAGCATGGTGACATCGTAAGAACAATGCCAATCAAATCAACTTTAGAACGGTCATCGGTTGCAGGTATGTCCTTAATTTTTGTGAAATGAAAGTGATGGGAAGGTATTGTATCCTCATTTGCTATGAGTGGAGTTATGGTTGAGGACGCTTGCAGGAAAATCTCCAAAGCATTGTTCAAATGGCTGTAACATAGCTTTGCATCAGGAATCCTCGCAATCCTCCCATTGGAAATTGTATATAGCTTCCCATTTTCAATATGCTCATAGAATGCTTCGGCGGCCTCATTGAAACAAGTGACGTGAATTTCCCCTCTTTCCTGATCTACAAAATCAAACCCAAACACGGAACCATCTCCCCTTGCATTGTGATATTCGCGAAGGGTTGTTTTTGCTAGGGCACGACCCTCTACGGACCACATGCACATAGATGTATTCAAAGCACTTATTTTAGTTGGTGTTCTCGCAAAATATTTGTTAACCTGGTTTGCACTTGCATCTGTTGTGACAACTGACTGTGTTCGAGAGCATTTGTTGGTAGTCAGATTGGAGCACCGATTACCAAATGTGTTTCAACAACAACATCCATTTCAATGATAAGAACAATCTTGCAATGGAAAAGGAAATCGGGATAGAATTAGAACTGAGCAACGGATCGAAAAAACAAACAGAAAGAAATTATAATTAATATAGGGAGTTTATGTACATTGGTAATTGAGCAGGAGATGAAGCTTACAGTTCACTTTTGATCATTCTAATGAGGGATTTGTGTAAGCACACAATGGAGCCTTCTTGTATTGATTTTTCGGTTACACGAACTTGCAAATTTGGAGGGTAGAAGTGTTGTCTGAAAATGTATCCCATCTGAAAGGTCAACACGATGTTGGGCACCCGTGTTGAGAATGGACCTTAGGGAGGACAAGTGCAGTATCTGAAATGTGGGGTCAACATTGGAACCACCCTCAATCAATTGAGAAATGCCTTCGTGTGTCAAAGTTATTTCCATGGCAACTAAAAGATGCTCGAGATAGTGGGAATTCTGCAAATATATGGTGGAAAATGTAAACTTGTAGGGCAGTCAATCATGAAATGAAGGATGTGTTCAGGAAAGCATGCATTTGTAAAGAATGAGAACCTTTAAAGTTGGCTTCCTTATTATTTTATATTTTCTAAAAATCCCAAACATGAAGTCTAACCCTTTAACAATTCAATATGCAAAAAAGTGATATAATGTACAAAGCTTTGGTTGAAAACAACTAAAATTTGCATGGTTGTTTCTCGACATTTTAAAACTATATGTATTTGTGTGTAAGATATTATGAAGAACACATTAAAAATGTGTTGTTGGTTTACATAAAGAAGCGAGCAATTGTATAAAGGAATAATTGAACACGTATGTTGAAAAGTTAGATTTTGTGATCCATATGTTCCACCGCAATATATACATGCATTTATTTGAAACGAATTACAGATTATTATGTTAAGAAAATAGGATGGAAGACAATAACAACAATATGTACACTTGAAGTAAGAAAACTATAGGTATTTATATGGAGATACAATGATAAAGAAATTTGAAATCCATAGTTGTTGGATTACAAAAACTAAACATGTGTTTAAAAAGTTTGATTATCTGTCTGATATATATTGCCACAATGCATACATGGAATTATTTGGTACGAGTTTACAGTTTGTTTCTTATAAAAAACACTTATAAACTAACCACTACAAGCTATTTCTTTAAATCAAATTTCTTGCTTTTTGCTTGTGTAATTTTCTTAGCACGTTTCTTGTATTTTTGTCCATTTACAGATGCCTCGATTGGTATTCCCATTCTCCTCAATTTGTGGGGTGGTTCATATTTCAGTGCATCTTCGTTAGAATCATAAATCAAACAGAAGCCTCGTGAATGATCTCCAATTGTTCAGATTTTGGAGAGAAAAATTGGGGATGTTGGCATCAGGTGGAGGTGATCTCTGATCATTTTGGCTATCACTGTTTTAGGTGGTTTCGGTTGCCTGCAATGCAAAACATTAACAACACATTGAATACGCTTAAACTCTTCCTCCCTCTACAAGCGAGGCGTAGTTAATGTCAATCCCGTTGTGGGGAGGGGAATTGTGTTTCTAGCCTGCATCATATTAAACTGGAGAGGGAAAATAAGTATGTTAGTCCACCAAGATGTTCTTAGGTATGACGGGCAGCTTTAAAATCCTTGTCACTGATCAGTCTAACGTCCAACTTGGGATGCTTCAAAATGGCCTCATTGGGGAATGAGCCCCTCAGCACATAACGAATCCTGTCATTGACGAAGGCACGTGCCCCCACATGTCACTTCGGAAAAAGGATTGGAGCCAACTACAAATATAAATGGAACAATCCACACCAAATAACATGAAAACTCTCTACAATAATTTTTTAGTCCATAACATGCAATAAACAGAACAATTGAATAAATACTTCAATCAGTATTGAAACCCACCTGAAGTTCGTCTAGAGACAACACTCTTTTCTTTACCGCCAAAGAAAGAGAATCACAAATATCCTGCAAAAAAATGAAATAGGAAGTTAATAAAACTAAATGTATCTGTGAATTCAAAAGGAGGGACTCCTCGATTAAGATTATTCTATATTTTCAATTTCATTCTTAGGTATAATACAAAAAAACCAAAAAGATTATAAAGAGTTATTAAAAATTGTATATTAGTAGAGGCCATACATAAGAAGATAGTAAACTATATTTTTTTATTATGGTTTAAAAGAAATTGCACAAAGGTTTCTCTACAAAAAAAATATTTCCCCATTTAGTTTTTGAGATTTAGTTTACATCCATAAACTTGAAATTCACCTAATTAACACAATATCATCTCGAAAATAAGAATAGCAAAACATAACCAGCCATATCTATTTTTTATTCTTTCTAATTTACCCAAATAATGTAAATATTTATAGTGAGTACCCATGAATTTATGTTATACTCTTTGGCTTGCCTGTTGTACTGAAGTTCTGTGCTGAATTCAGAACAAAAAAAATGAAGACTTGTTTCATAATGAGGGCACCGACCCTACTCATTTCACTAATGAAGTCACTATGTTCTTCATTGTTGAGCTCTTCTCTTTTGTATTAACTTGTCTTGGAACTTAACTTTTTGTCTCTGAATCCTATTAATATGAAAACTAATAGGAGATGACAATGTTGATCATCTTGTGATATAGACAGGAACGCTACAGCTGAGACTCCGCCATCTCAACCACATGTTCCTCCAACCAGCTTACCTCCAAGTCAAGGTAATTATTCTTTGTTAACTTTACAAACTATTTTCAAAAATTAGATTTAAAAATCTGTTATCCCCCAATTTGATCCCCGTCATGTTAAAGATTGGGTACAAATTATAATTTGAAAACTTATGAGAATAGTCTCTTGAACAATTAAACATAGTTCAAGGTGACAAAAACCTAAACTTATTAAGGCTTCTAGCAAAATTATTTACATAAGTGCACAAAATTTCTCTAAACCAAGTGAAAAAATATTTAAGAAAATATTAGCCAGATATTCATAAAAAATTCACATAATGTATTAGGACGTCAAAATAACATGTATTTATACTAAATCTTATGTTTTCCATAGAATTAGCCTACTTAAAAAATATTTTCCATTCCTTCCAATTTTCGAATTTCTATTTTAAGAAGAGAAATGGCATGAACATCTTCCACTTGCCTTCCTTCACAAACCTTACATGTGATGAGGTAATTCAAATAAAAAGCTATTGTAACCAGTGTTACGAAATTGGGCAAGGAAGCTTTGGAAGAGTGTATCAGGGTAATTTGAAAGATAAAGATGTGGCTATAAAGAAACTAAAAGGTAGAGGCAAAGACAATCCAAGAAATTAGTTGAGAATGAAGTCAACACGATGTTGGGCACCAGTGTTGAGAATGGACCTTAGGGAGGACAAGTGCAGTATCTGAAATGTGGGGTCCTCCCACTGAATCGATTACGTGCTGCAAGCAAGTTCTTGTAGCTTGGTGAGCTTGAAGCCAATTTCTGCCAGAACAGAGCCCACAAACTGGTTGAATTCCAACCCAATGGTTTGCAACTTTGTACAGTTCAAGAGAATGGAAAAAACATCTCCCTTCAGATTGTTATTGCCAAACATCAGTTGTTGTAGGCAACCCAACATTCCCAATTCCTGGGGTACCATTCTAGCTTAATTGGTTGTCTTCTATTTGAAGAAAATTAAGCACCGAAATATTTCCTATGGATTTTGGGATGTTGTCGTTTAGCTGATTGATGGACAGGTCCACCAGTCGCATAATTTGGCTAGCTTATGGCCTACATCCTCTAGAATTGTCCCCACAAACTTGTTGTGATATAGGTTCAACTTTTTCAATTCTGTACAGTTCATAAGAGAATATAGAATGGATCCTCCTAGGTTGTTATTATCCAGCGACAGTTCTCGTAGTTGGGAAAGTGAACCCAATTCTTGTGGAATATAGCCATACAAGGGAATTAGAAGATATATTTAACTCCTCCATGAAAGAACAATTTCCTAGCGCCTTGGGAATGCCACCTGTAAGGATATTGTTCTTCAACTTGAGCTCTCTCAGTTTCCATAATTGACCAATCTCTTCCGGGATACTACCATTGAGTTTGTTGGAATTTAGAAGCAGATGTTCTAATCTGGTCAATGTTGTTAATATCTCAGATGGAATTGGTCCCTCAAGCGTATTATTAGACAACGACAAGTGATGCAATTTTGTGCAGTTATTCAGAGAATTGGGAATTTGTCCAAAAAGCAAGTTATTTTTTAGATTGAGCACTATTAAACGCCTGAGAGCACCTAGTAAATAGAAATAATAAGATAAGCTAATTATTCCCTATAAAATAGAAATAATTGAGATAAGCTAATTCACGTCCATATTTGTTGTATAACCAATTTCATCAACTGTATCAGGCCCGCAAATCAGCCATTTGTTTGTTTATGAGTTGATTATCGTAATTTTCATTTACTTATTTAATTTTAAACCAGGGATATTTGGGACGGAAACACAACTTTGCTTATAGGCAATCATTCAAATCACAGGAGAGAGTATCATTGATCAGATATGTGGCTGACTGTCTCATGCAAAATTCAGAAGCAACTTTACATATGAAACACCAAGTTGCCAACCAGTGCTTGGTGAAACATGCTCTCATGTCTGTCAATTACATGCTTGATGATACATCTCAGATTCATGTCTGTCAATTAAATGAATACGCTACAGATACAGTATGGCACCAAAGTGCATAAAATTCGGAAATTATTTTAAACAAAAAGATTAAAAATAAAAGCTAAAATTGTTGTTAATTTAAAAATTGCCTGCCAAAGCTAAAATTAACTTAAATTAGAAACAAATTTATCTAACTGGAAAAGCAAAATTATTAAAAATAGCAAGAAAAGAGATTTAGCAAATAAAATTATTAAAAATAGGAGAGATTCTATTTTCAGCTCAGCCTAATTCCAAATTAAAAACAAAATTGTTAATTATTGTTATTTCTTGTGTCAGCTTAAAAACAAAAGCTAAAATTGTTAATTATTAGAAACAAAATTATTAAAAATAAAAGCTAAAATTGTTAATTAAAAACAAAAGCTAAAATTGTTAATTATTAGAAACAAAATCTATTTTTCTATTTTCAGCTCAGCCTAATTAAAAACAAAAGCTAAAATTGTTAATTATTAGAAACAAAATTATTAAAAATAAAAGCTAAAATTGTTGTTGATTAAAAACAAAAGCTAAAATTAGAAACAAAATTATTAAAAATAGTAGAGATTTTCTATTTTCAGCTCAGCCTAATTAAAAACAAAACTAAAATTGTTAATTAAAAACAAAAGCTAAAATGTTAATTGTTAAAATTATTAGAAACAAAATTATTAAAAATAAAAGCTAAAATTGTTGTTAATTAAAAACAAAAGCTAAAATTGTTAATTATTAGAAACAAAATTATTAAAAATAGTAGAGAAAAGCTAAAATAGGGAGGAAAAGCACAAACGTCAAGATGGCCGTCAAACCATCAAATTTAACACAGTCCGCAGGGGCCTTGCCCATAGGGGGGACGCCTTCGGCGTAATAATAATATTTTTATTTTTTATGTTATCTTTGCCAATCATTTAATTAACTAAGTTTTAAATGAAATTAAAAATTACTAATACGAGGGAATACACATTTGTATTTTTCATCTTTGTCATTTTAATTATATAAGTAAAATTCACTCTTATTATACAATAAGTATATAAGCGTGGAAGAAACAAATATTAATTTTAATGCAATTATTCCAATTAAACTAATAAAAGTGAAGTATCTAATTTTAATAATAGAGAATTTAATAATTCATGTATAAAATTTTATATATTTTTATATTCATTCATGTTGTTATGTATACGAATGAATTTATTTCTATTAGTTTGGGTATTTTGGAATGCATATTTAGAGAAATATAAATATATATACTTTTATTTTTATGAGTGAATGCTTGAGAATTTTTTTTATAATTTAGTTTAAATGTTTCATTCTATACTTATATTTATATTGATATTTTGGTATATATATTTAGATATGTTTTTTATTTAGCATGAAAATTTGGTGGTATATTTATATAATCATAAATATATTTGTATTTAAATTGAGGGGGAGGAGTGAGAGAGGAGGGGGGATGATTGATGAGAGGGAGGAGAAGGGCAAAGAGGGAGTGCGGTGGAGAGCAATAAGAGGGGGAAGGGGGAAAGATGTGAAGGAGAAAAGTGACATAAAGGGAAGGGGGCACGAAGGGGGGAGAGGGGAGAAGGGAGAGGGATGGAGACGAGCAACGTGGAAGGAAAGGGAAGAAGGGAGAGGGGGGGAGAGAAGCAAGGGGGAATGGGATGGGGAGAAGTAAGAGGGAAGAGGGCGAGGGAGGAGAGAGAAAAAGGTGAAGGAGGAGAAAGATGGAAGGGGGTGGGAGAGAAGAGATATAAAGGGAAAAAGGGCAAGGAGAAGAGGGAAGGAGGTGAGTGAGAGGAATGGTATGGAGAAGAGAAAGAGTGGGGGTGAGGGAGAGGAAGATGGGGAAAGGAGTGAGGGAGGAAGGAAAAAAAGGGGAAGGGGGAAGAGAGAAGAAGGGGGAAAGAGGCAACGAGGGAGGGAGGAGGGAGAGGGGAAGGAGAAAGGAGAGGAGTGATAGGAAGGGTGAGGGAGGGAGGAGAAGGGTAAGGAGGGAGTGTGGTAGATAGCAGTAAGAGGGGGAAGGGGGAAAGAGGTGAGGGAGAAAAGTGGCATAGAGGGAAGGGGGACGTAGAGGGAGGGAGAGAGGGAAGAAGGGAGAGGGATGGAGAGGAATGACGTTGAAGGAAAGGGAAGAAGGGAGAGGGAAGAGGGCGAGGGAGGAGGGAGAAAAAGGGGAGGGATGAGAAGGGTAACGAGGGTGTAGTGCCCACATTTTATGCACCCAAATACAATAGTAAAATACCAGGATAATTTTTTTTTACTTACATTGCTCACTACACACAACACAACAAGGGCTCCAAGTACATAAACTCGACTCACATAAGACAATCACATAAATCATCGACTCACATAGACACATGAAAATGACATAGGCATGTCGATGCCACACTTTTCCCAATGAACGACTACTAGCAATGACCTAACCACAAGAACATGACTTCAGGAACGACAAACCCACAACACATCATTTCTTTAATTGCATCTCAGTTACGATTAGCATTCTAAGAACATTATTGTGCAAGTATAATTTTCTCCTTTTTCCATCTACAAAATCTTAAGTTCAATCCACATTTAATTTACAGTCTGACCAATTTAGGTTGGCTTCCTTTATGCATCATGGAAATTTCCATAACTTACTTGCTTATTTGCCACAATTCTAATCACATATACAGTACTTAATTATCTTGTTCTTATGTTAAGAATATGCTTCTCAAACATTTATTTAATGTTTAAAAATTTACCCTTGCTACACAAGTGAATTTACGTGATGTCAAGGTGAAATCTTGGGATTTAGGAAGACATAGATTTGAGATAGCTTTTTCCCCAAGAACATCCTTTGATCACGGAATAATTATTTCGCTACCATAGTCAATAAGACTTCCATTTATATTTATATATCTTTTGTTTTCTCGAAGTTAGATCACACCAAGGCAATACATATTCTTTGAAACACATAATGATATTTAATTGAGTTATAAGGACTCCAAGAGTGGCAGTATCCCTAACCTCAATTCTCATTTTTACTCTTGTATGCTTTATTTTTTCTACGTCACACTATGGTCACATTTTTACCATCATTTTATAACAATAGAGTTACGAAAGCACTTGTCTGACATCTTAAGGACGTACATGGTTAGAAGCATTATAACTACCCATGAACCACAAGTGACCCATGTTCACGAAGATTCCATGTCTCTACATTTCACGATTCCGCATAAGGAATATTCTTTATTCCTTAATGCCATAAAATGACATAACAAGGGATTTTGGGACAAGATTTCATTTTCTAAGGTTCTCTAAAACCAACATCTTTCAAAACAATTTTGTATGCAAGGAGTTAAATTATAGTTTTCTACCCACAAGTTAACATCCTAAACGACTAGGGTTTAGTTTTAATTCCAATTTTCACTTAGGGCTTTACGCTCTATTATAGATTAGATTAAGGTTTAAAACATATTCACCCTATAAACCCTCCGTAAAAGATCAAAGCACTATATTATCACTAGCCAAAGATAGCACCTACAGCTAAGAGGATCTATTTATTAGCAAAATTTTGAGTGATAGAACCACTATTTTACTAGCTCCATGATGTCATCTAGATCCCATAAGAAATTCATTCGATGCAGAAGATTTATTTGACTGTGTTGCTCCTATATGTCTGGTTTATGTCGATGCCACTAAACGTACCTACTAAGACGATAAACCCCTTTCTTGGGATCTTATTTGCCTAAACTAGGATGTTCCATCGAGTGTAAAGGTTCGTTTGAAGGTCACAGTTTTCTACGTTAAGGGATTAACATAGGCATGTTAGTTATATAAAAATTTTGAACTACGGTTGACTGTTGTGGTTAGGTTCCTTTATTACATTTTCAAGGTAAGAAACACAACACCAATTATTAAACCAATGATTGCATAATGAAAGTTCACTACAAGGTATTAATTTCAATTCCTTTTGACATCTATATTCCACTTTTACCATAACAATTTTGGGATCAAAATAACATCCATGAAAGAAATATCAATTTCTTAAGCACTTATTAATCTACCGACTTTTACATACTACCAATTTCAACAATAAGTCTTTCAATATAATACCAAAAATAAACAATGAATTACTCAACACCTTTACATCATCATTCTTTCATCCTGCAAAAAACCACGTGAGCAAGATATTAGTGATAAATCGCTGGCATGGCATCCACCCTAATCTAACATAATTATCATTTTTCATTTTCCCATTTACATTTGATAATTATTACAATTTGCAGTCGAAATAAAAAGGTTTAGAGACATGTACTCATAACATTTCATTTTGCTTCTTTTTTTGTAACCCAGGAGAGAGAAAGAGAAGGGTAGAGATAGAAAACACCATTTTGTCAAAAGTTCTAATGCACACAAGTTACATTATAGTGTTTTTAAACAATTATTTACATGTGTTAAAAGTTTCCAGGGTGATTTGGAAACCCTACGAGGGTCCTGCAGCTTCCTATTTTTACATTTTCTTACTAGCTACAAACGATCAAAATGGGCTCGAAGGCTAAGAAACTGCTTCTAAAAGTTATCCTCCGATGAGAACACACCCCACAATTAACTTTCTATGTGTCCCCAGATATACCAAGAGTTCATAGTAACTGTCGGGATTGAAAAAGAGTGAACGGTTTGCGTTTGGCGGCTAGTTTTCCGGGGCCACTAGTCGTAGTTGGCCCAGTGCAAATTGAACAAAAATGAGCTCGAGGGCTCAGAAAACCACGTCTAAAACTGACGTTTGATGGATGAGCATGCCACGAGACACTTCCTACAAGTTTCCCTTATGTGAGGAGAATTCATCTAAGTCGACGGGACTGAGAACTAGAAAACCATTTTCAAATGGCGACAAGTCAAAAATTGGTCCAGTTTGACCTCGTCAAATTGCAGCCGGAGGCCTACAAAATGGCTTTGCCAAACTATCCAGAAGAGTGCTTTTCCCTAAGCTGAATGTTCCATGTAATTGTCTAGTATAAACACTAAAGGTTTGTGAAGACAGGAATAAATTTCTCTATCCAGGTTTCAAATGGCGGTTCAAAACAAAAGCCAACTTTCTAGATTTAACAACTTTTTACTATTGTAAAACAGTGTAACAAGGCTCCTATAAGAGAGTCAAAAAGATCTCATACGTTCGTTCGGGGTCAAACCAAAGGTCAAGGTGACTCCTCGCATACCGAGGTACACGAATGAATCTTCACATCTCGTCTTCAGGGTTACGAAGGGTACTTAATGAGTCTCTGAAAAATGCAAAAATTAACTATTTAAACATGAAGAAGGTCAACAATATTACTGGGAAGTCAAACTCGCCATGTCGATATACCAATATTGTAGCGATGGGAGAGGGGGAAAAGGGAGAGGGATGGAGAGGAGAAATGTGGAAGGAAAGGGAAGAAGGGAGAGGGAGGAGAGAAGCAAGGGGGAATGGGATGGGGAGAAGTAAGAGAGAAGAGGGTGAGGGAGGAGAGAGAAAAAGATGAAGGAGGAGAAAGATGGAAGGGGGTGGGAGAGGAGAGATATAAAGGGAAAAAAGGCAAGGAGAGAGGGGAAGGAGGTGAGTGAGAGGAATGGGATGGAGAAGAGAAAGAGTGGGGGTGAGGGAGAGGAAGATGGGGAGAGGAGTGAGGGAGGAAGGAAAAAAAGGGGAAGGGGAAGAGAGAAGAAGGGGGAAAGAGGAAACGAGGGAGGGAGGAGGGAGAGGGGAGGGAAGAAAGGAGAGGAGTGATAGGAAGAGTGAGAGAGGGAGGAGAAGGGTAAGGAGGGATTGTGGTAGATAGCAGTAAGAGGGGGAAGGGGAAAAGAGGTGAGGGAGAAAAGTGGCATAGAGGGAAGGGGGACGTAGAGGGAGGGAGAGAGGGAAGAAGGGAGAGGGATGGAGAGGAGCGACGTTGAAGGAAAGGGAAGAAGGGAGAGGGAGAAAAAGGGGAGGGAGGAGAAGGGTAAGGAGGGAGAGTGATGGAGAGTAGTAAGAGGGAAAGGAAGGAGAGGGGCAGGGAGAGAGGGAAGAAGGTGAGTGAGAGGAGTGGGATGGAGAGGAGTAAGAGTGAGGGTGAGGGAGAGGAAGAGGGGGAAGGACAAAGAGGGGGGAAGGAGAGGGAATGAGGGAGAGAGAAGAAGGGGGGAAGACACAATGAGGGAGGGAAGGGAGAGGGGGAGGGAGGAGGGAGAGGAGAAGGAGAGGCAAGGTAGAAGAGAGAAAAAGGGGATGGAGGAGAAGGGTAAGGAGGGAGTGTGATGGAGAGCAGTAAGATGTCAAGGATGGAGATGATAAAGGAGAAAGGGAAGGAGGCAATTGAGAGGAGTGGGGGCAGAGAGGAGCAAGAGTGAGGGTGCAGGAGAGGAAGAGGGGGGGATAATGAAGAGGGGGAAGGAGGGAGAGAGAAGAAGGGGGAAATAGGCAATGAGGGAGGGAAGGGGGAAAGAGAGGGTGGAGGGAGAGGGGAAAGAGGTGAGTGAGAGGAGTGATAGGGGTGGGGAGAAAGGGAGGAGAAGTGTAAGGAGGGAGTGTGATGGAGAGCAGTAAGAGGGGGAAGGGGGAAAGAGGTGAGGGAGAAAAGTGACATAGAGGGAAGGGGATGCATAGGAGCGGAGAGAGGGAAGAATGGAGAGGAGCAGCATGGAAGGGAAGGGAAGAAGGGGGGAGGAGATAAGCGAGAGGGGGGATAAGTGAGAGGGAAAAGGGGGATGGATGAAAGAGAAAGGGGAGGGAGGAGAAGGGTAAGGAGGGAGTGTGATGGAGAGTGGTAAGAGGGGGAATGGGGAAAGAGGTGAGGGAGAAAAGTGACATAGAGGGGGGAGAGAGGGATGGAGGGAGAGGGATGGAGAAGAGTGATGTGGAAGGAAATGGAAGAAGGAGAGGGAAGAGATAAGTGAGAGGGAAGAGTGCAAGGGAGGAGAGAGAAAAAAGGGAGGAGAAAGAGGGAAGGGGGTGGGAGAGGAGATATTTTGGAGAGAAGAGGGAAATGACAGAGAGGGGGAAGGAAAGAGGGAAGGATGTGAGTGAGAGGATTGGGATGAAGATAAGCAAGAGTAAAGGGGGGACGGGGTGAGGGAGAGGAAGAGGGGGAAGAAGGGAGTAGGGGAGAGGAGTTAGAGGGGGAATGATGGAAATGGGGGAAGGAGGGAGAGATATGAAGGGGGAAAGAGGCAATGAGGGAGGGAAGGGGTGAGGGAGAAAAGTGACATAGAGGGAAGGGAATGTGCAGGGGGGTGAGATGGAAGAAGGGAGAGGGATGAAAGGAGTGAGAGGGGGATAGAGATGGAGGGAATGAGACAGGGAGAAGGGAGAGGGAGGATAAAAGTGAGAGGGGGAGAGAGATGGAGGGAGTGGGATGCGGCGAAGCCAGAGGGAAGACGACGAGGGAGGAGAGAAAAAAGGGAAGGAGGAGAAAGAGGGAAAGGGGTTAGAGAGGAGCGATATGGAGGGAAGAGGGAAAGGATAGAGAGGAGGGAGGAGAGAGGGAGGGAGGCAAGTGAGAGGAGTGGGATGGAGAGGAGCAAGAGTGAAGGAGGGAAGGGGTGAGGGAGAGGAAGAGGGGGGTGAAGGGAGTAGGAGAGATGAGTGAGAGGGGGAAGGACAAAGAGGTGGGAAGGAGGGGGAGAGAATAAGGGGATGAGGGAGAGAAGTGATATACAGGGAAGGGGACACGGAAGGGGGAGAGACAAAAGAAGGGAAAGGGATGGAGAGAAATGATGTGGAAGGAAAGGGAAGAAGGGAGAAGGAGGAGAGGAGTGAGAGGGGGTAGAGAGATGGAGGGAGTGGGATGGGGAGAAATGAGAGGGAAGATGACAAGGGAGGAGAGAGAAAAAGGGAAGGAGGATAAAGAGGGAAGGCAACGAGAGAGGAGCGGTATAGAGGGAAGAGGGTGATTAACTAAAAATGGGCATGTATGATAGTTAATCTAATCTAGAACGACATGTAAATGTAGTAAACAAATATAGAAATGACCCAAACAACTAATCTAATGAAAGTAGAAACCCTAATATGTAAGAAGAGTGAAGAAGTGACTTAGCTGGTCAAAGAATCTTGTTGGACCGTGTTGCAGAAGTGACTGGAGAAACAGAAAGCAGGAACGACTGCATAGAGGTCCCGAAAAGGATAGAGTTGAACTATCTAGCTGGACTAGAGCTCCCAGAGAGGGATTGGGGTGCCTACGGGCACTCTGGTCTATGCAAAAGATCTGAAACTAAGTTTCATAGGTCCGACAGGTGGTCTGAAACCATCATTGTGTGTTGCATCAAATCTGTTGCACTGCTCCAAATGTCGTTGATAATTCAATATGTATAGAAAACCTGTAAAATACCAAAAGAAGTATTAAAACCCTAAAAAGGAGAAGAATGCAAATGAATGAGTCAAACTGACCTCAGCTATCACAACATTGGGCTTACTAACTAAGTGCTGCACCATAATTCAGACCCAAATGTAGTTCTGGTGTGTGCGTGTGCATGATGCGCCCTAGGTGCTCGTGTCAGTCTCACTTTGTGAAGTAGCGAGTAATAAATAAATGTAGAAAATGTAATAGAATGTGTGCATGGAATAGAATAGAATCCCTCCCCCTATGCTTGTGTGATGTAGATGAACCAACCTTGTCCTTGTGATGGAGCTAATGGATGCAAATGATCTCCAAATGGATATAACTCTACGTGGATGATAGTAGTGACTAGTGTTTGGTCCCTCATTATGGTCTCATAAATTTATATTTATAGGGTTCTCTTGATCTAATTTCATAATTAACCCCAAAATGGCTGATCACCAAAAATATAAAGACAGCTCAAATGGCTAGAAAGAGGCCTACAAAGTGGCGAGAAAATTTAAAAAGGACTCGAGGTGCTCCTGGTGGAACTAGAGCGCACCCACTGGGCACCCTAGTACTATCATGAATGCCCCGGTTAAAGATAAAATGATGGGAAATGACAAAATTTGACTAGGTATATGTGAGGTGTAAAAGGTTAGGGAATGATGAATATAAAATCAAACAGAAAATGGCCAAGAGATGGGGGTTAATTAATGCTTTATTCACTTAAAAACCCTCTAAATAGTAGTATGATACCGAGACTAAATAATGCCTAAAGTGCATGATTTTGTGTTTACATTTCCCCCCACTTTATGTTGTTGAGCAAAAATCTTGGTAACATAAAGTAAATAGAGATGTGTAACTGATGTCCGATGTAGATTGTAGATAGAAGAAGGTGTGTTGAAAGACTAGAACAAAGTATGGAATAATAAAAATATGATGGAGCGTGGAAAATAAAGATGAAAAATGTGCAAAAAAAAGTGATGAGAGTGAACCTAAGGTGGAAACATGTGTGTAGTTGCTGATGTGTGTGATGTACCTACATGGTTAGTATGGTGTGTGCTGAATTTTTGTTGTTGAAGTGTTGTTGTCGACATGTTGTTTACCCCATTTTACTGCTTGTTTCTCATACATCTGGACCTGTAAGGAGAAAATGATCAAGTAGTCAAATATGTATGTATATGTATGTGTAAAAACATAATGTAAAAGACACATGTATAAAGTAAAAAGCAGTATGAAAAATGAAAAGTGTAAATGGAGCATGTGCACCTAATCCATATTGAGAAAAGAGAGTGTAAAAGGAGATCCTGTAATGATGGGGTTTTTTTGGGAAATCCGACGCCATAGGCCAAAGAAGTATAGGGAGGAATTTCTCTGTCCTCCAACCTTTAACTATTTCTCTAAATTTGTGTGAAGAGATCTTTGTACTGTCCTAGTTTTTTGGGTGATCCGATGCCAATGGTAAAATAAGTATTTGGAGGAATTATGTTGTATCCTTCAGCTAGTAACTACTTCAATAAATGCTAAGGAATACCATGTCTTGTAAAATCTGCCATGTATGGAGTTCATAGACTAGTCTGAACTCACTCACTATATGTAACCCATAATGCCAAGGGTAGAAAGTGCATTGAACTAAACCAGTGTAAACATTTTTTGTAGATTATAAAACCCCCAAATTATGCCCCCCGTCTTTGGGGGTGCATGCAATATCGCTGATAGGAGAATATGGATCCAAAAGAGGACCAACCTCATGAACTCTGTAACTATTCCTTGTAGGGGGAAGGGAATGCACTTCATAGAAAACATGGCATGCATAAACAAAAGGATAGCTAAAGACAAGTGTTAGTACCAACAATAATGCATGTATAAGAAAATTTGTAAGCTACGCAAATAGTGTATAAGCTACCAAGAAATATAGTAGTGTAAAGATGCAAGAAGATAAAGTAAGTTGCAAAAAGAAAGATGAAAACATGGGAAATCACTCACGATATTTCAAGAAACATAAGGACATCATGGCCTCATACAAAAAATAAGTGTACACAAAAAACATAAGCTAAGGCCCATAAACAAGAGAAAACAATAGCATACAATGTAATAAACAAGTATGGAAGCAAATATCCCTACATAGCAAATGCTACACATGAAGCACCCATTAACATGTTATAAAGATAACTAGTATATCAAAAGCATTTATAACCAATTAATGTAAAGTGATAAGTATGAAATGAAACAATAACACCTAAAAGAGATGAATGTGGATGCCCCTAGAAACTAGTGTAGGAAGGATAGAAGGATAGCATCCATGTCACGTGGAACAGACCTATAGATGTGATTAAAACTAGAAAATTACGTGAATGCGCATGTGTATATGATATAGATAATGACATATAAGTAATCTAACTAGCATGTGTAATAAAGTGACCATGAATAAGAAAAAGTAAGCAAGAATAAAAGAAACCATAATACGTAGTATGTTGTGGATGGATGGAATGGAATACAAAATGGAGTGATAGGAGTCACGTGCCCCCTGAGTGAATGGAAATGTATGTAATGAGGTTCATTCCCCCCCCCCCCCCTCAATATTCAATAATGAACCATAAACGAGAGTGCATCATCAAGAAATGGTCGAATTATGTGTTGTGTCTAACCCATTTTGATGAATGTGTAGGTGTGGCGATGATGTTATGTGACATATAGAAAATATATGCATGAACCTTACAGCCAAAACATATATCACGATAAAATGAATGTATGAGTGATGATTTAGCCCTAAAGAGTGTATCATTAAAAGATGAATACCACTATAAGATGAATAGTAAGGAGTGGTGATGTAGCCTAAAGCGTATACCACTACAAGATGAGTAGGTGACCATTCAGCCTATAGCATATGTCATTATTCTAGTAATTTTGCATGATGAAAGGTGAAGTGATAAACACGTGATGAGTGTAAATTCCATTTGATTTGTAGACCCTCGGTAGTTGAGTCTAGATTGAGGAACTAAATTATGTCATAGGGTAGTAAGTGCATTGCATAGAAGAGTACGTAATAGGTGTGATAATAGATGACCATATGATGAGTAGAGTGTAAATACACGATGCGTAGAATGAAAATTCAAGATGTGTAGAATGTGTAAAGTGTATGGTATATAGTTACATGTAATGTATGTAGATGGACTAGTAGGTATGTAGAATGATGTAATGCTAGACGCATATGTGATGAAGATTAGTATGGAGATGTGTAGTGTAGACTAAAAGTAAAATGTATGATGTAAGACTTGATATATATGATGTAAATGTAATGATGTGGATGTCTATGATGTATAGTGTGCGGGGTTCATGTGTAATGATATCCCTCAACAGTCAAGTGTAAAACTGAAGAACAATGAGTGTATTCATTGGGTAATGATGATGCTATGAACTTGTGGTGAAGTATCATGAATTATGTAAGGATATGCATTCAATAATGAAAATTTAAAGATAATGAGATGCACCTATTACAATATGATGAAGGGGTGATAGATGATTGTAGATGTATGTATGTATGAGTGGTTATGTAAGATAGAGCATGTAAATGTAAGATGAAATAAGGTTCATCACCTACCAACCCCTCAAAGCTTGCATATAAGAACCATAAGAATATGAGTGTGTGATCAAGAAGGGTAGAGTGACAAGAATCACCTACCAAAGACCAAGTTTACGTTTGTGGTGGAAGCATGGTGGACAAAAGTAATTATCATGATGTGATTGTGGTTTATAATGTGTATTGAATACTAGTAGGAGGATTAGCTTATTTCATGAAAGTAATGATTGGTTAGAGCTTATACTTGAGAGGAGGCCAAGTTGCACTAAATTTTAAGGGAGGTTGCTTAGGTTGACTTGGTGATATGATAAAAGAATTATTAGTAGGTGATTGTGAACTAATTTTGGTAGGTGATTGACTTGGTGATGTTGTAGATGGCTGAGTAGGAGGAGATGGTGAACTAATTGTGAGAGGTTGTTGCTTAGGAGGTGTTTGAGTAATGTTTGCCTGATGCTCATTAGATATAGATGAATCAGATTTAGGAACCCAATGGGATTTATCATTTGTATTAGAATGTTGTGTAAAAAATGAAATAAATCCTTGACACTCAAGATGTTTTATTATTCATGGAAAAGTGTGGAAATCATTGTCATTATGTCCATTGATTCGATGATAATTGCAATATGGACGACCTTGATATTTTGATTAACCGATAAGGAGAATAGTAATGAGTAGGCGATAGAGTGATTAGATGATGACTAAGGAGCTGAATAAGTAATGTCATGTTGCGTAGTATTATGCTCAAATATGAGAGGCTTAGGAAATGACATGTCTTGAGGTTCAACTAGATGACATGTAGTGGACATAGATTGCATATAAGATGTAGAAGGAGCATAAACATGAGATTGAGAAGCATCCTTAAGCTGTTGAATTTCATATTTGAGAGATATAATCATGGATTCCATGGCCTTAAATTTATCTTGAAATAAAGCATGTAGAGCGTGGATTGAGTCCAATAGGGTTGATTAGATGGAGGATCACTAGGGTCGTCATACATAACTATCAAATATAGGAATTATTTTGTGTGGCGACATATTGTCATCCAAATACACAGTGTCTAGCTATTTTTGTAAAATAACTTGGACAATTGGGATATCTCTTAAGTAAATTAGATAAAGAGACTTGAGTAACATTATGACCCATGATAGAAGAAAAATGAGGATCCTAAGTGTGAAAGATGTCGGGTTCACCAAAATGATTAACTAAAAATGTGAATATGGGGATAATTTGGATAGTTAATGTAAATCTAGAATGAAATGTAAATGCAGTAAATAGATGTTGTAAATAAATATAAAAATGACCCTAAACAACTAATCTAATGAAAGTAGAAACCCTAATGTGTAAGAGAGAAGAGGAAATGACTCAACTTATTAGAATATGTTCGTGGGACTATGTGTCATAGAAGTGATTGGAGAAGTTGGAAGTAGGAATGACTATGCAGAGGCCCAAAAAGGATGGATCTAGGTTATCTATCTAGACTGGAGTTCTTGGAGAGGGATTGGGGTACCTATGGGCACTATGGTCTGCAAAATGGGTGCCTTGGTCTATGTAAAACATATGGAATTCATCTTTACAGGTTTGGCAGATAGTCTGAAACCCTTGTTGCCTATTGCATAAAGTTTGATATGCACTACTTCAGATGTCACTGATAATTCCAAGATGAATATTAAGACGTAAAAATACCAAAAGAAGTATCAAAACCCTAAAAAAAAAGAATGCAAATGAATGGGTCAGATTGATCTCAACTACCACAATAGTGGGCTTACTAAGTGAGCATTGCACTATATTTGAGACCCAAATGTAGTTCTTGTGTGTGTGTGTGTGCATCATGTGCCCTAGGTACTCTTGTGCTAGTCACAACTTTGTGAAGTAACGAGTAATAACTAGATGTAGAAAATGTAATAGAATGTGTGCATGGAATATAATAGAATTTTTCCCCCTATGCTTGTGTGATGTAGATGAACCAACCTTTTCCTTGTGATGGATAATGGAGTAAATGATCTAATGGATGCAACTCTAGGTGGATGATAGTAGTGACTAGTGTTTGGTCCCTCATTATGGTCTCATAACTTTATATTTATAGGGTTCTCTTGATCTAATTTCATAATTAAGCCCAAAATGGCTGACCACCAAAAAAGATAAAGACCTCAAATGGCTAGAAAGAGACCAAAAAGTGGCAGGAAAGTTTAAAAAAGGACTACGGCGGGCCTTATGAGACCACGGCACCCATGGGTGCCCCAGTACTAGCCTGGGTAACCTCATTCAAGGGATAAAATAACATGGAAGATGACTGAAATATGAAATGAGCACTTGTGGGTGCAAGAGGTTTAGAATGATGAAATAAAATAATAGTAAGATAGCCAAAAGACGAGGGTTAATTAGTACTTTCTTCACTAAAAAACCCTCTAAAATAGTAGTATGAGATCGAGACTAAATAATGTCTAATGTGCATCATTTTGTGACTACAAAGGGAAAGGATGGGAGGGGGAAGGAGGCAAGTGAGAGGAGTGAGATGGAGAGGAGTAAGAGTGAAGGAGGGAAGGGGTGAGGGAGAGGAAGAGGGGGAAGAAGGAAGTAGGGGAGAGGAGTGAGAAGGGGAAGGATGGAGAGGGGAGAAGAAGGGGGAAAGAGGAAGGAAATGAGGGAGGGAAGGGGGGAGAGGGAGGGGAGGATGGGGAGGGGAAGGAGTTGAGGGAGATGAGCAAGAGGGGGTATAGAGGGAATTGGAATAAGAGGAACAAGATGGGGAAGGAGGGAGTGGTATGGAAGGGGGTGAGGGAGAGGAGCGATAGGGAGGAGGAATAAGGGATAAGGAGGAGAGGAGGGAAGGGGGGAGGTGAGGAAGGAAGGGAACGATGGGGAGGAGAGGGATATGGAAGAGGAAAGAGGGGGAAGGAGGGAGAGAGAAGAAGGTGAAGGAGGAGCAAGAGGGAAGGGGACGAGGGAGAGGATCGATAGGAAGGGAAAGAGGCATGAATGGAGAGGGGCAAGGAAGGAGGGAAGGGAAGGAATGGGGAGGAGATAAGAAGGGGAAGGAGGGAAAGGGAGGAGAGGAGCACGAGGGGGAAGGAGGGAGAGGGATGGAGAAGAGTGAGAGGGGGAAGGAAGGAAGAGGAGAGGAGCAATATCAATGGACGGTGACAATGGAAAGAAGTGATAGGGATGGGGGAGATACATGAGAGGGGAAGGAGGGATAGGGAGGATAAGTGTGATAGAGGGAAGGAAGAACAATATGGAAGTAAGCGAGAAGGGAGGGAATGTGGCAAGGATGGAGAGGAGGAGAGAGAGGGAAGGAGGTGAAGGAGGGAGAGGGAGGATATGAGTGAGAGGGGGAAGGAAGGAGAGAGAAGGTGAGGGGAGGA
Organism: Taxus chinensis; assembly: GCA_019776745.2. NCBI lineage: Eukaryota > Viridiplantae > Streptophyta > Pinopsida > Cupressales > Taxaceae > Taxus > Taxus chinensis. The sequence continues at coordinate 560,602,324 of CM034154.1, forward strand.
GGTGAGGAAGGATGAAAGGGGGTGAGGGAGAGGAGTGATAGGGAAGGGGGAGGAGGAATAAGAGAGAGGGAGGAGAGGAAGGGAGAGGGGGGAGAGGGGGAGGAGGCGAGGAGGGAAGGGGGCAATGAATACGAGGGATGGGGAGGTGGAGGGATGGGGAGGAGAATAAAGTGGCAGAAAGAGGGATAAAGAAGAAGGTGAATGAGGAGAAAGATGGAAGGAGGTGAGGTGGAGAAAGAGAGAAGGGGATGAGGGATAGGAGTGATAGGGAGGGAAGGGGCAAGGATGGAGAGGGGGAGGGAAGTAAGTGAGGGAGAGAAGTGATATAGAGGGAAGGGGGAAATGATGGAGAGGGGGGAGAGATGATAAGAGGTTCAAAGGAGGGAGAGGGAGAAGAGGATCGGGAGGGGAAAGGAACATGAGACAAGGGGAGGGGAGGTGGTGATGAGGGATGGAAGGGGGGAAGGAGATGAGCAATAGGGAAGGGGGGAGGAGGAATAAGGGAGAGGGAGGAGAGGAGGTGAGGAGGCGAGGGAGGGAAGGGGGTTATGAATATGACCAATGGGGAGGGCGGGAGGGGAAGTAGAAGAGATGGGGAAGGAGGGAGAGAGAAGAAGGTGAAGTAGGAGCAAGAGGGAATGAGACAAGGAGGAGAAAGAGAGAACAAGATGAGGGGAGAGGATAGGGAGGGAAGGGGGCAAGTATGGAGAGGCAGAGAGAGGGAAGGGGGCAAAGGAGGGAGAGGGAGCATAGGAGCTAGAGGCAGAAGGAAGGAGAGAGAAGGGGAGGGGAGGAGGTGAGGAGGGATGGAAGGGGGTGAGGGAGAGTAGTGACGGGGAAGGGGGAAGAGAAATAAGAGAGAGGGGGAGGAGAAGAGAGGAGGAACGAGCAAGAGGGAGAAGGTGAATTAGGAGCAAGAGGGAAGGAGATGAGAAGGAGAAAGAGAGAATGAGATGAGAGAGAGGAATGATAGGGAGGGAAGGGGGCAAGGATGGAGAGGGTGAAGGAAGGAGAGGGAAGGAGGTGGGGGAGAGAAACGATATGGAGGGAAGGGGCAAGGCTAGAGAGGCAAAGAGAGAGGAGGAGGTGAAGGAGGGAGAGGGAGCAAAGGAGAAAGAGGCGGAAGGAATGAGAGAGAAGGGGATGGGAGGATGTGAGGAAGGATGTAAGGGGTTGTATAATTCCCTTATAGATATATATATTGAACAATTATATTCAAGACTTCTTATAAAAAATTGCATTGTCACAAAATGCATATGCTTAACATACATTGTGGGGTCCCTCGTTACGTTGCTTTAAAATATTTTTAAAACATAGTTTAGCGTCCAAATTTAGACATGTTAGGAGATATTCTAAGGTTAATATCCCATCTATAAATCCTAGCTCTTGGTAACGAAAAAGGCACTTACAATGCTGAAATCCGAGTTGGACAAATGTCTACACATGTTCCCCAATTTGAATAAATTAAAAATATTCAAATGCATACAAACATTTTGTCATATGATTGATATTACTGCATTTCTTATTCCATAAACAATAAAAATATATACAATATTCGAACAAAAACAAAAACACCAAGCATTTAAGAATCATGAATATCTTCATATAAAAAAATGCAAGAAATATATAATTAAGTATATCTTGTAGTCACAAATCATTCGATGTCATAATATATAATGTAGTACCACAACTATATTCTAAAGAAAAAATCAATGCTTTGAGAAATTTTAAAAAAACTTCCAATCTACAACATTTTCTTGCAATACAATCATAACTATATAATTATTTTATTGATTAGTTTGTACACATATAAATTTAAATTTTTTAAAGAAATAATCAATCCTCTAATAAATTTTATACATCAATTTTGTTTGATAACAACTTTATAATTCATTATTTAAAAGTAAAAGTTCACATTCCCTGAGAATTAGTTGCGATATTCAATTTTCTAATTTAAATTGAACATTTAGTAATAACAAAAATAAGTACAAAAATGTAATTTCCTAGCTATTAATTAAAATCACAATGTTAAAATAAATATATTTTCTTTCAAAAAATGAATTAAAAATTTCACAATAACATACATAACCCATGTCACTAGTTAATTTTCATATGTTTTAATATCCCATTTTCTTTCTTCAATGAAAAACTTCCAATCTGGAACATTTTCTTGAAATACACTCATAACAATATATTAATTATTTTGTACATATATAAATTCAAAGTTTCTAAAGAAATAATCAATGCTTTGAGAAATAATTAAAAAACTTCCAATCTACAACATTTTCTTAAAATGTGTATTTCAAACAATATAGTCATTATTTCATACACATAAAAATTAAAATTTTCTAACGAAATAATCAATACTTTGAGAAATAATCAATCTTTTAATAAATTTTCTACTTCAATTATGAATGATGGTAACTATTATTAATTCATTATTAATGATTTCATTAATTAAAAGTAACTAATTCATATTTAGGAGAATTTGTTGCAATATTTGATTTGTAAATTTAAGTTGGATATTTAGAAATCTCAAAACTAAGTACAAAGATGTAATTTCATGGTTATAAATTGAAATCACAATGTTAAAATAAATATGTTTTCTTATATTCTAATTATAAAATTCATGATAACATACACTAGCAATTGTACGTGAAATGTACGATGGAAACGCCGAAGGGGGTGGAGTGAAGAAATAAAACTCGAGAAAGTAAAAAAGAGGTAGAGGAAGAGGGATGATAAAGAAGGGGGTCAAGGGAGGATAAGATCATTGTATTCCATTGTATCATATCTATTTTGCTCGATTTATTGGCATGAGTGCAATTTGCGTTTAATGGATTTCCCTACTTTTTCAAAACTATGAAATAAACAAATAATGGGGGATAATGAATAGGAGAAAAGGAAGGATTATAGTTTGATGGATTTCCCTACCCTTGCCTACTCTTTATGAGTATGTTTGATTCCAAAAAAGAATAAGAAGAAAGGTAACTTATGCAGAGTCATATTTGGAACACCAAATAAAGCATCAAGTGAATACTTCTCTGTTGAAGAATCGGTTTCTTGAGAAAACGTGATCTATGTGAGTTTGATTCAAATCCCACATAAAAGGAGGCAAAAAAAATATATTAGATGATGCAATATCGAACGATAAAGAAAAATTTGTGGCATGTGAGGCCAATAGAAGAACCTTTGCAAGTGATGGAGTGTTTTCTACTTGTCAAAGTGACCACTAGAGAGTGTAAAATGTGTCTTCTTCAATAACAATCAATGGTAATCCTGAGGCATACATAGCTTTCAGAAACCTTCCTTTATGTGAAGATCCTGAAAAAGGTACCAAATTAATAGAGGTGGGAGACAAGACTTGTGAAAATCTTCATGAAGTTTTAATCATTTGTCTAATGAGAAAATGATGTCCAATCTTAGAGACGAGACATGGTGACAATAATGAAGGTGGAATCGGTAGGAGGGATACTAAAGCAAAATACAACTAAAGTGATTGTCTCCTATCAATCCTGCATCGAGTGAAATTGTTGTGTGTAGAAATTCCACTTCATATACTTATCTTCTTAAATAAAATATATTTAAAAATCAAATAAATAAACAAAACATTAAAGGGAACTGTGCTAAACATAGCTCTCGCTAATAGTCGACCTAAAATCAGTAGCATTATGGGTTAAATCAGACCTGCAAACAGAGATAAATCTGTAACCCTAATATGTCCTCATTTTACTATATGCAAATTGATTGATCTGACTCTGTATCTGTATTTGTATCTGAGTGGGTTTAATGGTATCTGAATGTTGTAGGAATAGAAGAGGTTTCTCTGAAGTCAAAAGGAGAAGAATCAGGAAAGGAATATGTGAAATGTATGATGGAAACACTGAAGGGGATAGAGTGAAGAAATAAAACTCGAGGAAGTGAAACAAAGGTAGAGGATGAGGGACGATAAAGAAGGGGTCGAGGGAGTAGAAGATCATTGTATTCCATTATATCATATCTATCTTGTTCGATTTATTGACATGAGTGCAATTTACAACCATACACCGCTGTAACATTTGACATTTTGGGAAGGTAAAGGCCAAGGCCTTTTAGAGCCTATATTTTTAGGTAGGAGGGCTATGACTGGGGCTATAAGGGCTACAACTATAGGATGCAACAATACATCCAACATGATCGGTGTCACAACCAGACGGTTGCCCTCCCCTTTATATTATTTGGAGTATATATTCAATATAATTGTTATGCTTCAACATTCAATAAAAATAATTACGAATTGTCATCAAACGGTTCATCATCTTCACCATCTTCACTATATTTACCATCTTCACCATCTACCATCTTAATCATCTTCATAATTTTCATAATATTTATAATCTTCATAATCTTCATGATATTCATCATAATATTCATCATATTCATTATCTTCATCTTTAGGTCGAGGCCAAAGGCCTTCTGGGCCAATTTGGTCAATAAGGTCCAAAGTTACTGTTGTACATGGATCCACATACAGATCTCTTTCCATTAGATAATAGATCATATCATAATCTATTTTTGATGTTTCTACATATATACTTGTAATATATTGTCGCAAATAATGTAGATAAAATGCTTCAAAGCCAAGATCTTCAAACTTGAAATCTTTGAAATCATGGTCGTCCTCCTCATTAATATCATAAGCAAACATATGAGGTTGGTGAATCATAATTCTACCATTTTCGCCTGTTACCTGTTTCTTAGGAAAACCCCTGTGTAGGATAAAATCTCCCATCAAAACATTTAAACTGAGGCCTATTGTAGTTATCTCTCTTGTTTGGTATTGCATAAGATCATAAAGACTGACTCCCGATGTCACTCCACCCCGAGAGTGAAGAAAAAACATTATACTTTTTCTCGGATTATCTATGCAAAGGTGTGTGTCAAATTTAATGTCAGTGTTTGTTAGCCTTCATCAACTAATAATCTAAGTGTGCATGCTTTGGTGTAACCAATTCTCTAAATATCCCAAAAATAATAAATGCTTGGTTTCAGAATGTACCAACTTATGTATAAATAATGATAATTAATTTTATAACCCTCCACAATTTTTAATTCAAAAACAATTAACTTTTATATATTAATGTAAAAGACATATGAGAAAAAGTAAAAATTGTCTTGAAATGTTTGGCAATCCATCAACTCTTTGCCTTGTAGCACGAAAGAAATACTACCACCAAATAATTAACTAATCCCGTACTAAACTTTTGGTTGTCTCTAGTAGGACAGGTAGCCTTTTTGAGAATGCATTTACCCGGGTATCTGGTAGAGGAGAATTGAGAAGGAAGGAAATACCTATCATGGCTTTCGACCTTCCAGTGATTTCGATCCATGAATTTTTATCATCACTTTTGCCCTTCCACAGTCCACTGATTTCGGAACGCCGACTTTCTAAACGAATCATTTATTCTCGTCACAACAACTTAAATTTCAAACAACACCCAGGCAAACATATTTATTAATATGATTTACCTACCATTCCAATTTTCACTTTCTATAGAAATTATTGCATCACAATCCGTGCCGATTGTAATTTTGCCACTATGCACATCCAGATAACACGTCATCGCATCACGGGGGGCATCTCTTGTCTTTCTCTCTTCTTTTTAAAACCTGACTCAGAAGTTATGATTGATAAGTACCTGGTGGCTACAGGTCCCCTAAAAAATATCAGGGAAATGAAAGAACACGACAGTGCGAGTCACAGAAGCACCAAAGAGCAAAACTTTATCTTATAAAATGATGTTCCTATAATTCTAGGTAGGAATCGGGTTGCAGGTTGGAGATCAGGTAGTAGAATTATCATGGAGGTCTTAAAATTATGCAAGATTTTTATTGGGTTGCTCTGCATTTTTTCTCAGCGCGTATTGTTTGCCCGTCTTGCGACAAAATCCCCATAGACTTGTGGATGGCACGATAAATGTGATTTGTCATCATTTGCATTAATTGGACTGCAAACTTTTGATCTAGAACACACGTTTGAATAAAATAGGGGTATGATAATGTTAAATGGTACTTTGTAATTTAATCATAGTGAGGTGTGCAACGCTCCCATTGTAGACCTTAAAAAGGAATCTTCCTCTTCCTTTCATAATTGGAAATCACAAGGTTTGTAGCATCGCTACTACTTCTTCTCTGCACCAGTTTGGGAGCTTTAGCTGCCGATTTGGATGTCCTAAAAGATGCATTTGGCACAGTTGAGGGTTTCAGTCTCAAAGAAATTTGTAGCCGGAGCAACAATTGTGACAATATCCAAAACATAAATCTAGTATCTCAGAAGCTCATTGGGGTTGTGAACTGGAGAGAGATTTCCCAATTGGGCCAAGTACAAACCCTAGAACTTTCAAGCAATTCACTTTCAAGGTTGCTAAGTGGCGACATTTTCACAATCTAGAGCCTCCAAACACTGAATCTGGAGAAGAATCAATTGGGAAGAAAACTCTTCGTTGACTGGATATGGTCAGGACATCATTTTTCCCATATACAGACACTCAATCTCTCCTACAACAAGTTAAAGTCTGACAATGGGCTTGATTTCTCAGGATCCACAAATCTCAGATTGCTGGATCTCTCCCATAATCGAGAAAGGTCGCAGGAGGGTAAAAATAGTGTGCATAAATATGGTGTCACATCTTAAGCCCATGGTTACAGAGGGGCTACATCGGCCACTGCTTAAATACATTGCAAGCATAGTTGCTTTGTAGGGTTTCAATTGTGTGCATATTACCTTGGCAGCGTACATGGTGACGAAGTCACATGCTCCTTTGCCTCCCATAATGTCCCATTACCGAGCTCCTTTGCTAGTGAAGGCGTTGGCTGCTACAATGAAATCATTATAACCATTGGATTTCAATCAAAATCCCTTCGCAAATCTCATCCGTACGATTCCTAACATTTGTTAGAATGAACCAGTCGCACTCCACTACAAGAACGCATTATGGTGTAATAACTCATGTCACTAGTTAATTTTCATATGGTTTATTCTATCATACATCCAATATAATAGTCGACAAATCAATGAAATAATTTTATTATATGAGAGTATATATTCAAGGATTCAAAATTGCTTTGTATCTACAATTACGCCACAAAAGTTTTAAAATTATACGTGTATCTTAGTGTTTATGGTTTATGGCACAAAGTGATGGTTCTCTAAATTAGACTTGTGTAGTTTTTATTCAAAAGACCACTAAATGATCATAGTAATAAGATAAATTGATTACACTTTACCATTATAAAATATTGATAAAAATAATTAATTAATTTATATTACAAATTTATTAACTATTCACACCAATAATTATATTCCATTAATTTCTAAGCACATCACAAATTACAGTTACAAAGCGTAGACCATATAAAAATACTAACCAAAATTGCATTCAAACTCACACCTAATGCAAGTTTGAAGAGACACAAAATTAGTAAAAATGTTATGTATTTAGTAGCTAAAAACATGAAAATCTTGAAATAATATGTGAAATATAAACACTGCATATAAATTATAAATATTACAGTATTGGGATCGATTACAAACCTATATTAAAATACATTTAGTAAAAAATAAAAAACCTGTTTCACCAGCAATTGATGAAGTTTTCCCTCACACCACCTTCTAGTAACTGATTTCTAATGGCCAAGATAACTACTTTGTAATGCTTGTCTAATCCCAGAGAAAGAACCAAAGATCAAACTGGTTGTAGCTTCGCTAAAGTGGCACCTACACACAAATTTAAAGAGAAATCAACTAAACCTAAAGACATTTTTCATTGATTCGAGCATATCTAGAAAATTTATAACGAGTTTTTAAAGAAGACCACTACTTAACTAATAAGTAACCTCCAAACAATAAGATCACCTATATCAACTACTGAACATAAGTAACCTTCAAACAGTTTGCACATTCTGGTTAAGCGCAGTCAGTTATCTCAAGAAGATCACATATATCAACTACTGAACATAAGTAATCTAGACTATAATTTTTTCACCAAACAAATTGCCTTTACAACTAAGAAACACGTATCTGAAAATGATCATTTAACTTCATTAGCTATTTGGTGATATTTTTATCCTTTACCCACGTTTACCTCTTTAGATAATTTGTTAACTGGAAGTAAATGTAAATTATTATATAAAATAACAATGTAATGTGTTATTACCATACACCACTTTAAGTGTGAATCGACGAACTGTCCAAAATAAAAATATGTATGATGCTTAAATATAGCCAACTACCCGATATAAAATTGAAATTCTTACATTTTATCAAAAGCCGTCCTTTGAATTTTGGAAGTATCTCATTCCATTTTCTAAGGGATGTGACCTCCACAAGCCATAAACACTGATATTGGAAGAATTTCAAAAATCATTTAAGTGTGGAATATAGCAGATAAAAAACAACAAACACAATATGAAATCTATAATTTAAAATCATAAAATAAAAACTCAAAATTAACAACATTACTATGCATTTTCTTCCTTACTTGCATAAGCTTCATCTTTGTTACATTTCTTCATGAATCGATTACAATTGTCTCACATAAATAGAGGTGTTTCACATAAAAATAGACCGTCCGAAAAATAAACTACTATTACAAAAGTAGGGCATGCATAAAAATAGAATTTTTGTTTTATTTGTTTTTCCTAAAAAATAGTAATAAAGCTAAACTAATTTTAAAATGATTAAAGTAAATCTAAGGGATTACATGCAAAAGAAAAAGTATAGACACGTGGAATTAACTTTATTTCCAACACTCCCCCTTAATTTAAACTTTCTAACTGTTATCATTATGGGGCTGACTCTGAAACTGTATCTCTTCTTGATCATAGACATTGGATATGCAGCTTGAGAAAATATTACAAAAACTGAAAAAGAGTTAGATGTATTGACATTATACATCTCAATAAGATTTTTTATTTCTTGTTGCAATGGACTATTTGATGATGGGCTGGTTTGAGCTAAACTAGATGAACTAGATCCAAAAACGCTTGTTGAAAGAGTTATTTCAAGCGTTCTTTGTGGAGTCTCTTGCATGGCTAAAGTTGATTGAGATCTTGTAGACCTTCTAACTGTCGATGGATGTGTAGCTTATGCTACAACTTGAGGCGCATGTCCAGGAGTAGAAGAAGGTATTATATGAATAATACCTTATGGTGCTAGTTCTTCATCTGCCATATCATCTTGACGAATAATTTTTGCTATACTGATTGTTTTTCCTATACTCCCATCCCATGCCTCAATTTCAACAAACTGTACATCTCTTCTAATTATGAATTTTCTTGTGACTGGATTGAACAATTTGTAGACTTTCATATTCTCTGAATATCCAACAAAAATACACTTTTCTCCTTTGTTTTCTAATTTATTCCTTAGATCATCAGGCATATGTGCATATGCACGAGGGTTCATTAGCTAGGAAATTTCCTAGCATGTTCATTCATATTGAGGTAATTAAAATTGATAAAATCAAAGTTAATATACCAGTAGACATTAGGGGGTGAAAGGGTTTACTTTACTAATATTTTTAATTAGGTAATGGGGGTAGGTTAGAGACATGTGACAAAGGAGAGGTGGGGTTAATTTTAACATTAAATTATAATATTTGACCCCTAGTTTTTAAAACTAAATACCTTAAGATTGCAAAATGAGTGTTGTCATGAAGTTAAATTATAATCTCTTTTTGAATAAGGAAATCTCAATTAGGAGATTCTTAACCAAGAAATAGTAATATTGTAGAAAACTAGGATTGCGTATACTTTTCAACACAAATGATATTATTTCACCATCTTAATTATTTGAAGAATTATTGATAAATGAATAAAGTTTAACATCAACTTAATTGATAATGTCTTGAATGGATTCAAAATATATTTATAGAGAAAATGCATACTATGAAAATAGTAATTGAGTGGAAAACATGATATATTAGGGTATAAATAAAAATATTTTCTATTTGATATATTAGGGAGAAATAAAAAAGGGGTAAATGAAATTTGAATGTAAAAATAGATTAGTGAGTTACATGGAAAAAATAGAGGTATTTTCATTCTAATAATATAACAGGAGGGTGTATTATCAATTGAATAATTGGAGGTAAAAACTAACATTAAGTGTATTCTTTAATACCCTTTGAACGAACATGTTATACCATAATTTTACTAAGTGAACCCTCCGTGTGCATATGCCACATAACCAAAGATTTTAAAATGAGCAACACTATGTTTTTCTGTGAATTCAAGCCTGTTGAGGAACCATGTTTCTAACAATTTTTGTTGGACACCTATTGAATATGTACACAACAATTGTTACTACTTTTGTCCAATACTCATTCTTGGTAGATGTTTGGCCTTCATCATACTTATGGCCATCTCCATTATGGTTATATTATTCCTCTCTGCCACATCGTTTTGTTGTGGTGTATACTTGGTAGTAAATTGCTTATGAATAACATGTTTCTTGAAAAAAATTAGAAATGCATTGGAAATATGCTCACCTCCTCTATCTATCCTCATAACTTTGATATGGTATACGCTTTGTTTCTCCATTAGAGCCTTGAACTGATAAAATATATCGACTACATATTATTTGTGTCTCAATAAGTACACCCATGTCTTCTTGGTATAGTCATCTATGAATGTTAGAAAATATGAACAACCTTATATTAAACGTGTTTGCATTTGTCCACATAAATCTAAATAAACAATTTCAAGTGGTGCATGTGCTCTTACTGACTTTCCAATTGGAAATGTCTCTCTATGTTGCTTTCCCAAAATACATCCTTTAAAAATCCTTTATGGTTTTTGAATTAAAGGCAAACATTTTACCATATTTTTCTTATGTAACAAATTCAATCATCCAAAATTTAAATGCACAAACCTAAGATGCTAAATCCATGATTCATCTTTTATAACTGATTGAAAATGTGAATGTGTTTCTTTAGCTCCAGACCTAGCTATAGAATGATATTTGGATTGAGCTCATGTAGTGCCCACCTATTTTGATTCCCATTTTGGACCATGTTGACTCATTGTAGCATCGTATTATTTTGATTGAGGCATTGACTATAATATATCTTTCATTTTGATGATGATGTTGTTACTTACATGGATAATTATGTGTCGATTTTGGATGTTAACTCATTTTATGATACGGATGTACATGACATATGATGCCAATATGCTTGATTTTATTATGGTATCGATGTGATGATTAGGACTAGATTATGAGATCTCGCAAGATGGTATATATATTTTTTCGTGGATGCATTATTGTGTTCACCTCTTGTTACACTATTGGTGGATCATAGTTTGATTATTCACTATCTAGTTGTTGATTATATATGGATTATCATTGAGATATTGCTTACATTGTTGTCGTATTTTTTAGCTATTATTGGGTAAGTATAATGTTTAACTTGAGTGTGTAGATGAAAGGTTTCACCATGTGAGAAACGTGGGACTCAGGCAGGGGATGTCTTGAACCAGACACAATGGGCCCTAAAAGGCCAAAGTTCCTTCCTATTTTATTTTGTTATGGGATCACCTTTCTTAACCTTGGTCTTGTTGTGGATTATTTAAACCCCTTGTGATGTTGTATTAGTATTACCTTCTTATCTTATTGGTTTTGCTAACCCCTCTTCTATGACATTGTTATTAATAATTCTAATCCTCTTTTCTATTAGCTTTGACCTTGAGTTTAACTCTAACCCCTTGGATTTTATGAAAATTTGGTTATGTCTTGCTTTAGTCTTCTTAATGGAGGATTTGGGACACCTAATCTTGGATTAGGTGAGCCCAACAACCTCTCCTAAATGTCATATTTTCTCCAAACTCGGATTTGGGAAAAATGTGACATTTAGGAGGTGTATAAGGCAAGTTATGGACTAATTTTTTCTTGGAAAGAGCCCCTAGGCCCTATACCTAAGGGTAGGTGGGCTCCTTCCAAGAAAAATTGAGCCCATTTGGCCATTTTCCCCCTTTTCTCCCTCATATTTTATGAAATTTTCTTGATTATGTGAATGGTGTTGGGATGCGGGCGTCCTCCATGATTGCTTGGATATTTCTTTCCTTATCTTTTAATTTGGGGTTTTTGGGGTGAAAATTTTGGATATTTTTGATTGGTTGAAGCATAGGTGGAGGGTGACACTTGTCACCCTCCCATTTGGTCCTTTGGGTTGTTATTTTTCTATATCATCCCTTCTCGTGGAAGGGATTGAGGTTACTTGCTTCATTTTTCTTACTTTGGGTTTGCTTTTGGGAGCTTGCAAGGAGAAGGAAGTGGATTGTGGAAGCTTGGGTTGGAACACTTGCTTAATCTTGAGGTAGGATCTTACCTCAAATTTCTTCTTATTTGAAATGGTTAAAATTGTGTTGTGTGGATTGGAATTGGTTGTTAAATTTTCTTGCCTTTTGTTTTCCTATCCTAATCTTGCATGGATTGGATTTTGGGAATGTGTGGGAAGAGGGAAGAATCCCCTTTTTTAATCACCCTCATGTTTGATGGACAAGCTTGAGGGAACTATGGTTTACCCCTTCATTTGGTTTGAAGGGCATGGAGGGATAAGGGGAGAATTTATGGAGAGATAAGGAGAGTATTATGATATCTTATGGAGAGATAAGGAGAGTATTACGATATCTCATGGAGAGATAAGGAGATGGTGGACTTACTATGGTTAATTTGGTTTTAAATTTGACAATTTATGGGATATCTTATCCCCTCTTCCCTCGTTGAGAAGTTTGGTGCTTCTCAAGTCTTTGATTGGTTATGTTGCATTGTTTTTGGGGTGTTGTTGGTCGTCAAATAGGACTTTTAAGAAGAGCAACTTGTGTTTTGGGACAAGAAGTCCCTACTCTTTAATGAGGCAGAGGTTCCCTTATTCAGAAACGAACTTATTTACAAATATACAAAACATGATTTTATGGTTGAACTTGGATATTACGAAAGTGCTTTCCACAAATGATGCATCAGTTACAAAAGGACTGAGGAAAGGAAATACGAGGATGAGCAGAAGAGCAACATGCAGAATTATAGATAGCAGAATAATCCTTTATGTATACGAAGTTGCAGTGGAATTTGAAACAAGATCGTTTTGCACAAGATGAGATTACCAGACACAAAGTTCTGTATAATAACCTTCTTTAGATTCATTAATCAAGGACACAAAGTTCCTTCTTGGTTATACAAGATCACTATACTCGCAATATTTGAAAATATGCAATTTTTGTGAGACTAACAAACTAGAAACATGTTGATCTCCACGAAATTAAAAGAAAACACAGATTAGATAGACAATGAATGGAAAGCCCTTTTGTACTTGATTTCTTTAGGATCTATTTACACTTTCAGAAAATACGCCAAGTTCTTTTTTTTTTATTTGAATGGCGTAGAAATGCCATTACTCTCATGGAATGGACAGTTACTCTTCGTAACCGTTTCTTTATTCAAGAACCATGTTAGGACCGCCAACCGCAATACCTCAACCTATTACAAAGAAAACGGAAAAGAAAGGGAAGAGGAGAAAAGAACAAGGAGAGGGAGATAGGTGGCCAGTCACTAAGAGGGACCCACCGTCTTCGGAAACCGCTGCTTGAATTTTCTTCCACGTATTAGCTATGTCCTTGCCACGAGGGACACACCAGGATTTTCATCTTGAGGATGACAATGAATATCTTTGAAAACTGATGTAACCGGCGTCTTGAGAGCTTCATACTTCTGCCAGCTGTCCTTGAAATCATATGATCTTCGGATTGATAGCATTTCAGAGCTGCAACTTAATTCATGGAATTTTAGCATATTCAGGTCGAGCAGGAAAAAACTAAGCACGAATGACACTTGGTACGCTTGGGACATGTGAGACGCGAATGCGCAAAACACGCGGCTCGGCCGATGCGGGTGAAACAGGGAGATTAGGCGCATTACAATGCATTTTGGGACACTTAGGACAAAAATGTGCGAAGGACGCGGTTCGGGTGTTTCGGCCAAAAAATGGAACAACGTGCACAATTTTGACTAGGGAAATTCTGGAAACACAAAAGCGTGAAGTGCGCGGTTCGTAGCGGACCGGCCGAAAATGGAACAGTTTAGCGCACTTTCTGAAATTGGGACAGATGGGACAGGAATAGCGCAAAGTACGCGGTTCGGGTGAAAATAGAACAACTTGCACTGATTAAATCTTTGGGACGTCTATGGAACAAGAATAGTGCGAAGTACGCGGTTCGTAGGTGTTTCGGCCGAAATTGGAACATCTCGCATTTTTGATTTGGGACGTTTGGAACAAGAAAGTGCGAAGTACGCGGTTCGGGTGTTTCGGCCGAAATTGGAACATCTCGCACAAAAAGTTTTGGGACACTTGGGACAAAAAGTTCCGACGGGCCCGAAAATGGAACAACTTCGGGGATTTCGGCCGATCGGGGAACAGAATGCACTTTCGTACTTGGGACAGGCGGGACAAAAATGTCCGACAGGCCCAAAATACATACAAAATGACCCAAAACACAGATTTTCTCAATTTTCACGGCTTAGGCACTTTAGAGAAAACACTCATAACTCAAAATTTTAAAATTTTACTTTTATCAGAGCAGGGAATTTTGAGTGGACAACAGGTGTTACTCCTAGGTATTATATCCTTACTTATGTTTTGGTGACCTTTTTCTATTTCTGGTTTAAGGCATGCCCCTCCCTCTTTCCCATGGGCTTGGAGGGAGGCTAACATGTACTTTTGGTACACCTTAAGACATGTAGTGATGCCTATAGGTTGGGAGGTAAACAAGCTGATTTCTCATGGGTTTTGGAGCTACTTTTGGATGGTATGGAGCTTGAAAGAATGGTTTTGAAAATTGTAAAAGTTGTAGAATTATGTTTATGCATTTGGGAGTTGTAGTTTGCAAAATATAACTTTAAAGAAGATGTAATTTTAGGGACAATTTTGACATGTCTCCACATTAAGTGGAGGGATTTTGTAACTTGTATTTTTGATAGTTTTTCCTTCTTATTAACTATTTCAAACAAAAATAACTTAGTGTCATGGAATGGACTAGTTTTTATTGCTATTGAAAGTCTTTACGAAGTATTTGTTGTTCATATGTTGCACCTTATTAAACAAAAAGGAATTATTCTCATGGAATGGACTGTTACTTTGAATCTATTGCTATTGAAAATGTACGAAGAAGTTGTTGATGTTGCACCTTATTGCACACTTTTAATGGAATTGAGCATCTTGTTTCAAAAGCTGATTTATTTTATAAATAATTGTTTCCTCTTCTTGGAATGCTTATGGAGAAGTGAAAGAAATCATATATTTGGGTTCAAATTTCACCTACAAATAAACATGGAATGGTTGTGTTTTTGGATAAAAATCTCATTGTTGTTATTACTTAAAGTAAACTTGTAACTTGGAACTATTGCATTCCAAGTTTTATCTTGTTGTTTTGACTGGTAGAATACGTGGTTGATGTACTATTTACAAGTTAATAGTTATGGTTATTCTCATCTTGTAGCAAACTCATGTAAAGTTTACCATTTTCTACACTTAGTAAAATATCACAAAAAGTTCATATTAGAATAATTGTAATTAAATTTCTCTATAAAAAAAAATAAATTTATATAATTTCTATATGATTTCTGCATGTATGTTTTGATGATAAAAGAGTGTAATAAATCTGCAAATATATGTATATGTATATATATATCAGATTTATAAAATGACCTTATCCTAAATAAGTTAAAAAACTTATTATAAATTTGGGTATTACTGGAATGGTGTTATAAATGTCCTTATATTAAACAAGTAAAAAAAAACCTAATTATAAATTTGGTTTTTACCAGAAATGGTTTTAAACTAAATACAGTTAAAGAACTTAACTAAATAAGTTAAAGAACTTATTTTAAATCTCGTTTTACCAGAAAGGCTATCTCTAATTTATGAATGTTTTAAATTAAATAAGTTAAAGAACTTATTGTAAATCTCGTTTTTTACCAAAAAAAGGTTTTAAACTAAATAAGTTAAGGAACTTATTGTAAATATGATTTTTACCAAAAAGGCTAACTTTGATTTATGAGTGTTTTAAACTAAATAAGTTAAAGAAATTATTGTAAATATGTTTTTTTACCAGAAAGGCTATCTTATAAATATATACTTTTAAAAAGAATGAAATTATTTTAGCCAATTTTTGCTAAGTAGGCTTTTGTGTATAAATTAAAAAAAATTGAGTGTAAAAGAATATAAGGAAAGAGATTTTCTAGTTTTAAAAATAAAAAACGAAAAACCCATAGTCGTGAAAGTGGAGGGTTTGTTTGTTTAATAAAAAAATAAAATTGTGGAGGGGGTGGGATGGCTGTCCCACCCATCCCCCACACTATTTTTCTTAAAATGGCCAAGGCCATCTCCTTTCACACACAGGCCATGTGGCCTTTAAAAGTTGTAGTCGCCCTCACTTTGGGCCTTCCTACAATGCGACCAACACTATTATTTGGGCAATATATATATATATATATATATATATATATATATATATATATATATATGAAGCTACTGTTTCAATATAAAATAAATATGATTTCTCATAATCTTGCCCTGGACCTGAGCCATTATAGAAAACAATAGCAAATTCAAAAGAAACAATAAATTTGTAGATCCCTTGGTTTCAGACCTAGAAGATTGAATGAAAACCATATAGTTGAAATTATGGCAAACCAATCAACCTGTGAGCAAACTAGATCTGCATATACAATTTTTGATGGAGTGGATAATCCTTCTGAAAGCTCCTCTTCCTTGAGGTCTCCTTCCCTGCACAAAAAAAATACAAAGCAAAAGGAAACTAGGGCATCCAGGTGAAGGATATGAATAAAAATGAATAATAAGAGGCTATGTTTGATATTTTATCCTCACATTGGTTTTAGGTTTAGCATATCTTATGGTGGAGATTAAAACAAATTTAGGGCCCTGATTTAATTGAATTTTCACTTGGGTGAATAAGGTTGTTTTTAAAATAAATGTATTACTTTTTGTTTTAATGAGAACATGACTATACCTTATAGTTGATCTTTATTAGGGAACTTTATATTTAAATGTGAATTATAGGAAGTGACTTAGGTGGTGTTATAGTATTTTTTTAATTAAATGGATTAATTAACTCGAAACACGACTGTGATTTTATCTGTGGACTTTAGTAAGCAATTTATTTAATTCCCTTTGAAATAAATATAATTTTTTCCAAGCGTGATTGCCAATCGCTAATGGTTCTTTCAACACTTTATCTCCGTCACGATATATTTATCATCGACACTTATAAAAATAATCGTAATTCGTATAACTTGCGGAAATTTTTATAATTTCTCATTCTCGTTCGTGATTGTGGTCAGGTGCCGCTTTGCCGTATGTGTGAATTAGCCACGTTAATTTTGTTACGGGTAATCGTAATCATTGTATGAGTAATTTAAAAAAAAATTATTACCACCTTTAGTATTATTATTTTCATCTTCAATCAAAATTCTTGGTTGTTTTTTACCATTTTTAGAACTCACATTAAGTGGGGCGTGACAAATCTATAATCAGGTTTAGATGTGGCTTTGGACTAAGCTTCAGACTAAGCTGTGGTTTGAGCTTTGGACTTGGTTTTAATCTCAATGGAAAAATTATATTTCTTGTCATTTGCACTTTAGCAATCAACTGGGTACTAGGGGATTTACCCATGATCACACATGTTTATTCTTTAGTGTCTGGACCATGTTCTGATGCTTAGTCAAGACTTATTCTATATTTCTCCCAATTTAGGCATGCCTATTATTGTTACTGACAATGCGCTCCTATCTCATCATTCCCCCCATTATCTTTGATATAACTTGGGTTACTCCTGTAAAAAATGTAAAGTCAACTCTCAATTTTATTTAAATACTGTACACCTGAAATATGCTTGGATTGTGTCACACAATCCAATGTGTTTGGAACTTGGTGTAGACACCCAAAATTGGGTCATATTCCCCTAACTCCTTTTCAATCAAATAATTCTACACCATACCTAGCCATGACCCCTTCTATACATTAATATTAATTTAATTACATATAATTAAATTAATTCTCATCCTCACACTATTTATTATTTTAATTACCTTAATTGAACTAATATCCACCTCATTTTGCCACATCAGCCCTCCACCTCATCCTAAGACATATTCCTAGCCTATTAATGAACCTAGAACAAGTCCCCACTTATCCTAACCAATTAAGACTCATTCTAACCCTAACCATTCATGACCTATTAATCCTCTAGCTAATTCCATGCTCCTATTAACACCATTCAACACTCTAGACTCGGAAAAAATCAAGATTACGCCAAAATTAGCAAAGATCAGGCTATTTTTGGCAACTTGGACTAATTTTCCTTAACTAACGCCGGATATTCCTCGACCGACGCTAGTCACTTGACCACTGTCGGTTAGGTTAAACAAAAAATCTTAACTCATTAATCAGGTTCTGAATCTAACTTTCTTGGCTTACACTTTTGACATTCACACGTTCAAGCACTCCTGCAACCTTGCGACCTTCCAGAGCCTATCACAACATTCAGAAGTCATTCAGTTCACCCACAAGTTCCTCTAGAGTTCTAGAGTACACACATGAAAGCTTCTTGTTGTCCTACTGCTGCATTCACTCCGGATCACCACCTCTGGTAACCTCCATTACCATCTGCCTCCAGACTGCATTATTCAAGTAAGTATAGTTTTTACCCATTCATCTTAGTACATTAGATCATTCTATTTGCTATCTATCTCACTTCTTTATTTCTACCTTATCCGTATCTCTCCTACAGTGCCCCCAACCAACCTTTTACCTATTTTTCCTTCCATACACTGCCAAAACCTGCATATCAATACCCCCGAGTCTTAATAAAAATCCCACGATCCCATCCAAATCCCCATCAATCTTTGTGCAATCAAAGAGAGTGCCCAAACCTCAATTTTTGATATTATC
Organism: Taxus chinensis; assembly: GCA_019776745.2. NCBI lineage: Eukaryota > Viridiplantae > Streptophyta > Pinopsida > Cupressales > Taxaceae > Taxus > Taxus chinensis. The sequence continues at coordinate 560,621,328 of CM034154.1, forward strand.
ATCTAATTTCCCCTACCGAAATCGGTCACCCAACCGCCGTCGGTCTACTACCATTGTCGGCATCGGTTGCCTAACCGATACTAGTCTCTGTGATTGGTAATTTTTTTAGAACAACGAGCTCATAATCTTCACCAAATAGCCCAGAATCACCCAAAACCTTTCCTAGACCTTGCCTAAAACATCAGTGACCTTCCCAACCTGAACCACACCTTGCTCAGTACTAGATTAGTTTGTATTTTAGTACTTTACTTAATCTAGTGTATTGACAACGTTTTAAGGCACCTAAATCAAAGTGTTAGAAATAAAACCTTTACTTCTTGCATTTATTTTCATTAATTTGATAAAACAATGGATTAACAACCATCTAGGAAGTATCACACTTCCCGAAACTAGCATTTGCTAGGAAGTCCACTGCTATATACTGTTTAACTCTTTCTTGTGGTCTTGTTGTGTTTTATAGGTAGTTCCTCCTAGCCAAAAGGAAGCTCTATAAAATATGCTCGATCAAAGTTCTACGACATGTACATCTCCTTCTTATATCTATATAATCATAGGTATTCCTCCTACGCCCGTTACCTTTATCTGTTTTATCACATTACTTTGAGGTGAAACATTTTGGCACGCTCGGTGGGACTTGAACCTGGGTCACCTGCCCATTTGCACATCTATGGCTCTATTTCTCTTGACCAGTATCAGTTTACCTTTGATCGGTATCAGTCACCTTAGCAACCAACCTATACCTAATTTACCCTCCATTTGGCTACCCGAAACCATTTTCTTGCTATCTAAGCCTCAACCTAGCCCTATCACCCATCCTAATTACCTTATTTACCTCACACCTGACCACACTATCACTGGGGGCATGTTTTTTCCTCTACCTCAGCCTTACCTATGGAATTACCTATTTATCCAACCTGCCCATGCCTATTTGACACTTGAATTTTCCTACTTGCTATACCTTGCGATGGTGCTACTCATGTTGTTTAGCCTACCAACCTTGCCTTTCCTTATGCCATACTGTTTATCTTGACCAGACTAGACCTATTGGTGCTTTGGAAATCACCTAATTCCCATTCTAGTACCTAGCCTAGTTGTGTTTCTAGGACCGTATCGTGTACCTTGGATACCTAGACCACATCAACCTTGTTTGGATAAACTATCGACCTTTGACAATGTAGAGTTTGTGAGATCTTCAGCCTAGTGCCTTGTCATATTTTATACATGTGCATGCATTTGAATGCCCCCACCTATTAAATACACCCATATCACTATTTCCTATTCCCGTACCTTACCTAGTTTATTTTCCCGCAACCTACCACTTTATCAAACCCATCACCAATTTAGCCTCTTAATTCATTAGTTTGAGGTTTGAGGGGGATCACCTCCACCCATACCTGGGGTAATCTTGCTTTCACCCATACTTAGGGCAACCACTTCTATTTTTTTCCACGTCACTTATCAACATAAGCTACGTGACAAAAAGGGGCAAATGTAGACACCCAAAATTGGGTCATATTCCCCTAACTCCTTTTCAATCAAATAATTCTACACCATACCTAGCCATGACCCCTTCTATACATTAATATTAATTTAATTACCTATAATTAAATCAATCCTCATCCTCACACTATTATTATTTTAATTACCTTAATTGAACTAATATCCACCTCATTCTGCCACATGAACCCTCCACCTCATCCTAAGACATATTCCTAGCCTATTAATGAACTTAGACCAAGTCCCCAATTATCCTAACCAACTAGGACTCATTCTAACCCTAACCACTCATGACCTATTAATCCTCTAACTAATTCCACGCTCTTATTAACACCATTCAACAATCTAGACCCGAAAAAAATCAAGATTATGCCAATATTAGCAAAGATCAGGCTATTTTTGGTAAGTTGGACCAATTATCCTTAACTGACACTGGCTATTCCTTGGCTGGTGCCAATCACCTAATCACCATTGGTTAGGTTAAATAGAAAATATTAACTCATTGATCAAGTTATGAATATGACTTTCTTGGCTTACGCTTCTATAATTCATACATTCAAGTACTCCTGCGACCTTGCGACCTTCCAGAGCCTATCACAACATTCAAACATCATTCAGTTCACCCACAAGTTCCTCCAGAGTTCTAGAGTACACACATGAAAGCTCCTTGCCGTCCTACTGCTGCATCCATTTTGGATCACCACCTCCGGTAACCTCCATTACCATCTACCTCCAGAATGCATTCTTCAAGTAAATATTATTTTTTTCCCCGTTCATCTTAGTACATTAGATCATTCTATTTACTATCTATCTTACTTCTTTATTTCTACCTTACCCGTATCTCTCCTAGAGTGCCCCCGACCAACCTTCTACCTATTTCACCTTCCATACACTGCCAAAACCTACATATCAATACCCCAAAATCTTAACAAAAATCCCACGATCCCATCCAAATCCCCATCACTCTTTGTGCAGACACTGGTCACCCAACCAATGTCTGTCTACTACCATTTTTGATATTATCATCTAATTATTGCTACCGACACTGGTCACCCAACCGGTGTCTGTCTACTACCATTTTCGGCATCGGTCACCTAACCGATACCGATTTCTGTGACTAGTAATTTTGTTTAGAACAACGAACTCATAATCTTCACCAAATAGCCTAGAATCACCCAAAACCTTGCCTAGACCTTGCCTAAGACATCAGTGACCTTCCCAAACCTGAACCAAACCTTGCCCACTACTAGATTAGTTTGTATTTTAGTATTTTGCTTAATATAGTGTATTGATAACGTTTTGAGACACTTAAATCAAAGTGTTAGTAATAGGACCTTTATTTCTCACATTTATTTTCATTAATTTGATAAAACAGTGGATTGACAACCATCTAGGAAGTATCACACTTCCCGGAACTAGAATTTTCTAGGCAGTCCACTGCCATATACTGTTTAACTCTTTCTTGTGGTCTTGTTGTGCTTTATAGGTAGTTCCTTCTAACCAAAAGGAAGCTCTCTACAATCTGTTTGATTTTTTCATGCATTCATAACAAAAACAAGAATAATATCTTGTACAGATTGTCTAATTATTACTATCCACAGTCATCACATAGTGCAAAGACCTAGAATTAGGAATCCTTTCACATCCATGTTTTTTCCTTCAATTAATATTTGATTAATCATGTACAAAATCAATAAAGTTTAATAAACATCAAAATTAAAAAAATAAATTTGTACATGTACATAAGTTTATGTGTAACTTGTAATCAATTTCACATCAAGATACATATGTTTTAAATGCGCGTACTTGTTATCTCCCAAAATAATCTATGTGGGGGCATGTTACTCTCATGCGAGGTTGAAACCTAAACTACAAAATGTTTCTTACACCATTTAATGACATTGTGGGCATCAATCAATTGATCTGAGCCATTATAATCAAAGCTTTGTTTCTTTAGAGCACGTGTGATGCATGCACCCACACCATCACCATAAATGAGGTATTTTGAGATAACGCTGATAGCGAATGAATGCAAAGAAAGGGTGAGAGGATTTTAATTGTGATGCGCAACCATCTGAACCAAAAAAATGTTGATCTATTTGTACTCCTCGTTGATTAAGATATTGGAAAAATAAATTAAAACTATGTTGTACGAAGTGGGTGTCATGCTCCTTGTCATCACTTATATAGAAGTGATACTCCTTAATTACTCATGTCACATATGTAATTTCAACCCCATCCAAATCCAATTGTGCATGCCTATAAAATACGTAAACCATGATGGTAACCTGATCAATATGATAATATCGTGTTTGAATCTCTTTTTGATGAGAAAATGAATAATTATTAGCAAAATCAACCATAGACAATATGTAACCAATAAGGAATGTGTATTTATTGGTCTTAAATTAAGTAGCTTGCCACTTTTTAGTGAGAATGTTAAATACATATGTACTAATCAAACTTCATAAAATATGCATGAATGTTGTAATGGGGATTTCCTCTTCTACTAAGTCCAACCTGGTTGCATTCTTTCCAAGTCATGTTGAATATTTTATGTATTTGAACCTAAAAAATCAATACATAATGGACAACGTGTTATATTCATTTGTAATAAACATAAAAATCAAAATAAAATATGTACATCCAAATTTAAAATTAATTAAATTTTCTTTATTTAATAATCACTTCTTGCAAGTCACCATTTGAGCTGTGTCCAAGTCTTTAGTTTCTAGAAATAATTTCAAGTCCCCACACTTGTCATAAATAGCTTTGATGCAATCCGTAGGACTGTCCACATTAGCATCAGATATTTTGCAAAGAATAGAAGCTATGAATTCACTCACATGTGCAGGGGGGAATTTTCTGGACCATTGGATGCTTCTCGTAACTTTCTATACACTTGGAAAAACATATATTTTGATTACATAAATTAAATCACATCTCAAACAAAATTTAATCAAATTTCTAATAAGCCTATAATTGAAAGCACACCTCAATATATGTGATATTTTTTTGTGTATCTGATAGTGATAATCAAACTCGACGTGATAGTGACAACAACATGTTTTAAGGACTTTATCAGCTCACACATACCAAGGCTTCAAAATCTCAAACATTTGTTGTCCAATCTTAACATGTGGATGTTCTTCTTTAAACTTGATGTAAATCTCATGTTGAGTTATTTCAAGCCAATGTTTTATATGTTCATCATAGTTATTGCGATCTATCATGTGTTTTTAAAACATCCCTCACATTTGGAGAAGGATAAGTACTCTTAGTCTAAAAATAAGAAACTATCTTCACAATACTATCCTCAATTTTATCTGAACATGGATTTATACACATTAGTGCCCAATTTTCTTCCATAGTAGAATCATCCAATGTCTTCCTCCTCTTCGCATACCTACTAATTATCTTTCTAGAAACACCCAAGATTCGAGCAATAGCGATAACACGATGATTCTTTGTTGTATCTTCACTTACAATTGAAGTTAATATTACTCTACGAGAAATACTCTTATCAACAGACCTAGTTTTTGTACCCACTGAACTTATTCCTTTAGACACATTTGCAACGAATTATTGTGCCATGTGTTGTGACTTTTCTTGTCCAAAATCGACACCCAAAAATTCTAATGTTTCCTTCATATCAACATGATTAAGAATGTAACCAAAAAATGTGCTCTAACAACTGTAGTTAAATTAACACATTCACCATATATTCTCTCAACACATTTTTTTTGTTTTCTTTCTTAATAGTGGTTCTTGTTGGGAAAATTCTTTTAATTTGTTGAAATCCATCTTCACCAAGTGTTTGACATTTTTCTTGGGAAGTAATTTCATAACTTCTGTTATCAAATCAGCATACTGTTGCGCATCATGATTTGTGTCCATAAACACAATGCAAAAAAAATTAACATACATGATTACACCATTCATGAATGATTTAAAATATATATAAGAGCTTGTTTAGGAACATTGATTAATTTTATCTTGAGTAGGTTCTTATTGTCACATGCATATATACTTTAGATATTTTATTGGAATATAGAGCATCTAATAGATGTAGATTTTATTAGAATATAGATCTAATAGATGTAGATATTTTATCACCATACATATTATCATATTAGATTAGTATCACATAATTTGAGGTCATTTGGTTCACAATTCTTACAAGGATATGAAGCTAGAAAATTTTAAAGCATAAGTAAGCACTCAAAATTGGTTAATTTAAAAATTTAGGAGCAATCTAAGCTACACTCTAATTTTTTAATGATGAAAATATTTATGAATCAAATACTTTCATGTTCAAGAAATAAATGAAACATGCACTCATAAAGTTGTAATTATCTTTGAGATAGGGGATAGTTTGTATATTTATTATATAAAGTGTGTAGTGATTCCTAAAGTGCTAAGATGGATAATAATAGTGACCTAGTACATATGACAAATATTTTGGTACTACTAAGTACATGTATGACACATATTTTAGTACTAAGTACATGTATGATAAATCTTTTAGTACTACACAAAGGTGTAGGACCAAAAAATCATATATGTCTAAGAAATGAATTATGAGGTCTTACTAAAATTCTAAGGATGTAAGGGTAAAGTTCAATCCTAAGAGTAAAGGTACTACTAGATTCCTACGGCTGATATGTATATAGAAATTATAGTTAACTAGAGATAGAAAAGTATATACTTGTGTAAACCTATGAAAGTTCCATCACAAACATGGAAATAGGTAACATGAAATATAATGCATAACATTATACAATTGATAAATAACATATCAAAATATCAAGTGAGAAAAAAAAAAGTAGAAATAAACCCTAGAAAGATAATAAATTTCGTCCAGATTATTAGAAATAATGTAACACAATATCATAAAAACACAAAATATAAAATTCATCCGGGACAATTTATTCATTGATAGAGAGTTACATATATAGATCAATTAACCCCTACAATGGCAGAGTCAAATATGATCTTCAATCCCTCACATCTCTCAGATTTATCCCTAGGATCACTCACACTCCAAAATAGCTACGTGAGTTGTTTATCACAACACAATCACACTAACTATATTATTAATATGAGTTATATAAAATCATTATTAATAATATTACAATATATTAATAATGTTACACAATATATTTGTAACATTCACTCCTCTATTGTTAACATTATTAATTCCTAATATACACTCCCTAATGTTGACATGGGAAAAAAAACATTCACACACTTATCTGCAGTATGCTCACCCATGTGGCATGCCCAACTTGGCTCATGACCTTGATCAAAAGAAAGGCTCTCTCCTTCCATGGTTTTAAACAGGTTTACCACAAATCTTGACGTGACAGGAACTATCAAACTATCCACCTCATGTGGTTTTCTGGATCTCTCACAAACCTTTTCAAGATCCACAAACTGAATTACATTGGTGTTTCTGATATTCTACAATGCTTTGACATAAACAGAAAATGTAGGAAATATTGCTCATAGCAGGAGCTCACTTATTAACAATAGTTGAACATGTATGATTCATATGTTCTTATTTGTTAAAAAGTAAACACACAACTGAAATAAAATTCCACAAACACCATTATGAGGCCCCGTCACTTGCGACTGATGAGATGTCACTGATTGACCTCCTTCCTCTGTTGCCTCCTTCCTCCATTTAGATTATACTTATTTAGTAAAGAAAATCTTCAGAATTATAACCACTGTCATCATTCGTTGGTTCTTCCTTATCATAATCTTTTTCTTCATCAATAATCATGGCATTCTTTTGTAGTTTCCCATCAAGTAGGTCTTGAGCTCTTAGTTTATAGTTTATAACCATATGACCAAGTTGTTTACAATAGTAACAGATAAATCGCTTCTTTGAATCCTTGGAAGTTGATTCTTGCTCAGAAGAATATTAAAATCTTCTTTTAATAAATGATTTTTCTTCTTTATTTTTTCCATACAACACACTTTCTTCTGGATTAATATTCTATATTTTCTTCATTTATCAATGAAGAAATTAAATCTTCTAGGCTAGGATTTATTTTGCTTAGTGTAAAAATCAAGTTGGAATAACTTGCAGGCATGCTATTTAGTAATACAAATTTTGCATCATCATCAGGCACATCTACTTTTATCCCTGCTAATTGATTTAAAATGGAGTGAAAATTACTTATGTGCTGCACCTTGTCATCAGCTTTCCTCCATCTTGAGTCCAAACAATTTTTGTTTGAGAGATACTATTGCGCTTCCTGTTTGGGATCTAAATAGCTTGTTCAATGTACTCCATATGACATTTTAACTTTTTGATAAGTTTATATGATGCAAGTAAGCATCAGATAATCCCAGGCCAATTAATTACTGTAGTTTTTTTATCCTTTCTTTCCCATTTGGTGGCTTCATCTGCATCAGTTGGTTTTGGTATTTTAACCATCGGCAATTTCTCACAATTCTTTGTTAATTAACAATAATTGGGTTTAAAACTTGCCAGATATGGAAACATTTACCTTCAAAATTTTTCAATATGACTTAATTTTTCCATTATGGGTGTCGAACTCAGTTGAAAATGCACCCTTACAATAAACTAAACAAATGAAAATAAAATTTTATGAAATTTTATTTTTGATTGACAACAGATATCATATGATCAATGTAAAGAGCTTGAAAAACACACATTTAAAAAAAAAACATCAACTTAATATGAGTTACCCCAGCTTAAATTTATGGCAACTACAAATTTTAAATCTAACATCTTTCCAAACCCCTTTCCAAAAATGGAATTTTTTTTGTGCTTGTGTTTTTTTTTCACTAAATCCAAAAATGGAAAAAAAATGTATGGAATGTTTGACTCTCATTGCTGGTCACAAGAACCCTGGTGCTTTGATACCAAATAATAAATTTGGTTCAGATTATTAGAAATAAATCTAACACAATATCATAAAAACACAAAATATAAAATTCCTCCAGGACAATTTATTCATTGATAGAGAGTTACATATATAGATCAATTAACCCCTAAAATGGTGGAGTCAAACATGATCTTCAATCCCTCATATCTCTCTCCATGAATTTCTCAGATTTATCCCTAGGATCACTCACACTCCAAAATAGTTACGTGAGTTGTTTATCACAGCACACTCACACTAACTATATTATTAATATGAGTTATATAAACTAATTATTAATAATTTTACAATATAATAATGTTACACAATATATTTGTAACAAAATATTTCATGAGGAGTATGCAAATAAAAATAAATTAAGGATTATAATTGAGAAGTGTGAGAAAAAGATTTATGAAAATAAAATGTACGAAAATAAAGGGTAGTATGAGGACATGTGGATGAAGACAAAATAGGTAGATGAATTTATAAAATATCAAGTGAGAAAAAAATCTAGTAGAAATAAACCCTAATGATTTCGTGAGGAGTATGTAAAGCATGAATATAAAATATTGTAAGTTGATAAATAGTACTAGAGAAGATAAAATAATGTGAATTTAGTAAAAGATTTACAAATCATGTCACAAGGAGTCTATTATCTTATATATGTGTAAAACAACATGCCAAAAGATCTAGGAATAAATAAATGATCAAAAAATCTAAAGGATGTTGTAAGTAGTATGTAAATTGTAAATAATATGTAATATAAATAAAATATTCAACATGTGTGATCATATAAATAAAATATGAAATATAAGTTGATAATGTTAGATTTTAAGGGGTAGCGAAGATAATTAGACTAACCATCTTGTCTAAACTATAGATTATAGCATGGGTAGCTAGAAAATGAGGTAAGTTGATTTGTATAACCTATATAGATGTTAGGGGTATCCAAATTATTAGACAAGATGAAATTTCTAGACTAAAGATGTAAGGAGAAGATAAAATAACATAATAATTGGGCTATCTAAACTAAGGATTATAATTGAAAAGTGTGAGAAAAATTATTATGAAGATAAAATGTACGAAAATAAAGGGTAGTATTCATGTAACACTTGTATAGTCAAGATGAGGTGCAATTTATTTCTCATGTAAGTGAGAGAAGAGGAGTGACTACTTGATGATGTAGAAGAAATGTGTATGTATAAGGTATAGAGAAGGGATGTGTAGGTATAAGGTATGGAGAAGGGATTCCACATATTGTGGTTCCACATTAGTAGGGATCATGATTTATTGCAATGCTACACATATTCCATCTTTACATGTAGGGGAAAACTTTTAACTAAGTTAAAAGGAAATTAAAATTTTAATGGGTAGTATAAGCCATGAAAGGAAAAAATCCAAGACTAAGAAAGTGATCATGTGCCAAGCATAAACAGAAATCCTATGGTAATTAGGTTCAAACTAGGATAAGGATTAGATTAGCTAACTTGGCATCACTAAAAGATTAACCCAAAAATGAAACAAAAAGTGTTTGTGTTTCTTATCTCATTTTGAATTAAGGGTTAAAATAATATATATATTTACATTAATTACTTTAACATCAATATATAGATAAGAATATACCTATTTAGAAATTTCCAAGATAGAATGATCAAAACAAGTGTAAATAAAATAAGACATAAAAGGGAGATGTACTTAGCTATCTGTTATCCTGTAAAATTGACGAGGGCAATTTTGCAGGTAACCATACCAAAATTTTGTTTTGGTTCCCCGCCGAGGTCCCTTAGCATTTGGAATGGCATAAAATCCCTTTCCGGAGAATCTGGTTTTTCGAACTTAGTCTTTTGGTCCTTTTTTGGCTGGGCGCAGATTTTGTTCATGTAACATCAAATAAATTTGCGCCCCCTTTTTTTCCTTGGGTGCACCCTCTGTCGTGTCGACATCACAAATGTTGCGCCTTCCCATGATGTGCCTTTCTCACCTGCGCCAAGGCACATGCACCATTGTGTTGACATCTACAAATTGTTGCACCCTTGAATGTTGCGCCAAGGTGCCGAAAAGGTAATGTCGACAGTCCCATATTCGCGCCTTTGGCGCACAAATTTTTATGTTGACATCCATTTTGGTGCGCCTTTTGAAAAAGTTGGTGGCACATTTATTACACCTTTTGCTATATATAGGTGCATCCGACCTGTCATTTTCACGATTGAAAAATGTGGAAAAAGCTATTTCCTCTGCACCTGTCAGCGCTCCTATCATCCCCGTGTCACTTTACGTCACATTCGTGGACCCCTGCGTCATTTCTTCCATTCTATATATTCCTAGGTAAGTGGTCCTTGCTTTTCTTGTGGTTTTTGTTTTGGTTTGGCTTGTTTTTAAGAGGTGGTTTGTTGTTAAAAACAAAGAAATGAATCTAAAGAGTGACACAACCCTAACCCGTCCTGCAAAATCAACTCTCCCCCCAAAATGGTTTTACCCTCCTTCCAGATCTGTTGGTCTGGAGGGCCTTGTCTCAAAATGAGTCCCTGAATCCTCTTTGCCCTTTTTCCCTCACAGTGTCAAAATATATGTTGAAAGAGGCCAAAGACCACAAACCTGTCCAAAAAGAGAGAAAATCTAAAGTTATCGCAATCCTAACCCGGTTTTCCTTTGGCGCAAATGCTATCACTGTTGCACAAAACACAGTCACACCAAGGGGCACACTGTCCTTTCCTGTAGCACATTTCTCCCCCGCGCCTTATAAAAATCCTCAAAACCCTAATGCAGGCGCAGGTGCAACTCCAACTACACCAGCATGTGATGTCATGCAGACTCTTCCTGTGCCACACCAAAAGCAAAGCACTTGTCACACCTTAACTCAATGATGCATCCTTTAATTCTGCTCCCCTTTGGCACATAAAAATGTTATGCAACATGTTCCATATCTGTGCCATTGGCGCATCCTGCCGCCTTGCAACACCAAAATTATCTGCGCCCCATTTAAACCCTTCATATGGCGCAGGCGCACATCCTTTAACATCAACACTGAATGTTTTGTGTAATTTATGCGCCCTGCACCCCTTTGCGTTGTTTTTATCCATGCAACACTCTCCAGCATGTGTGCCTTGCTTTTCAAACCCTGCAACCTACAGTATAGCTGTGCCTATGCACCTAGAAGCTTCTAAATTGCTAACTCTTCATTCTGTAAAGCTTTGATGGACGATCTGACAGCTAACATGGCTCTTCTATGGTGGACTTTCCTTGCTTCTTCTTGCAGATCAACAACTAAACTCAGATTCGCACATGTCTTCATCAAGTAAGAGGCCAACCAAGTCAAAGGGTAAGGCCAAACTCACAGAAGAAGAAATGAAGTACAAATACTAAAGGGTCAGGATGCTCGAGTCCCTTGCAGAATGTGACTTAGACATCAGGGATTCAGAACTTGGTCACATTGACATGGAGGACTTTTGGGCTAGAACCAGAAAGGTCACAGGCAGTCTGTGGATGGAAAAATTGGTTGGCAGTGGCCTACACTTCGCTGGGGGAATTCCCGTGAGCCCGGTGAACAACGAATTCATGATGGTGGTGGCCCACTGCTACAATAAGGACACAAGGTGTGTCGAGAATGAAAAGGGCAAGGTTATAATCAACCTCACTTCCCAGCATTTTGAAATCATGTTGGGTATCCCCCATCACCGGCATTTTTGTGGCAATAAGCCAAGAAGACTGCATAAAGGCATGGGATGAAAATGAGGACAAATGCATGTAGTTAATGAATGAAGTATATCTGAAGAATAAGAAGGTAATAACCAGGTGGCCATAGGTTATTCATCGCAGTGACTTCTCAGAAGAGCTGAGTGACACCATCACCTTCCTGAGTAGGGTGTTTGGGCTTCCTGATGCCCATTACTTCCACAAATGGATGCTCAGGTATCTGGAAACTATGAGAAAAAATGTTCCTGATCAGCATTTTGAATGGGCAGAGATCATCAGCAGCACCATCTCTGAGCAGCTCCAACAACTCTCAACAACTGGGAGGTTCTACATGAACTCCTACGTGGTATACGCTGTTGCTTCCGAAAGAGATTACCCAGCACTGAGCCGATGCGGGGTGTGGCCCCAAGTGAAAATATATGAATATTATCTAGAGTTGAGACTGGAAAACAACATCGCGTAGTTCAACAAGATCAACGATGCCTTCTTCTATGTCATCATCTATCTCTTGAGGCCCAATATGACTCACGGTCGGATGACCAAGAGCATAGTGAATGCCACAGAGAAGTGGGGAGTGTTATTTATGCAATTCCCCACTTTCACTTATCTCAAGCTACCAAATTCTTTGGGGGAGCCCACCAAGTTGCTGAGGTATGCGGGGCCTAAGATGATCCTATTGGAGATCCAGGCAGCTTATCACATATCACGAGAAGTGCCTGAAAAGAAAGAAGGGTGGAACTCCATTCCCCCTCACGGTGGGTAGATACACCTGCACTTCTCACACCAAAGCCCAGGAAATGTTTGCAGAACTGGAGTTGCTTAACTTGAAACATAATTTCCTAGCAAGGCCGACCTTTGATCCTTGCAATTACCTCCGAAAGGCAAAGCTCGATCCAATCCACGTCCCACAGATCAAGGATATTTACATCGATCTGTATCATGAGGTCGAGCTCAGGAGAAAGGATCACTCCTGCCTGGCCCTAGGCAGAAATTATCCAGTATGGCGTGGCCATTGTCCCAAAAGGTTTCCAAATGACTGATCAAGAAGTTGATCAGGTCTATCTAGACACAGATGTGGACAATTGGCCATTTTCTGAGATTGACATAGCAAAGGCACCTCAAACTATTGAGGAAAGGGTTAAGGGCACTTTGCAGTGCACAGAACATTGGTGCAGGTATAACGGTCTCATCTACCTTGGGGTAGACTTCACCACGTCTCCCTTGGGTAATGCACCTGCTAGGACCAAAGCACTTGCCAAAGGGCAAAGGGAAAGACAAAGTAGGAGAGTCAAGCGCTACTCAAGAGCAAGCTCCCGAGAGTCCTCCTTCCACCGCCCTAGGAGCAGGTAGTAAGCCTGGTCTCTCCAGAAAAAGAAGCGGCGGTAAGTGTTCCAACGGGCACATCCACTCAGGATGTTGCCACTGCTGTAACTGCTAAAGTTCCCACCGTCCCATCTCCCGCTCCTCCTTCCCCTCCTCGCGTCACTCAAGCAACCACTCCTTTGGTTGTGTCTTCTCCCCCATCTTCTACTGTTCCCCCTTCCTCTTCCTCCATCTTCTCTTCCCTCGCAGAGCTGTCCCCCAGTATTTCTTCCCTCATCTCTCAGATCCCTTCCACCCCCATGGTTTCCTCTCCTACAGTGACTCCTACCCCTCTGAGCGTTGGAGTTTCAGCTTCTTTATCAATGCCACCACCAAGCATCTCGACCCATTTCCCCTTGTTCACTGTAGCTGCCCCTTCTTCTACCTCTGTTCCCTCTTCTCCCTCTGGTCCCACTCCCTTAAGTCCAGAATGGATCTCCAAGCACCTGAGCCAACATAAGAGGAAAGTCCCCATTGCACCTATGGACTTCTCTGTCATCCCAACAAAAGGAGCTAAGAAGCAAAAGTCGATAACCCGCTTCTCTCAGAGTGCTTCAGGTGAAAGGGTAATGGAGATCACGTATCCTGATCCCACAAAAGATAAAAAGGATCTGTCTCCTACAGATTATACAGTGACATAGGTCACGATGGGAACGTCCTCAGAAAGCCTACAGGGAGAGGCCCTATCTATAGTGGATGCCCTTTGCAAAAAGCTTCATGAAGCAAAGGAAGAGAAGAGGATACTAAAAGAGTAGAATAGACATCTTCTCCAAGCCCTGCAGAAAAATGGGCAGTGCACCTCCTACAACTGCCACTAAAAATCCTAAGGCCCTTAGCGAGGAAAAGATAAATGAATACACCAATATTGGAAAACAAGGCATGGCAATATCCACCTGGAGAGACCAGATCCTCAAAGATAGTGAGGAAGTAATCGTAAAGTTCACAGAGCTATATCAGAATATTGGTCAGGCTAACAAGGAACTCCAGGTGATTGTACGGGACCTATCTCTGAAGAGTTGGACCATGCTAGGTTACAACATGAGACATTCTAGAAGATGCTCGACTACCCAGTCGATGACTTAGTGAAATTCGGGGTCTTCGATCACCCCAGAGCACCCAACAAAGTCCTTGCTGCTTTGGACTATCGGGTTGATTAGATGGAATTCGTCTTGGAGAAAATTGATAAAATCAAGGAGGAAGCCTTGGATGCAATGCATCAAATGGAGCAGATCATTCCTAAGGATGTCTCTAGGCTTGCTCACCCCATCATACGCCTTGAGGAAGGCAGATGAAACTATTTGGATCTTTAAGGAGATTGCGTCAACAAGGGTTAGGGTCAGAAGCTGACTTTTGATGCAGAATCTATCAACAACCTTCTAGCCTACCACAATTTTGTTGGATACCTGATGGAGGCAGGTAATGAATACTTCAAGCTCCCAGAGAGACTCAGAGATGAATGGGAGACTTGTGAAGTCATCAGCGATCACACCAAGGGTCCTGCTCAGGATCAACTTCAACCGATGATTAGCAAATTCTTGGAGTATCGTGCTCAATTTCATATTTCCTCTCCTGAGCAGAAGTAGGATACTCCTTTCCAACCATGAGACGACGACGAATAGGCTCCTTCCTCCTAGGATGTTTCTCTTTTTGTAAATATTTAAAAGTTTGTTGGCACAAATGATGACATCATCCATGTTGCACCATGAGATGTTGTCATCCACCAAATTGCCCAAAGTCAACAGTTGACTTTTAGATATTTTGTAATTAGTTGTTGGTTTCTTTTTACCTTCTCTCTCCTTCTCCTTCTATATATACTTGGATATTTGTTGTATTCAAGGTGGTGGACATTTTTTAGATGAAAAATAGAAGTGAGAAGAAAAGGCTTTGTACTTTTTGTAACAGAAGAAAACATTAATACAAATATTGAGACTTTGTGCTGAATACATGTGTTATGTGCATCAGACCTTTCTTATGTCAGATCTGTGTGTTTATTCTGTTAGATCTATCTCTACTTTTTTGTCATTTGCTCATCAGTATTGCTTTGTTTGTTTATGCAAGTAGGTTTGGCTCTGTTTACTACCAATCCCAAAACATAAACCCTCTGACCTTTCTGCTTTGGAATTCATTTCTTTTCTCCCTTTAGATCTATCCTATCTCCTCTCTTCCCTTCGTCCCTTTCTGCTCACAGTCGGAAATACCCCAACTGGGATGAGATCCCAAACCCCTGAAGGCAGAATACTATAGGACTTGAGCGTAGATTCCTACTGGTAGAATAACAATAAACCAGTTTCGCTTTGCTGTCTCAAAGAGGGGCTATGCCCTGCACACTGTTGGCTCGTCTATCCATAGATCTGCCCTTCTCGACAAATTTTTGGACCAACACTATCCTACAAGTAAAGAAACTAATATGGTAGTGGAAGAAGGGTGAAAATACTCAAAATGATGTGAAAGTCCTTCATTTCTAATTCTAAGAGTGCAAGATAAATAGGTATGGAAATTTTAGATGTGTACAATTTTTTTTGGTGGTTTCACACCTATTTTACGGTTTAAAATGTGAATTTATAGCATTTTATAAATTTTGGTACCTATGTAAGACAAAAATATGCTTACCTGTGAAACCCTAGGTATCGCAAAACCCTTTATATGACCCGAAATAGCTTCAAAACTAAACCTATGGGTAAGATTCTAAGCAAAAAGGTTTGTGTTTGGAGTAAAGAGTAATATGTACACTACCTATGTTAGTACTACTATGAAGAAGGATTAAAATACATTTAGTTAACCCCTTAACATGTAATATCTATGTGGTTGCAACTAGATTTGGAAATTAAAAATTTTAATCACTTGATAATATAGATAATGGTTTGGTGTGATTTGTTCTTAAATTAGATTGAAAATACTATTTCTCGATAAAATTGACTCTAGAACCAAGGTTAGAGTTCTTTAGACCTATGTAGGGGATTCTCCTATTATTTGTGATTGTTTGAAGGTAATTTAGGAGATATTGGAGTGCTTTTGAAATTATAATTTTATCATAGGGATCTTGAAAGTATCAAGTGAGTAGATGAGTGCATTTAAATTTCTTATATATGGGTTACTATATATAAATTTTGTATAAAAATCAACCCATGAGGAAATTAATGGACCCATAAAAAGATATACAAGTGATGAAATCATCATTGTGGACATGTGGACAAAGACAAAATAGGTGCAGAGGGTGAGACGGTAGCGATAAAAAATAAGATGGATATTTACCTAAAGGGTTTAAAAGTAAGGATCTGGTACCTTATCTAGTAAAAAATGAGGTTAAGAATTGTTATAATAATACAAGCATAATATAATTATGTGCAAGCTATATTTGTTGGTAGCAAGATATGTTTATAGCCAAGATTGTCTAAGGGATACCAAACTCAGAGTTAAATACACAATACTAATCATAGAATGTATTAAACAACACACAATATAGGAAGTTTGCACAATACTAACCATTCTATTGTATTGATAATATAATATTCTTCTATCTAGAAGGCGTGCCGAAGATAAAACTTTATATTTACCCTAGATAGAAAAATAAAATTATGATATCAAGGGTTTCTGTGTGCATGTATACTTTGCTTAATGCTAAATCAAATGAAGCAAGAACTACCACCTAAAATAGTTCTACAATTTAGCTAAAACAAAGCATAAACACCATAATGATAAGAATTAAACAAGGGTTAGATGCTAGCATTCATCAATACAAACTTTGAAACTAACAATGCTAAATATCTAAACTCCTCTATTCTCTAACAACAAATAAATGAATGGACCTAAGTAAGCTCTATGGCTATCAAAATAGTTGTCCTTAATGCTCCAAGAACCTTAGGAATGGGGGGCTAATCAAAGTTGGGCTACAAGACCCTTTTGACACCTCCCATATGACCCCAAGCACTTTAAGAAAGACGCTTAACTCTTCAAGATGATGAACTCTCAAAAGGGCAAGGTGCAAGCTCTTAGTCTCTTTGCTATATGCTTTGCATTTGCTCTCTTAGAAAGTTTAGGTGTAAGTAAAAAGGTAGGTGGGAGGGCTCTTTATATAGCCCAAAGGATAAAGGATTCAACACATTCTCATGAATGTGGGGATAAAGGTAAAACATGATTAGGAATGGATAAGGTTGCTTTATTAAAGGTAACCTTACTTTAGAAGGGTTTAATACATGTTTAACAAGTCATGGGAGTTGGGGGGTATTTTAATTAATCAAAGGTGATTAATTAATAGGTAGATGTAAGCTTATAGAAGCTAATTAGAGGAATATTAGTACGATTTAGGCTATTAGAAGGGGATTAAATCAATTAAATATTGATTTATTGGTTAAATGGAAGGGAAAGCTAATTAATTAATAATAATTAATTAGTCTAGGTAGAAGGGGTGATTTATTAACGGAAGGTCGTTAACTAGGGTATTTGTTGGATAGGCAACTTAATTAATTAGCTTAGTGTAATTAATTAATGATGATATGAGGGAAAATGAGTGCCTTTGACGATATGTGCCGTTGATTTGCCGAGAAAGGGGATAATTAGCACAATTTAAGTATTTAAATTGCTTGGGCGTAATTACAGGTGTCTACAGTTTCAAGTATATATGTACCGGTTTTTGCTGCCATCTCTCTCTTCTTTTGTTTCTTCCTACGAAGTGGTCTTCTAACATTCTCCTCTACTTTCCTTTCCTCACTATGTTTCACTTGTTATTCTTCTCATTTCCCATGATTCCTCTACTTCGATAATTTTCACCTACACCTACACACATAAATTGAGCTAGATTTGGATCTAAGAGTAAATTCAATAGAAAACTATACACATGTAACTCTTATTATATAGAAATCTCAATAGAAAATTAGGTTATTTTTAATTACATGCTTTTCTAACTTTAAAACTACTTTTCTAATTCTAAAACAATTTAAATCTAATATACAATTATTTAATTTTGTAATGTCTTTTTTAATAAACTTAACTATGTTTTAAAGTTAATTTGATTATATATAAATAATAGAATATTTTTAATTTTTAATTTTTTTAAAATAAATTAAAAAATATTATATACTTTTGATTAAAAAACTAACAAAAATAATATGAAAAAGTATATTTTTTAAAATTAAAATAATTGAAATTAAACTTAAAAATAAAATAAAAACAATAATATTGGAAAAAGCTTTTCTTTAAAACTATAGTTATGAAAAATCATTTTTTAAAACTAAATTTAAACTACCAAACAAAGTTTAAAAATGAATTTGTACTTGATGGTGCTTGGGTGGTAGATTTGGGGTTTTGGGGTGTTCACGTGAAGGGTGTGTTCGCACGAACCCCCTTTGCGCGAACACCCTTATGTGGAGCCTATGTGGCACATTATGTCCCTATATCCATTTGGAAGATAATTATTGGCCAAAATGTGCCACATAGGTGCCATGTATTTAGGATAAATTAATTAGTTAAATTATAAAATTTAACACCAAAATATAATTTTTTATTACCTTTCTAAGAATATAATTTTCATTTAAAAAAAAATGTTTTACTATTTTTTTCCAATGTATGGTACTTTACAACAATCAGTAGTACACTTTGAACATAATTTCAAAAATATATTAAAAAATAGAAAAAAATAAACATACTATTTGTTGAAGTCTTCTTCGTAGCCATGGAAAATTTTTTTTTTCGATATAAATCTGAAAATATATTGGCATAAACATATGTACGCCCTTAATCTAAAAATATCTTCACTAAAAAATTAATAAAAAATATAAGTAAAAAAATGCAAAAATTTGTCAGGAACTTGATATTCAAATCTAGAACATATATCTAAAATTTCATGGTGAAAAAATAAGTTTTTATTTAAAAACATTGCGCTAGAAAGTTGTTGCTCTATTATAAAATAAGAAACAACGTATGAATAAAATTAAGAAAAAGACCAATTTTTTTCTACAAAAATAGAAAAATTTACATTTATTCTACACTCTAAACACAACATTTCATTAGTTCATAGAATTTCATGAATGTGGATGGTTTTGTGGCTATTACCTTTGGAATTTCAATGAAACTGAAAATTCATGTTTATAAAGGTACAAAAAATGCAACAAAGTGGGACATACTATTGTGCTTCCACCCATATACATTTTCTTTGGCCATCCATGTTGCTTCTAGCCTATGCATCTTGCTAATATTATGATTTTTTACAAGCCGATCTATTTACCTCTTTTATGTTTTCTTCAATGTGTAGGTCCTTCCCCTTGAATTTATTTTCCCACTGCTTAGATGACCTGGAGGTATCCTAGGAATAGGCAATATACTATGAATCTTGTTCTATTAAGCATTGAGTATGTCTAGTGACCCAGACAGATGGCTACTATCATTAGAAAATGTTGTGCATGGGTAAAGAAATAGTTGTGGGTATCTTGTTTACCAATACCCATGTCGACAATCTTGTACTCACCCACAAACTATCATCAAAGAAGGAATCATGCGGTTAGAAGCCTTACAAATGTTATTTAATCAAATAGAATACACAATCATCCTCAAAAACATTGAAGTGTGCTTACTGGTTTCGGTACCTCCTCCTTGGGATCAGAATGCGAGGAATGTGGAAGCCAATCAACATCATCTTCATTGTCGATGTCAATGTTAACATCGTTAGCAAGATTGTTAACTTATTCCTCATCATTGCCCTCATATTGATCAACATTAGCACCTTCTTTAGATTTTTTTGGCTCTTCCACATTCTAACAGAGTGGTCATCAAATAAATGACAACAAAAAATAAATATACAAAAATACAAAGGAGTTTTACCAAAGCTTACTTTTGTTGACCCCTCGCATGTTATCATGTTTGGGAAATAATCAAACTTCCACCCACATTCCTTTATTGGATGCTGGGAAATTAATGATGGTGTTGTAGAACATTGTTTATCATAAAACAATCAATGTAAGTAAGCGTAAGTAGTTTGCAGACACAATCTAGACAATACATAAACATATAATTTGTAAGATATTGAGTTTGGAAGTAAATGCATCTTGTGTGAAGGATGAATTTGTACAAAATCCATTTATATTTTTGAGACCTCAGTCATATGAGTAAGACATATGTGGATAAAAGATTAAGACACCTTGAAACGGTGATCTCGGTATAACATGGTTTTGAAAGAAGGATAGAGGAATTATAACTTGTTTCATCAAGGATAAATATAGATACATTTTCTACAATCCATGAAGGTGAGTTTTTAATCACTAATTATCCTTCTAGAGGTCCAAATTAGGAAAATGCATGATCAAGAACTAAAAAAGGAATCTATCTTTAAAATCTGTGTAAGGACTATATTTTTATTGAAATGGGATATTTTGAGTAATCTTATGATTTGAGCATGTTTATAGAGGCTTAATATGGTATGGGGAGTCCATATAAGTGTTTTATGTGGATAAGAACCTAACACAAGTCACAAAAGTTACAAATTTTTGGAGTCAACATAGTGATGAAACTCAGTCAAGTCATGTTTGCATAGTCCTCAACTTGATATGCTGACAGTCATGAATAGATTAGTATGAAAGTGAATCTAATAATTCCAAGGTCTAAGAACTTGTGTTAAACTTATGGAATAGAGTTAAAGAAGTGTTAGAAAGGACTTTAGAACCATTTAAAGAGAGGATATCATGGACAATACTGTCACAGTCAATGATAAGGACCTTAAAGAAGAGCACACAAATGATGTGATAAGAATATTGAAGGGAACAAAGGAGTGTTCAAGGTGGTATCCAAGAGGTGTAGTTGAATGAGAGAATGGTGAATGTTTAATTTTTTTGAAAGAGTCGAAGCAAATAAGTCGAAATAGAGTATAAGGATTGATTAGTGCTAGAGAACAAGACTCAAGAAGCATAGTTTTTGTTATCATATGACTGATTAATGAGCTAGAGAACAAGAATCAAGAAGCATATGACTGATTAGTGTTATCATAGTGTGATGAGAGTGAAAAACATGAGAAAGGTCAAAGAAAAGTTCAAGAGCTAGTTGGAGATGGTGAGATACTTGTGAGAAGCCAAGAAGCCCAAAGGTTGGAAAATGGGCAAGATAGTCATGAGGAGGTGAATGAGTGTTGACAAAGGTTGATATAGGTAGTAAAGTATCAAAACCCTAGAACCAATATCCCACAATAACATTACCTGTCTAGAACCAATGTGAATTCCACCCCCACTGGTGGACGCACCTTCTGAGATCCTCTTATGACCTTGGTTACGTCAAGGAACACATCCAAACTCAGGACAAGTACATAATGATGATTGGCTTCCAATTTCTTTCTCCTATATGAATTGAAAAAAAAGCATTAGTAACAAAAAAATTGAATCGATCTATGAAATTAATATCGTCAAAAAATTAATATTGCTTACAATGTGATCCAACTCAACAAATATTTCTTCTAGGACTCCTTCTGGGTCAACCATCGTAAATATGAAAAAAAAATGTTACTGATAGCAAGAAAAACATGTTACTGGTGTTGTATGTTTAGCAGATGTAGATGAATCTCCTAGAGTTGCAAGTACTTGGTTTGTCTATAGATAGCTTTTTCAGCCAATGGACATACATCAACTCATTGACATCAATCCTTGACAAGTTTTCTCATAAAATGCTTGTTATTTTGTCTACCACATGATATAGAACATAATGTGCCACTTGATACAACATCAAGGATGATCTGGATGAAAAAAACAACACGCATATCGTAGGTCTAATTAAGAAACTAGGTTATGACTAGCATGAGTTACAACATTCTATACATTATAAAAATTCATACAAATAAATAAATATGCATATTGCAGTGGGACTCAATGTTACATAAACTATAATTCAAGTATTGACAAACAACGAGGAATACAACACCCTATTGAAAAAGTACTGGTTAATACAAATGGAAGTGACTATTGACATCCCCAATGATTGCGCTAATTTTGTATGCAATGACCACATGGTTTCCCATAAACAAGATCAATCTTCATGTAATCCTAATCCTATAAAAAATACAAATCTTTGTGTAATCTTCCAATTCCTATCCTTGTGACACTTGTGAAATTATAGAAGCATAAAAGGAGGGATAAGGTGTGTCCAAACCTTGAAATTTATAGGTTGTTCTTATCAAACCATGTAACTATACTTTTGTTTGAATAAATTTATACAACTTTGTTTGGAACTATACTAACCTGCTCAGACTGGTCTAAGAGAACGTTGAGGTGATAATCATTGTTAAAGAAGGATTCAATTCTGAAGGAGGGTGTATAAGTACTATATGAGGTTATGAAAAAGAAATGTAATCATTGACTGGAAGTATAATTTCATGCATTCTTCAAAACTCGGTCAGGGGAAGTCATAGGTAATGTCTACACATACAGTCCAAGAACCATATACTAAGAAATAATTAAGAAGGGCCAAGGAATATGTGAATTTTGATGAACTAGAAGCCCATGCTCATTGAAAATGTTGAGGTTACTGTTGGGATCATTACAAGTAAAGGATACTGTCAACATGAGAAAAGGACAGTTGGGTACTAGAAACCGTCCTAGAGAGAGGAAAATGAGATAAATGGAGAAATTAAGTTGGAAAGTGAAAAGTTTAACTAAGGAAGAGAAGGTAAATGAAAGAGATAAATCTGTCTTGTTTATACTAGGGATAAAAATGTCTTGTTGATAGTATAGTTGAAATTTATTGTTCACAAAGAGATAATATTCCGTATTTTAGCTGAGGAATGTTATTCTACTATGAAAAAACAAGGATAACATGAGAAATTTGAGAAAGAGAAAATACAACAACGTAAAATAGTGCAAATGAATTAAGAAACACATGTACGAAATTCTCGTTTATATGATTACATGTGTTTAAGAGAGTAAGAAAGTGATGATGAGGCCATAAATTGGCCATAAATTACCATTATTTTGTCCTTCTAAGTTATTTTTAAAAATTGTTTTAAATGTAATATTAGGAGTTTATAGTTTGCTTAAGATAGAATATATGATATATATCTTGTTCATTTTTTAGAAATCTTTTGTTATTCTATTTTGTTAACTAATCCTATTGATTACTTGACAAAATATGGAAATTCTTGTGTATACAGGCCATACATGAAAGATAATGCTAGTATTGGGATAGAAGTGAAATTGATAATGAACAGGTACATCTAAACTTAAATATGATTTCATATTCAAATTTTTCTCAAAAAATTATGGAAGTTCAAAAAAAAAATCATTTCAATTCGAGATTGCTTGTAAAACTTATAACTATTTTAAATTAGCTTCAAGAACTCGTAGATTTAGTTCCGGAACTCGTAGATTTAGTTCCATAAGTTGCAGGCATCAGTTCTGGAACTCACAAATTTAGTTTTGGAACTCACAGATTTGCAATTCGTGGAACAAAATAGATTTAGTTTCTGGAGTTTGCATCAATCGAATAACGTTAGTTCCGGAACTTGCAATTTGTACATTTATAGTTTCAAGCAACTTAAAACAGTGGACAAAGCTGCAGAGGTATATAATGACAGTTAGTTCTGGAACCATGCAATTATGTGGACAAAGTAGATTTAGTTCTAGAACTTACAGATTTAGTTCCGGAACTTGCATAAAAGGAATGACAGCTTTAATTCCAGAACTTGCATAAAAGGAATGACAACTTTAGTTCCGGAACTTGCATAAAAGGAATGACAATGTTAGCCCCATAACTTGCATCAACGAGAATGACAATTTTTAAGGAATTGTGAAAAATTAGAGAATTCAATGGAAAAATATGAGAGAGGTTTTTGTTCATATAAATTTGTTTAACATAAACCTCATTCAGATTTGTCTACAAGTTTTATCAATAAAGAGAAATCTAACTTTTAATGAGCTGTAGTCTGAGAAAAAAGTGTATCGAGACGAGCACTAAAAGTTTCATAAACAGAAACAGAAAAGTCAAACAGAAAATCTGAGAGAGATTTTTGTTCATAGACAATGTGTTTAACAAAAAATCTCATTCAGATTTGTCTACATGTTTTATCAATGAAGAGAAATCTAACTTTAAGTGAGTTGTAGTTCGAGGAAAAAATGTATCAGATGAACACTAAAAATTTCATAAACAGAAACAGAAAAGTCAAACAGAAAATATGAGAGAGATTTTTGTTCATAACAATATATAAAACAAAATACCTTATTCAGATCTTGCTACAGGGTTTACCAATGAAGAAAAATTTAACTTTTAGTGAATTACAGTCCGAGGAAAAAATGCGTATCAGACATAAGCATTAAAAGTTCCACAATAAAAAACAACAAAGTCAAATGGAAAATTCAGGAAAGATATTTAGTTAAAATCATATTTCAAAGAAAAACCTCCTTCCAATACTATATGAGAATAAAATCATTATGATTCTTGTTACCAAAAAGCAAAGAGAAGATTTGAGAGCAAATATTCCTAAAATAAGTGAAATAAAATTTTAACTCCAATAATAGATCTCTCTCCATATTTTGTGGAGACAGAGATCTTAGTTGTTAGGATTATAATAAAGATAAGATTATATTATATCTCCCAAAATAAGGAGTTGGTTGGACGCATAAGTTATAAATACAACCTTCCAGACTTATATATGTAATGTTTTACTACCAAGAAATGAATATGTTATTTTTTCTTCTAATATTCCGTAGTTTTGAGTTAAGATCTCGAAGCATGATTTAAATCTTCTTCCAAGGAATGAGCTCACCACTCATTCTAAAGAAGATGGATATGTATATTTGTGTTTTTATTTTGTAATAATTTTTGTTTTGTTTTTTATTTTCTGTAATTATCATCTTGTTGTGTTGTTCTTCTCTTTTTATTGTAAACATTCAGTCTATTGTAAACTTGTATTTAATTTTGCTTATTTCCAATTCAGCAATTTCAATTTACGCAAATGTATTTTATTCCTGTAAGTGTGATTTCTTTTATGTAAGTGTGTTTACATTTCTGCAAGTGTGTATTTAAATTTCCGAATGTGTGTTTTCAATTTATGCAAGTTTGGATTGTGTTTAAGAGGAGCTGCTTTCCAAGATCGTCTTCTCTTAATGCATACAACCTTCAGACACCAATCTGGATTGACGTTATTAAATGGCAAGGATTGACGAACCTCATCAAGTGACACATCACACAAATAATAATTAATCATTATGTCATATGAATAAAACAATATACCCATTAACCACATTATAAAATTATAAAGTAATTATGAAGAGGTCAATTAAATAATCAAGAACCATTATATAATATTGTCTCAAATTGCACATACACATATACTAAATATCAATAGGTGTAAGAATCAAGAGAAAATGTAAATATTCTTTAGATATATTTGATGATCTATAGGTTACATGTATAATTAGATGATTCAAAAAAAAACCAACAATGCAAACTTAATACCGAGGTGTGAATAGTATAAGTGTTTTTGTGTGGATAAGATCCTTGCAGAAGTGAGAACAAAGACTAAATAAATAAAAAAAACATAAAACCCTCTCTGTAACCGTGGTACTTTGTTCTAGGGTTTGGAGGTTTAACATTGGTTTAAAGGCTAAGTAAAGTTTGCTATAACGTGTGACAAGTTGGATAACAAGAAGGTTGGGGTGAGTTTCAGTGATAAAAAAAGTAACAAAATTTTCAAGATGATTTACTAGTTGAAAGGTTGTAAACACAGTCCTAAGATTGATGGTACATAGTGAGAAGGATATGAAAAGGTGACATTATTATTTGCATAAACCTAAACAATCCTTGATGGAGGTCTATGACTCATTGAGATGGTGGGATAATAGGTTTAGTTGCAAAGAACCTCCAATAACCAGGCGAGAACTTAGGTATTGGATGTTAGAGAGTAAAAATAAGTAGGGAGAGTTAAGTGTGTGAACATATAGTACTAATTGTATGTAATGACTAAGGGTGATAACAGGGTTGGTGCACTCCTTTGAGGGTTTGATGAATCTTGAAAAAATGTGGGAATACAGTGAACAGGGGTATGGAATGATTTAGTTAAAATATAGTTGGTGTTAAAAGGTAAGAGCTTTATCAAACATGTTCTAATATTCAAAAGAAGGGTTTGAGTCAATAAGAACTTGTATAAAGTCCAAATACAGGGAATAATTAAATAAACACTGATGCATGAGCATCAGGTAATGAGAAACATCATGGTGTCAATTCTCCTTCTAGTCACGATTTTGAGTTATTTGAGTGTGTTAAAGTCCTTAGAGAGTCTAAGTGAGTCATTTCAAGAGGGTGAGAAGGCTTTAAATTTGAATTGTCTCCATATGTTGTTTTTCCCTCCAAAAAGGGAATTTGAATTTGTAAAAGCTTGAAAGTGAAGAAATTGTCTTGTGAAGTGGATTAGAGGAGATTCCAATGAATTTAAAGGTGTGTAAGTAGATGTCTAAGCTTGATGTCATAGTCCTAGGATGAAATGTGAGTCATAAAGGATTAAAAAGATGTAAAAATTCCTCATCGTGTTGAGCATGGGCATATGAAGGGTCTAAGAGTTAGTTAGGGTTGTGAAAGATTTAAGTGATGAGATAAATTTGAATGGAAGTTAGTTTTGAGGGTATTCTTCGAGGAAAGGAAAATTGAGGAGAGGAAGACTGAAAAGGAAGAATGAAGTTTTTTATATTATACATAGTTCTATGATATAAACCCTGTTTTTGAAGGGATTCAAAGGTTGTGTTCTTCATCAAGAACTTTGTGCATGGTATTTTTGATTTTTTACATTCTACGATCACTCTTCCAGAGCCTTTAGAGAGTGTGTGGATTCCCTTTAACAGTTTATGAAATCTTAGTAAAGTATACTCTGTTTCTAACTTGGAGAATAAAACTTGGACTATGTATGATTATAGGACTATGCTTGTAGGATTTTGAGATATATTTGAATGAAGATCTATTGAGGAACTCATCTTTTAGTGATTTCAAGGTAGAAGCTTGTTAGAATGACATTTCAAGACTTGCATGTATTGCTCTTTCATTTGCATGTTGAAGTTATTAAGAAAACATTACTGAGAAATTGCTAACAATGGAAATAAAAGTGTATTTGTGTCTTTGCAAGGTGTATGCATATTAGAATTGGTCAAGGAGTGCATGGAGATCAACTTCAGGAAGTCTCAAATCTATGAATAAGGTGAATGGTGAACTTTTGCTTTAAACTTTGTCTTTGGTATAAGACTGTGTATAGGTTGAGCGGAACCCTTATGTCTTCGACCTATGACAACTAATTACTTAGCATATACTCAATGCATGAAGTATCTTTGGTAGCTTAGGATCAAAGGATGTGCAATAAAAAACTTGTGGACCAAATGGCGGGTTTTAGAATTACATCCAATGCATGTTAGGAAGTTTTGATAACTCTCATGATAGCTACAATACTACAGTTAGGGTTTTGGGTGAAAAATAGCAATTGGAGTCTTTAGCTTGGAGGCAAACCTTGAAACTTTCTAGGAAGCATCTGAGACACTTAAGGTGAAATGTTAAGCAAGTTTTGAGCCCAAAATGACCTCTATTCTGTAGTTATCTTTGACAGTTAGAAGGACAAGATCCAGTTCATAAGTGAAACCATTTAGTGATGCAAATATCTGTTAGTTTAATCCTTTTACACATTTTTGTCAAATATTTGTCATGAAAACAAAGCACTACACAACAATACAGCGGTCAAATTCAAAGTTTGGATAGCTGACATCATAAATCCATCCTGTCAATGTTTAAACACATTTCTTAAAAGCATTGTGTCAATTTTTACTTGTGGGCCCATTAATCCAACCCTACAATTATGGATACACACTAACTATATCCGCCTGTTCAATTTTAAATCATATGAAGGGGTGGAGTACAAATTTATGTCATTTAAAAACATACATAATTTAATTTATTTATTTGTTAATAGTTTTTAAATTATGAATGGATAATCTACCCAAATGAAGACGAGTCTTGTAATAAGTGATGTCAAGAGGAAACAAATTCTCTAATAGAATAATATTGTGAGACTTAAATAAAAACTCGACTAAAGTTGTCTACTAAAAAAACTGTGTTTTCGTATCATTTTTAGGTAGAAATCAATCCCAGTTCAATCCTAATATTACAAAATGCATCCTTTATAAATACAAAAATCCCTGTAGGCAATTACCACATTCATTTTAAGTATAATATACCATTAATTGCTTAAATCCCCTATTTATATGTAATATGGTATAAGATATTCATTTAATGTTATTAGTTGATATTAATTTGTAGATGTTGACAGATCAGACCAAAATTATAATCTAAACGGTATACTTATGGAACTTAAATTATTCAATATCCCGTTGAATCTATTCAATAAGTTAAAGATGGTCTATGTTTATTGATTGAGCGGATTTATTAGGTATACCCAAAGTGTGTTATGGAGATTCTATCACATCAATTTTTTTTTTAATGTTTGTTTTATTTTCCAGCGGTCAAAATAAAATGTATGGAGCATTATGAGTATGTGATTTAACAATGTGCTGAAGTATTCAAGCTGGGTTTGTTGATTTGCTGCGGAAATATTATACAATAATAATGTTGGAACCAAAATAATCATTAGGTCAACGTGTCATTAATATTGTAACTTTTAGATTTTAATTTTATTTATTTATTTTTTAATGTATTAAATTAAGACTTATTGTATTAAAATAAGACCTACAAATTGTTAAATCCGTTCTTACTAACCATGAAAAGGGAAACAAAGTATATTTTCTGAATTTTGTTTATTAGAAATTTGTTAAAATAAAGTCTTAACTTTAGAAATATTAACATTGAAAAACAATTCATAAAGGAATAAAAAATTTAAATAATATCAATTTTATTCAAAGGAACTATATAGTCTATATAAATTATTCTAGGAAACCTCTATCTCTATTTATCTAAATAAATATGAATATAGTTCTAATATATTGTTGATATTTGAACCTAAGAAAAATAAGACTGTCCCTTTCAAAATTAAAATACTAGATGTTGACGGATAAAAGTAATTATATTGATATTTATCTTTGAGAAGAAAACCCTCCACCAACTTCCATTTCAATCCGAAAGGATTACAAATACCTAGCGAGCGAAGTAATCTAAAAGTTTTATTCTATGCAATTCTGGATTCCCACAACTATTGTCACTCGTACAAATCTCTTTAAAATTAATGGCGGACATTCACGTGCCTCGCGTGCACAGATTCTCTCACAAGAGAATGGCCGCCTGTTTAATAATAGTGTTAATACTGATATTTATACAAACACTTTAAACCTTTTCCATTGCTTTGTCAAATTTTGTTTTTTCTTTGTGACGGATTTGACAGTGACAAAACAAAACTATAAATAAAGCAGTGCAGTGAATATAATAGAGAAACAAGAGAGTCCCAAACTGTAGAAACTCTGTGTTCTGTTTGTCTCAATAACATATATTTAGCGGGATAATTCAAACCTTGGCCTTGGTAATGGCCCGAATTCCCGATATCTATCTGCTAAAATCTAAATCCCTGCTAGAACCCTGTGTTTTCTAGATATTCTACATGTTAAATCGCATCGGTTGTTACTTCACAAGAGAAAATAGGTGTCTGAAGCATTGCATTCAACAGTTGAATGTTATATTCTTGAATCTGGACATCATATATAAGCTCCACACCTGCGTTACTTTGGTGAGCGGATTATTTTAACTCGCCTTATTATCGATGCATGCTCACACATTCTACTCTTATATATCAATAGGATTCAAGTTCTTGGTGGATTGAAAGGGACTTAGAAAGCATAGCTGACAAGAAAGGTCTGCCCAATGAACTTCCATGCATGACTCGATCTAGATGTTTTCCATACCATTAGTTATACCCACAAAGGTAAAAGTCCCTTCGTTCTTCACATCGTTCTAAAATTTAATTTTTAATATTGGTCATTTATTTTGTCAAGTCTATGTTTGGATTCCATGTGCTAAAGTACTCGACACATAATACAAAAGTTAAATATTGTAATTAAGATGTATTTTTTTAGTTTGTCATTACGTAGTTTGTTTATTATATAATTTTGTAATAGTTAATTCATTTGAAATACATTTTTTCAAAGGAAAAATTCAAGTTTAAAGTATTTTTTGATTTTCGTCCATCCAATCCATGATTTTTGGGTGTCTCAACTCTGTAACAATAGCCACAATGTGAATCGCAGTCACTATGACCAGCTTTGCATGACAACTATTTGATGTACTACCAAGACCATTGTAGTTCAAAGCAACTATGTAACTTTAGATAGCCTCCTAAGATTACAATATATGGGTTTTTTTTTTTTTTTTAACTTATTTGCTCTTTAATCGGAATGTTTACTTATTTGTTGTTTAACTAGATTTTTTTTTTTACTATTTTCTGGTTTGAGGAATCATGTATATCTCATGCGCGCTATCTTTTCCCATAGAAAACAGGGGGTTCATCCAATAGAATGTCGTTAGCCTTCAAAATTACGGATATCCTCTCCCAACTCGTGAGATCACCCAAGTTTTCATCTTGGCTTGGCTCGCCCGCCATTTAGATTTGCATGTAGTGGTTAGTCGTTGTGTTGTTTGGCTCACTAAATGATTCGAGTATGTAGACTATAAATTTTCTCATACCTCGATATGTGAGTTGTGATCTCTTCCAATTGTCTTCAATTGAAATCCATGCTTTCAGATATTTTGGCTCATCATTAAATTATAATCTTCACACCAATCAAATGAATTGCAATATTTAAATTGATCAATTGAATTACAATCTTTAAATTGATCGACTGAATTATAAAATAAATATAGAAAAGATCCACATTTATAATCTTGTATGAGCTAGAGGATCACATGAGGAGAAAACACACAATAAGTAAATATTAGACAAGACTTTCCATATCTAACATATGTAGAGTTTAGGATTAAAATAGGTGTAATTTCACCTTTTGAGTATTCATTAGACACACCTTTACACTTATATCTCTAAACTACATTCCCTCTATGACCTTCACTCTACAAACCTTTTCTGCTTCAAATGACACAATTGAAGCTTGTTTCATATATGTCTGGTCATAAGAAAGATTACTTTTTCATAGGTTCCTCCCAACATTTTTACCTCCATTGGGATTCTTCACAACCCTTTGAATGCCATACTTATCACCTTCTTCCTCCAAAAAATGTTTTCCTCCCCCTACTTTGATGTCTTTGTCGCTTCCCCTTCAATATTTCCATCGCACATTCCACGTGCGATTGGTAGTTTTATCTTGGTTGGGGTAAGAGGATTAAGGGTGTGGGACATCTAATGCTCCAACCAGTGTTTGGTGCATCCATTTCCACATGTATATTGCATGTGCATGTTTTAGGCTATTGAATTCGGTTTTTTTTTGGCTATTGAATTTGGAGTGCACATTCTATTTTTAAATTGTTGATTGATGGGATCAAATGGAATTATAAAGTTGCACTAAGTTGTATTGGTGTTTCGTGAGTCATAGTAATGTTGAAATTAATGTGAATTTAAAATAGAAAAAAATAAACTAAAAATATTACACTTTCATTAAAATTAGGTGTAATATTTATGTCAATGATAAATAAAATATGGGGAGATTTTGAGAGTTGTCCAAGTAATTTCAAGATATACTCAAGGAGGTATATTTAAGTTGGGGAACAAGGCAAAAAAATCTATATCCCACAACTAATCGACCATTATGTTAGTGAGAGGGACACCTCTAATGCAACTTTATCCATAGTGGCATAAGAATCATAATATATTATCGTGGACTATGCCAACAAACCAAGGAGAGATTGATTTTTTGACTAAATGAAAAATTTTAGAGTCGTGCATGCAATTCCAAGGTGCAATGAGCATGTCGCACAACCCATCTCTGTCGACGTCACCCAAGATGAATATGGAGGAGCGAGGGATATATCTAATCCAAATCTTGCACGTGTGCGCCAATTATGTGTTCACCGAGAATAAAGAGCAATAAAAATATTTATCAACATAATTGTCAATGTTACTTTTGATTTACATATACATATTTAAAACTTCTATATAAATATTTGATATAGTAACTACCAATGAAAATATAGTGTCAGCTTTTAGTTGCTCATTTAAGCCACAAAATTATGATAATGAGACCAATCAACCATTATGTATTTAAGATGACCACTTCCATTGGGATGTGAACCTTATTGGCGTACGAGCCATGATATATTGGGATTTGTATGCTATTGTGGGCTAGACCAACTAACCAATGTGGGATTTATTTGTTGATTAAACGATGATTTCAAGTCATAGAAGCAATTTACATATGCACTAAAGAGGCATATCTGACTTGGGTAGCAACGCGATAAACATATTTATGCCACAACCAAAAAACTGTGATGTTAGCGAGAGGGTCACTTCCATTGAGGCATCACCCCTATTGGTATAAGAACTGTGATATAGTGGGTTTTATATGTTACTATGGACCAAAATCACCTATCAATGCGAGATTAAATTAGGTTTACAGTTCACATACCTTGTATATACTTCCACATTGAGGATGTTAGAAAAGGTCACGATGTCTAGATTTGCTTAAAATTTAATAAGTCTTTTTCAATAGGCCCATCTTGTTTAACCATGCCACCATAACAGTCTATGAGACCACATTTCTTTGAGGCATTTTGTCAAATAATTTTGTTGTACCTTCTATGTATACTTCCACATTTTGCATACATATCTACAAGGTATTCTCAACTATATATAAAAAATCATAGACTAAAGAGTCTTCTATAAAAAACCAAGCTAAACAACATACTTTAGGACTTTAATACTATGAGATTATTTGTTACACAATACGTATTCACATGCAATAAAATGATTTCAAACTTGATTTCATTCTTTATAATCGACTCATATTACATTAAAAATACTTGCACACTATCGACTATACGCAAAAGACATTAATTTCAATTTCACACTACACGGACATGACTATATAAGAGATAAAAAACAAAATTAGTAACTTGTACTCTAACTAAATGAAAACAATATGTAACTTCTCATTAATATCTATAATTTAGAGACATTATTTGAACAATAATCATATAACTAAACAAACTAATATGAAACTTTTAATTGTTTAAACCATGGGTTGTTTTTGTTGTGTTAAGGGTGATCTTGGATGACAAGTGGCGAGTGGATGTGAGCTCGTTATTGAGAACCAAATGCAATATTCACATGCTTGCATCATGCCTACTACTTTATTCTATTCGTAGTTATTTCGTCTTTGCATTACCCATTAAGTTTCTTCCACTACATTCAACGCATAATCCATTGTGCTAACTTTCATTTACTCTTGGGGTAAGTGCTATTGGAATTTGATCATGAACATGTCAAAAATTAGAGTTGACAAAATATTACAAAATTTATTTTTGTTTAATGTGGAACATCCCCATCAGTTTGATTTCATGCTCCCTTCACATCTAATTATTTAAATCTACATCTCAACCGCCACTTATTGACGAGGCTACCTCCTATGGTATATCAATTTTCTCCATTTACCTTGGTATAGTCCTGATTTGTATGTACAAATGCATACACCTTTTTATTTCAGATTTCGTAGGGGATTTGATTATATATTAATATATTCTTCTACAAAAGGAATCTTTGATTGCACATTGTTAGACATAACCTAATTAGCATGTAATGGCTACCCAAAATTATGAAAAATCACCTTTTTCCTTTTCTTCTCTTGAATGTGGAACTTTTGTTCTTTCTTGGTGCTCCACTTTTAAAAACTTTTCAATTTTATGTGCATAGGGAGACATTTGATCCTTTGGGATGGTGTAGGGATTTTGTTAGGTATGTTGGATTAATTTTCATTGATGTCAAAGGAATCTACTACCAAAGGAAATCATTATCGGATTGTTGAAGGCCAAAGGACACTAATCGATGTCCAAACAACATTAGTTTCGAATCTCCATTATTCAAGGGAAGATCACATTCCAAGGCATTAAAGATAAGTTTACGATCCTTGAATAATGTTTTCTGAACCCCCACTATTTTGGTGTTGATATTTAAATTATGGGCTTACCCATGTCTAGCGCCCAAGAAAATAAAGAGTGTTCCTTGGGAGAAATCTCACTCCTTCTAAGTGACACGAGAGGGTATAAAAGGATATGTAATTGAAAATAAAGTGTGTGAGATATAAAAAAGATAGATCATCCAAACTCAAGTAGATTTCAGAAGGAGATAAAAATAAAAGATCATTCAAGGCAGATGTTTGTGAAGGAGATCTATTTAATTTTCATCTATTAAAGAAGTTCATTTGGAGGTTGGTGCTTCCTAAGAGAAGAGATTGGTGTCTCTTGCTAATATGGTGCTTAGAAGTGGGGATTGGTGTCTCCAATAGGTAGGTACCTACAAATTGCTTAGTGGTGCAGATTGGTGTCTCCAGTAGGTTGGTGTCAACACATTTTGTAAAATAGTTTCATTTTATGGTTGGATCTAGACAATAGATCCAAGTAACTTCTCTTTGTGGTTTTATTCCCAGAAAGGGTTTCCACATAAATCTTGTGTCTCTTAATTGTTAGATCTTGTGTAAATGTTGTTATTATGGATATTAATTTTTAGTAAGTAAAAGTTTATCTTATACCAATTTAGCCCCCTCTTAGTATAAGTGTGTGCTTAAAAATTGGTATCAGAGTGGGTTCCTTTAGAAATAGTCTAACTGCTGGAAGGTAGATATCAGGAGCATACATGGCTCGTCAAGAAGGTTTCTCCTCAAAATAGATCTCCATTATTTGACATAACAAACTATGCATTTTGGAGCATAAGAATGTGAAATTATCTAATGGCTCTTGGATTTGATATTTGGAAATAATTTGTGATCGGTTATGTAGCTCCATCATCTCCACCAACAGATACATCTCGAAAGAAGGCTAGTCAAAAAATGCAAAAGCTATGAGTGCAATCTTGAGTGGTCTATCAGAATATGAGTTTGTCAAGGTGATGTATTGTGAATCAAAAAAATAAATATGGGACAAACTTAAGAACATATATGAAGGAGATGACAAAGTTAAGAAATCCAAGCTTCAAACTCATAGAAGACAATTCAAGAGTTTGAAAATGAAAGATGAAGAAAACATTACAGCCTATCTTCTTTTTGTGGATGAAATCATCAACACTATCAAGGGTCTTGGAGAAAAATCTGAATATGCAATGATTGTGCAAAAGGTGTTAAGGTGCCCTAACTTGAGGTTTGATGCCAAAGTTTCCTCCATTGAAGAAATGAAGGATCTAGATACTCTAACAATGGATGAATCACATGGGATCCTAACATCATATGAAATGAGAATTGAAAAGGAGAAATCATAAAAATGAGAGGAAATCTTCAAAGCCTCAAATAAGATGAATAAAAATCTTGAGCCACTCCAATAATAAATCAGACGAAGAGGAAGCTCATTTTGTAAGGAATATTAAGAAATGATCCATAAAGTACAAAGGTAGGTTTCCCTTTAAATGCTTTAATTGTGGAAAAGTAGGACATTTTTCTGCTAAATGTCCATATGCAGAAAGTGAAAATAGTGATGATGAAGAAGATCATAACATGAAGAAAGGTAGTAAACATCATCAATATGAAAAGAGATACAAATAGAGAAAATATGAGAAAGACAAGAATTCTCATAAGCACAAGAAAAACCTCTATTCCAAAGAGGAAGTAAGCTCATCTAAAGAGAGTAATTAAAGTATATCCACCAGTGAAGGATAATAAATTATATTGATGTCAATAGAATCAAAATGGGATATCTTGGAAAGTGAAGACAAAAGAAATGAAGAGAAGGATTCAAAAAAGGAAGAAAATGCCAAAATAGATGGGGAATTGGATCTAGAAGAAGAACTCATTTGTGCCCTAAAAGAGATCAAGAAACTTAAGAAAAATTATCTAAAACAAAAGTTACAACTTCAAAAATAGGAATAAGAGGAACATGATTCAAAATAAAATATGTCACAAATCCCCGAGGAATTAGAAAAAATGATCATTATCCTAAAGATTCAACTTGAAGAGGAAAAAAGAATAGAAGAAGATGTGAGAATCTAATTGAAGACAAAAAAATAATATTGTGAGAGGATAGAGTCTAAAATTATTTCCTTAAGTAAGGAACTAGAGAAAATAACTACTAAGTTGAACATAAGCCTCAAGTTTGAAAAAAGTACTGAAATCTTAGATGATATCATCAATGACCAGAGGTCACCATTTATCAAGACTAGTCTTGGGTACAATGAAAATTAGATGAATACCAAAGAAGATCCCAAAGAGCCACCAAAGAAGGTAAATGAAGAAAATCCAAAAATATATGCAGATGCTCTCAAAAGTCCCATAAAAAATGAAAGAAAAAAGAAGAAAGAAAATCATGTTCCAAAGAATACCGACATTCCTCCTAAAGACAATAAGGACAAAAATAAAAAATATTTTCCTCCAAATTAGTATCACATGACCGAGTTTCAAAAATATTTCTTTGGTTATTGCTTTTCATGTAACCAATTTCATCATAAAGAAATAGCTTACATGACTCGTGTAAATTTTTTTGGTTAGAACAAGAACATAAGTCCTTATGGGTTCTCAAATAGGAACTATAATTAATTTTCTCCTTTAGTGAATTGTAATGTTATATGTTATAAGAGTAAAAAATATGGACATAAAACACACTTCTGTAGAAGTGGTTTTGTGGAACCTCCTAGGAAAAACAAGAAAGTGGAAGCCATGGATAAGTAAAAGTAAGAAATTGCAAAAGTTTAGAAAAAGAAGCAAGAGAAAGAAAAGAAGGAGAAAACCATGCTTGTAAAAATTTCCTTTCATGATCAAAATGAAGGAAATCCATGGTACATTGATAGTGGTTGCTTAAGCCACATGATAGGGGACAAGAGAAAATTCCTCACTTTACAAGAAGTAAATGGATGTACTATAAATTTTGGACATAATGCTACAACAAGGATACCTAGTAAAGGTACTCTTACCCCTGACAATGGAAAAAAAAACTAAGAATATCTTGTATGTTGAAGGGTTGAGGCATAATCTTATAATTTTTAGTCAAATGTGCGATCAAGGACTCACCCTCACATTTCATGATGTAGTTTGTGAAATTAGGAAGGTGAGTACATGAAAACTAGTTGCAAATGTAAGCATAACAACTAATAACCTTTACATTATTAGTGGGATCAAAAGAGAAAAGTGATACATGGGACAAACAGATGAGATTTGTTTATGACATAAAATAATGGGGGTGATATCTTTTTATTCCAGTGACTAAGTTCTTAAGGAGAAGCATTATATCAGGGGGAGTTAATTACTGCATTATTTTACAGCTCCGTGGTTTCTTTACCATTAATGTCAAAGGGGGATAATTACAAAAAGGGGGAACATTATGTTCTTGCTAGATTCATAGGTTATTCTATGCAAGTTTACCATCAATGAAAAAGGGGGATATTGTTAGATTAATTATCATTAATGTTAAAGGAATTTATTATCAAAGGAAATCATTATCTGATCGCTGAAGGCCAAAGGCCATTAACTATTGTCTAAACAAAATTAGTTTCAAATCTCCATTATTCAAGGGTAGATTTCACCATTCCGAGGCATTAAAGATAATTTTATGATCATTGAAGAATGATGGTCGACCCCCCTCTATTTTGGTGTTAATATTTAATTAAGGGCTAACCCATGTCTAGCACCCAAGAAAATAAATATTGTCACTTGGGGGAAATAACACCCCTTCGAAGTAACATGAGAAGGTATAAAATGAGATGTAGTTGAAAATAAAGTGAGTGAGATATAAAAAATATCATTCAGAATCAAGAAGATTTAAAAAGGAGATAAAAATAAAAGATCATTCAAGGCATTTTTTTATGAAGTAGATCTATTTAATTATCATCTATTGAAGAAGTTCATTTGGAGGTTGGTGCTTCCTCAGAGAAGAGATTGGTGTCCTCTTGCTAAGTTGGTGCTTAGAAGTGGGGATTGGTGTCTTTTTTCTAAAATACCCCTCGGGTTATTTTGACATCCACAACCCCATTTATGGACTTAGGAAAATTCACAGTTGATTTAAAATTCTAAATTTTCTAGACTTCTCTAAATTTTTTCATGTTTTAGGTTTCATTTGTATCGGGACATGGTGACCAAAAAGCATGTTCCATGTTCCATGTTTTTCGCTTCCAAAACCCAACGGTCCTCAGTGTTTTAGGTTTTCGGTTCTTCTCTACATCGGAACATGGGAGGTCAAACACATGTTATTTTCCGCTTGCTCTCTGATCCCGAAACCTGATTTTCCCTTTGTGTCAGGTTTTTGGGGGTCAACAACATCAAAGCAGGTCTACATGTCTCATGTTAAATACTTCCTTATTTTTGAAAGGTGCTCCTCCCTTGTGTCAGACTTTGCAAGGTACTTGACAGACATAGATTCCCAACAGTGTTTTGGGTTTCTCATGGTGTGAATCAAGGTCAAAGTTCTGATAGTCTTATCAATGTGTCAGATTTCCAGAGATGTTTGACATGGTCATTGACCTGACAGGGGTAGTTCTGGTAACTCAACTACCCATAATTATTGAAGTATGGTGTTCCTTGGATTCTCCAACAAGCAAAACTGACGTGGGAGAATGGGTTTGGTAGGGTGCCCATGATTATTTTCAGGAATTCAATGCATCTTGTTAGTGGTTGAAGGAAGAAATTCAATTTTCCCTCACTTTTCCCTCCTTTCTCTTTCCCATCTTCTATAAATTGTAAAATGATGCTCATTTGTAAAGGTTGGACCCTCTTGGAATGATATAGCATCATTTTGAAGTACTGTACAAGTGTTCTTGAGTTACAAGCCTTAGATTTAGGATTTTGTAATGTGTTTATGCCTTATTCTTCCATTGTAATAATCTGTGCATCCCCTTAAGGCAATAAAATTCATGTTTTGTGGATATTTTCTACAGTAGCCAATGTTTATTGCATTTTCTTTCCTCTTCATCTACTTGCAGGTATGCTGTAAAATGTTTCTCCACTTTGCAGGTTTTTTTTCTATTATGCATTATGTGAAAATGGGGGTTTGAATGCTACTCTGGAATTTGGCTCTTAGGTTTGCACTCTCATCCTTCATTTTATCCCATTTACCTCATTTGAGAGTGTTTTTCCCCTTGTTCTTGGTGGTATCATTTACCCTTAGTGTAGGATTTAATTTTATGCATCTCCTTCTCACACTAGTCCCTTGGAATCATAGAGTAGAGCTAGATAGTTGCATTTCCATTCTTAAGAGTAGTTTTAGTAGTATACCATAAGCAGAGGAATCCGGCCTTCTCCAGAGGTCTGTCTCAAGTGCAAGTACCACAACTTGGAGACAGTCCCATGTTGCCTCTAACACCAAATCTTCTTGATTTGGGTACGGTTGTAATTTTGAGCTACAACAGTTTTGGAACGCTTGATGGAACAAGTTTAAAGAGATTTACATTTAATTTAACCAAGTTTGATATGTTTTTTTTGTGAGATTCATCCTTTGGAGGCAGTGATCAACACATCTGGTGAATCCACTAATCCAACAAACCAATTATCTCATTTGCAAAACTTTCCCTTCATTATTTCATCCATTTCCTTTCTTTCCATCATTTCAATATCCTATTTCATGAAGTTTTTTGTAATCATGAATTCATTCCCTCATTGGAATCCCCATTTTGAAGAGCGAGTACCAGTTCCCTCCATCCACATATAGTCAAAATCCTCCTCCAGATCATTTTTATGAGCCCTATCAAAATGAATACAAATATAACCCAACCTTCACTAATGAATATGGTTATCCCATTGGACCATGATGTTTTTTAAGAACATGGTTATGCAGGTGATGGTGGAAATCTCACGGATGAGGTTGAATTCTAGAGGAAAGTCCAAGGAATGGAGGAAAACATGGTGTAAATTAGAGCTACATGTTTAATGAAGGGATTTCAAGCTGGTTTTAGGCAGCCCTATCCATGGACTGGTTCTATGTAAAATTGGTTCAGTCCTCAACAAAAACTATATTTCATGGCCGAGTTGTTCCCTCGAATAGAAATGTGGTGTGAGTAATTGGAGTATCATCAATCTAGTTTTAGGGAACCTATAAATGGGGCAACATTACACTACCATCTCACAACCCTTCATTTTACCCTCCCTAACCTGCACCATCTCAGCCTGATTTTCATGTTCTCAACTTTTTGATTGCGCCCATTGAGGATTCCCCTCTTGCATGTCCTTCCCTCTCATCTCACCTTAATTTCTCTACCATCATCCTTCCCAAATATCCATCTCCTCCACAAGAAAATGTTTCACCTCCTCCACCATTTAAACCTTTGCAAACTTAGCCAAAGGCTAGATCCTTTCTGCATTTCACAAAACCAAATTTACATGTGCCCGAGCCTCATGAAGTTTTAAGCCATGAAGTATTGGAATTTAACCAGCTAAATGAGTTCCCAACTACATGTTTTCCTAAGGACCCATTCATCACGATACAAGATCTTGAAGATTTCATGGCTAGAAGATTTGATCTTCATTCTTCTAGAAAACAAGAGGGTACATACATGCGAAGCTAGAGGGGTCTGAACGGGAAGGAGCCAAATAAAATAGATTAAATTCAAAGATTCAAGGATTGGAGCCATGAGTTTGAAGAAAAGGAGGTTCATCACCAAGAACCTAATAGTTAGCCTTCTCCAAGTTCATCAAAATCAGTTGAGGTGAGTTACATTCTTGAAAATCATGAAATACTTGTTGAAGAATGGATTGAATCTGAGAACATAATGGATGAGAAGTGGCCCAATTCATTGAAAAAATTCCTTCTATTTTAATTGAAAAATATAAAATCAAGGAGGTTGAAACTAAAGGGTAGAAATCAAAGGAAGAGAAGCTTCCAAGTGAGCAAGATGTTTCATTTGAATGTTGTGATCCCCATTGTCCTATATGTTTAGAACTTGTTGCAATTTTGGAGGATTGTAGTGATCCACCAAAATTATGTTTAGATGCTACAACCACTCATAAGGAGATTCATGCCATGGAGGAGGAAAACTCAAATTCAGAGGTTTTGAATGAAGAAGAGATCATAAAAATCTTGTTGCTTTCTTTCAATGGTAAAATTTTAGATCTTTCTTTCGCCTTCATCCTTACAAGAATCTAATTTTCTAGATGATTTTGATCTCTCAAAATGTGTTTGAGGATGAGGAGAGCCATGATGAATCAAATGTCAAAATCAAAAATCATCATGGAGGAGCTAGATTTGTTTGTGGAAGTAGAACAAATCTCAAATCAACTTGTAAGCAACTTTATTCATGAAAAGGAAAGCAAAGAAGATGGGTAAATGAAAAGGATCATCCCATGCCCAATCAAATATCTAGATAGTTTAGAGCCAATATTAGAGTTTTCATTGTCATGCTCATTTTAGAGAACGAGGAAGAGTTAAAATGTGCCAAAGGTCATCATCAACATCTCCAAACACATGCGGAACAACTAAAGGAGGTATTCATTCTCTTTGTTGCTGATACTTTGTGGAATGAGGTGGAAAACCAACTTCAAAATAGTTTTCCACTCTCATTAAAGACC
Source organism: Taxus chinensis (assembly GCA_019776745.2). NCBI lineage: Eukaryota > Viridiplantae > Streptophyta > Pinopsida > Cupressales > Taxaceae > Taxus > Taxus chinensis. The sequence goes on from CM034154.1 coordinate 560,663,353, forward strand.
ATGTTTAGTGTCAAATCAATTACATGGTATAATTTTGTAAGAAAGGGAAGCTACTTCTCCATGTGTGTATCAGGATTTGTTTAGCCTCTCATTTCTCTGGTTAGAGTAGGTTAGTGTAGATTTACTTTCAGTAAAAAAAGTGCTTGTGTACACTCTACATGTTTCCCCTTAGAGCATGTATGATTTTCATTTTTTATATAGTTTTTAAAGGATTTTTTTTCCGTTCTATAGTTCAATTCATGGCAGAATCAGATAAGTTGGGAAATTTCTAAGTTTTATTCAAAGCCCACAAGATCAACTTCATTCGATTTTGCTTTTAGAGCAAGATGAATGGTGAAATCAGATTTTGGGGCACTTTCCAAAGTTAAATCAATCAACCCCAAAAGATTAATTGCATTTTAGAGTTTTCAATGCCAATTCCCTAATAAAAAATTTAGAATTTTGGGACAGTTTACAATTTTTAATCCAAAACTCCCAAGAAATTAACTTTAAGAGAAAAACCTAGACAGTCCCAGATCAACTATAGGTCTAGATAGTACTTCCGGTAGATTCAGGGGTAAGAACTTCAAAATTTTAGATAAGTATTCTTGTTTTCAAGCTAACCCCACGCCTAATGGATGCTTTAAGGCCATTGATCTCTTCATCTAATAGGTAGATTACCCCTTTGAGTCACCAAATTGTTGTCTAAAATACCCCCCCAAGCTATTCTGACAACACATAACCCCATTTTTTGACTCATGAAAATTCATAGTTGATTCAAAAATTTCAAAATTTTCAAAATTTTCACGACTTATCTCAATTTTTTTGGGTTTTGGGTTTCATTTACATAGGGACATGGTGACCCAAAAGCATGTTCCATGTTTCTTGTTTTGTTTTCTGCTTTTGAAACCTGACAACCTCCTTTGTGTTAGGTTTTAGGATTTTCGTCATTGGGACATTGCAACTCAAAAGTATGTCCCATGTTGCATGTTTTCCACTTCTGAAACCCGACGATCCTTAATGTTTCATGTTTTTGGGTCTTCTTTACGTCAGAACATCGCCGACCAAATGCATGTTATTTTTCGTCTGCTCTCCGATCCCGAAACTTGATTTTCCCTTTGTGTCGAGATTTTGGGGGTCAATAACATCAAAGCAGGTCAACATGTCTCATGTCGACTACTTCATTTTTGAAAGGTGCTCCTCACTTGTGTCAGAATTTGAAAGGTGCTCGATAAACATAGCTTCTCGAAAATGTTTCAAGTTTCCCATGGTGTGAATCAAGGTCAAAGTTCTAGCGGTCTTATCAATGTGCCAGGTTTCCAGAGATGTTTGACATGGTCATGGACCTGATAGGGGCAGTTATGGTAACTCAACTACCTGAATTTATTGAAGTATAACACCCTTGAATTCTCTAATGAGTAAGCTGATATGGGAGAATGGGTTTGGCAAGGTACCCATGATTATTTTTAGGCATTCAGTGCATCTTGTTGGTGGTTGAAGGAAGAAATTAGAACTTCCCTCTCTTTCCCATCCTCTCTCTTTCCCATCTTCTATAAATTGTAAAATGATGCTCATTTATAAAGGTTAGACCCTATTAGAATACTAGAGCATCATTTTGAAGTGATTTGCACAAGTGTTCTTGAGTTGTAGGCCTTGGATTGGGTTTTTTTCAATGTTTTTATGCCTTTTTCCTCCATTGTAATTATTTGTGCATATCCTTAAGGCAATGAAATTCATATTTTGTGGCTATTTTCTTCCCTAGCTGGTGTTTTATTACATTTTCTTGCCTCTTTATCTACTTATAGGTATGTTTTGTATGTTTCTCCACTTTGCGGGGTTTATTTCTATTGTGCATTGTGTGAAAATGGGAGTTTGAATTCTGCTCTGGACTATGGCTCTCAGGGCTGCACTCTCCTCCTTCATTTTATCTCATTTGAGAGTGTCTTTCCCCTTGTTATTAGTGCTATCACCTCCCCTTAGTGTAGGATTTCATTTTATGCATCTCCTTCTCACCCTAATCCATTAGAATCATAAAGTAGAGCTAGATAGTTGCATTTCACTTCTTAGGAGTAGTTTTAACAGTAGAAATAAGAAGAGGAAGCCAAAATTCTCTGAAGGTCTGTCTCAAGTGCAAGTCCCAAAACTTGGAGATAGTCCCATGTTGCCTCAAAGCCTTATGTCTTCCTGATTCAGGTGCGAGTGAAATTTTGAGTTCAAACAGTGTCTCAAATAGGTTGATGTATACAAATTTCTTAGCGGTGGGGATTGGTGTATCCAGTAGGTTGATACCTACAATTTTTGTAAAATAATTTTATTTTATGGCTAGATTTGGACACTAGATCCAAGCAAATTCTCTTTGTGGCCTTATTCCCAGAAAGGGTTTCCACATATAAATTTTGTGTCTCTTAATTGTTAGATATTTTTTTAAATGTTGTTATCGTGGATATTAATTTTTAGTAAGAGAAATTTTTGACTTATAATGATTCACCCCCCTTTTCAGCATAAGTGTGTGCTTAAGAAGATCTCGTTCATGGGTATGCTAATAATATAATACTCTGTATGTGCTTCTATTTGATTAATGACTGTATTAAATGTCATGTTCCCATCATAATACCATTTATTTCCAATCAAAATAGGGTAATGTATTTCATTTATTTTCATGTCAATAACTTGAAAATATCCTTTCATGCTTAAATATAATACCTGAATTTCCACATATTTTATTCATCCAATCAGATCTACCCTTATAGGATTAATGCTACAAAACTATGTGTTAAGATTGGAGCAGATCTTGACATCATATTCACAATACTTCTAAAGTCAAATACTACATCTATTATTTCATATTATCCCAGATTTATATTTAACCTTATGTCTTCATCCCAATGTTTCTTAGTTTTTACATACCATATGGGTTTGTTAGATTAAAAATATCTATTGGTTGCACTTTCCAACAAAGTCTTCATTGAGTTTGAGATTTTCTGTAAAATATATTCGATATGCAATATGTTTACTACCATAACAAGATCATCAACTACGGTTACCACTCCTTATTTCAAAATTCTCACCATTTACCCATATCCATGTCTTTCAATTTCTCATGTATTCATGCTACTTGTGTCCTTATTTTAGATGGAATTCAACAATATTTTTTCCTCTTATAAAAATTATTTATCCCTTTTTAGATATGGATATTTATCATTATACACTTGCCTTATTTGGGACTCAATTGACATCTCCATAGGTCCCAAGGCTTGTTCCTTCATCTACAATCTGGTAACAGATTGGAGACTCATAGTTTCTTTGGGAACTGCATTGATCACTTTGACATTGCATAATTATTTTTCCAAGGTGGGACAATATTTAGTGTGATGTTATACAATTTCTCTGTAAAATGCACACCATACTTATTGGTCAAGATTCAAAGGCCAATTTTGTGTAATATGATTTAAATCTTTGTAAAGATAACATATCACTAATTACCTCTGAGGTCAAGGTCCCATCCTCCTTTGTTAATAACCACTACGATAACCTCCTTGTTGCACATTATGTGACCTCTATAGAGTACTCCACCCTTTATTTTTACTCCGACATTCCTCATAAGGACCTTGGTGTTAAGGGGTATTCTTTAAGGGGTGGTTTTTGTGGTGAAGGAGGCTGCTCAAATCCTGTCATATTTTATGGAGAATGTTGGAGTCCAACTTCAAGTATGTGTTGTTGTGGAGACTATAGAGATTCCATTGTGCATGTTAGTTATAAGGGGACAAGAGAGACTCATTATAAATTAGGTCGAGGAGATGGAGGAATCCATTCCCTCATGCTAGATGCAATTTCTATTTCTAGATGTCAAATAGTTATGTCTTTAGGGACTAATTGTCACATGGACTACAAAAAAATTTAGAGATACTTTATTCTTTCAAATCTATAGGTGCCCTATAATATTTATATTCATGTAAAGTTGGATTTATAGAAACATACACACTATTTTATGAGGTTGACGGACATAATGTTGCATCAAATGGACATTTTCTAGTAACGTGCTCTCCATACCATGTAGATTTCATAATATTATGCTCTCTCTCATGTGGATGAAATAATGGTTTTATTTTTCTATGCCCTTCAGGTAGTTCATTCTTATGATACCCTTCATCTCCATACTCTGTGAACACCAAATGCTTAGTCTTGTGCTTATGCTCTTCCTTGTAAATTCCTATTAGTCTTTGCATTACAACATCCAACTTAACATCCATCTTTTGAACCGAATCCTTCACACTATGCAACTCGTCAGTCTTCTCCACACTTATGGTTTCTCCACTCTCTATAACAACGTCAGTTGAATTACTTGCAGCAATAGCAAAATGGAGCTTAATATGCAGTCCCTCTATAAACCAAGCAACCTTTCTAACATCATCAAAATTAATTTTTGTCTATTCTTCATCACATTAGAAAACCTCACATCATTCTTCATCATCGATTATTCATGGGTTTTGTTTGATCTCTTTTAGTCTTGATTAGTATTGCCTAGGCACTTTTTCCTCTTAGAATTCCTAAGTATCAGCATCTTATAAGTTTCTTTTAACAGGTTCCCACTCAAATTCATAGAATATATGAATTTTAAAGGTATGCCATTTAATGCTTTTATGAGATCACACTTACTAGTATTCTCATCAGTTACTTACTTCACACCCCATCACATTTCACATGGGTGATAATGTTTCAAATTATTTGACTTGTCATAAGGCTATAGGATTGTGTATATATTAGTAATATGAGCAATGCCTCTTCCCATACTTGGATGAACTCTTGTATTAATATGTGCAAAGGGTTATATTAAGCCAATACTAAATTTTGGATTTGGCTAGGTAATTGGATGATTATTTCTTTCACCTATACTCACACTTGCACTTCTAGATCCATTCTTTAATTCTTCAAACTCTAAGAATCACCACTAGATTCTATACATCCCAAAAATATTACTCTATACTTAGGACTCAAAAATATATTATTACAAAAATATCCACTTCTTTCTTTAGTATTAATTAAAGAAAATATGTACAAATAATGTGTACCTAGGTTACAGTTTGATTCCTTAGCAATCTCTTTCACACTTATTATTGTAGATATCATACATAACATTGTTTACACCATGTATGGTTGGATTAAAGTTTCCCATAATTCTTACAATCTCCATTTTTATGACGTTTATTTCTTTCAAAATTCCTATATTTTCCTAATCATTTGAACAATCTCAATTTATCAATTCCATTTATAGATCAAGGGACATATATCCTAGAAGAGGGGTATTGTCATGTTCTACTGGTCTATGCAAATCTTGTATGGTATCTTTATTATGAATTTATTTTTCCCTACATATACAATACAATGGTCTTCAAGATGTTTTTTTTTGGGATGATTTCTAACTACCTCATAAACCTACACCTAAATATATCTAATCCTATACCCTTTGTTTCCTCTTTCTTTTACTTATTCACTTCTATCCTTTTCTCAGTATTGCAATCAGGGTCCACAACTCCGTGCCAACCCTTTCATTCACTTCTCTCTTTTTCTCATCTCTTCTCCTCTATTACCTTAGTAAATTCCTTTCCTCATTCCTTTTTCATTCTACCTACTTTACTCCAACTTGAAGTTGGTTTTTAATTCCCCACTATAGCACACAAACTTCCCCATCTATTGTGTTTTCTCACTTTTGTTTGCATCTTTTCTATTATTTTATTTTCTTCTCCTTCTTAGATCCTCCAGGGGTCTACTTTGGTTTTGTAACTTTCCCCTTCACCCCCCATTCCACTATGATTACATCCATTTATCACCTACCTGACTACTCCATATCGTGTGGAATTGGCATTGTGGTGTTTTTCCATAGTTAATGTTTCTACTAATAAAGGAAGTTGTGTGGATTTTCTCCTTCTAATCTGAGAATGAAACATTATTTTGTAAAATCAAATGAGAAAATAATTTTTACAATTTTTAAGTTACGTAATTGTCAATGGTAGTTTGCACCCAATAGTCTATAGCTTGGTTCCATTCAATGTCTAGTTTACATAATTTATCTATGCTCAAATGTGCACCTGCGTCTTAGATCTCGAAAGGGCCGAGGTGTTTGAGACCACAATGGAACCATCCCCAAGTTGTGGGACCTTGCGAGCTTGGGATGGATCTCCGGAGAAGGCCGGTTCCTCTATCTATTTCTACTGCTACTGCTACTCCTAGTGCTGAAAGGGGAAACTAAGCTAAGAATGCCAAGGGACCAAGGAAAGAAGGATAACATGAAGTAAACTACACTAAAAGGTGATAGCACCAGAAAAGAGGGGTGAACACTATCTGTTCTGAGTGAGAATGATAGGGAATGCGTGAAAGGAGGCTAGGCATGAGTAGCACAGTGAAATACACATTCACCAGATCATTCTCGTGGAACACAACCAAGTATGGAACTACAGGGGACTTGAAATAGCACAACAATACACAATGCAAGAGAAGAGGCAAGAAGAAGGAATGCAAACATGTTAGGACAGAGAATAGTCACAAAATGATGCTTCTATTACTTCCAAAAATGCACAGAACTGTTACAATGATAAGGAGGCCGATATCCACATGCAAGAGCCAAACATGGAGGTCTGCAACTCAAAATACAGAAAATATGGAGTCCTTAGCAACATGCGTAAGGATCCAGAGTGTCCAACCCTTTACAATGAGCCCCAACCCCTCCTTTATAGATTCAGCCTAGAGGGAAGAAGGAGAGAGAGAAGTGGGAAAACTAATTCGAAGCTCAACCACCATCGTTAATGCCTCCTGCAAATCCACCCCAAATCTATCATGTCTGCATCAATTACTTGTTCAGTGCCTCAAAGGAGGAGGAACGATGGATCAGATCAAATCCGATCTGGTTGTTGGGGGAAAATAGATCCTGTATTAATGGCATGAAGACATTTCTTCATTTTTTCCCACCTAACCTCTCCAAAATTAAAGTTTCAGATCTCCATGGCATAGACGAGGCTGAGATCTTTCCAACGGTGCCAGATTTTTGGATTTTGAGCACTGAGTCAAAAGATATGCTCATTTGAAATTTGAATCGGGTCCATACAAAAAGGCGGGAACCAGCTACCAAAACGGGCCCCCTTTTGAAACCAGACACGTGGAGGGCTGGCACATGTCTGAGGGCAGCCTTTGTATTTCACTTTTGAAGTTGCGCCAGGCTGACACGTGGCTTCTTCCATGGCTCACTTAGTTTCTTCATGTTTTGGCTAAGTCTTTTGCTTGGCAGGGTCATATATCTGACCTGGGGACATGTGGCAGCCTGGCGCTAGTTTGGAAACCCTTCCCCAATTTTTCTCTTGAATTAGTGCCATGCTGACACTTGGCATCCTCCACTGGCCTGTCTCAATGCTTTGACTATTCAACCCTGACCCTGTCCTTTTATGAAACCAGACGCGTGGAGGCTCCGCACTCATTTAGAAACCCGCTCAGGATTTTTCCTTTGAAGGAGTGTCAGGTTGCCATGTGGAAAGAAGGTGAATTTTCAATGTGGAATGTGGGCGCAAGGGAGAAGTGGAAGAAAGAGGAAAGAGGGGCATGCGCGAGAGGAAGGCATACTTGCAGAAGGCAAGTATGAAAACAAGATGCGGGCATTCAACTAAAGGAAGGCATGCAGAGGGAGAAAGAAAAGAGGATGCGTGAAAGAACTGAGTCTGGGTAAGCACACAAGAGGAATGCCAGGGACTTAGCTGATTGGAAGGTAAGTCTGTAGAGGTGTGCACAAGGAGTGCATGATGGGATAGGAGAGAAAGTGGCACATGCAGGAGGAAGGTGCACAAGGGAAAATGGAAGGAGATAGAAGAATGTGAAAGGGACAAGGAAGGCGTGCAAGGGTACAGAGGGACTGCAACTGTGCCAAGGTGTCTTAAAAGAACAATCTTGAGTGCATGTGCAATCTGAAATGTGAAACACCAGAGTCAGGATGAAAATATAAGTTATCCAGATAACTAGGAGAGTTATTTGGATAACAGTTTTGGTGACTTTCGGGGGCCATCTGCCTGCTAGATGAAGAGACCAGTAGCCTTAGAAGTCCATTGGGCATGGAGTCTACTTAATTTTGAAGATCTGGTCTCAACTTGAAGAACACCCTGGAGTCACTTGAAGCATGTCTGAACTCTGAACTGAACCTCACAACTGCTGAGAGAAGCTCTGCATTCTGGAAGTAACAAAAGAGTGCACACAGGAAGCACACGAGGGGAAAGAACTATGTATAAACAAACAATGTGCATGGAGCACACTTGGAGGAATTGAAACTACTTTAATATATACAACATGATGCAACAAACCTAATGGAAGGGTTTGAGATAGATCCCGTTTACTGGGATTTGCAGCGTGCTTCCATCCAGATGAGTTAACTCGAAAGAGTTAGCTTCTTTGCAGGACTTGATGATGTATGGGCCACTCCAAAGTGCATCAAACTTTGAATGGCACCCTGGTTTAGCTCTGTCAGCATCCCATTTTAGAACCAGGTCCCCAACTTTGAAAGCTTGAGGCCTAGCCTTTCTGTCAAACCATTTCTTTGTTGCTTGCTGATGTTATTCTAGCTTGATCATGGCAGAGTTTCTGAGCTCTTCAAGATGAACCAACTCTGCCATCCTGATTTCTCTCTGATCCATGCCCTCAAATTCTAGCTGTTGGGCAAGCACCAATGAATTTAGTTCTAGTGTCAAAGGAAGGGCAACCTCCTTGCCATAGACAAGCTTGTAAGGTGAAGTTCCTATTTCCTTTTTTACTGTGATTCTATCTACCCAGAGCATGCGCAAGACCTTCATATGCCACTGTCTTTGGCTGATGTTCATTGTGCGCTTCATGATTCTGATCAGGTTCTTGTTTGTTGATTCTGCCAGACTGTTTCCCTGAGGGTAATAGTTGGAAGAGGTTTTCAGGTAAATGCCCAGACTTAGAGCCCAATCAGTGATTTTAGCACCAAGGAAGGCCTTTGCATTATCAGAGATAATGGTTTGAGGAATGCCAAACCTTGTGACTAAACCTTTGAGAAAGTCAAGGATGACTGCCTCAGTTGATTCCTTAAGCACGACAGCTTCTGTCCATCTGGTGAAGTAATCTGTAGCTGTCAGCACCCATTTATGTCCAGCGCTTGAAGGTGGATTGATCATGCCTATGAAGTTGAGACCCCATTGCACAAAAGGCTGATCCACTTGGATTGGTCAGAGGGGAAGCGCTGCCAATCTTTTCTTTCCTGTAAAGAAAGTGCACTCCTTGCATTTTGTGACCCACCTATGTGCATCTGCAAATAGGGTAGGCCAAAAGATACCTACCATTATGATCTTCATTACTGTAGTTTTGGCAGAGAAGTGTCCACCAGAGAATCCATCATGAAATTCTACTAACACTTTTTCAGTTTGCGCGCATTGATACATCTTAACAACATGCCATCTAGATTTCTTTTGAAGAGAAGTCCATCAATCAAAACATAAGGGATAGATTGCAACCTCAGATGCCTTCTCTTTGCTTTGTTCAAACTGGGAGGGTACACACCCTCGGAAAGGAATGTGATCATGTCCTTCATCCAGTCACACGCACCGGGGTCTATATTTTGTTCATGTTCTACATGCGGGAGGTCTTCATCTAGAAATAATGAAGCCTCAGGTTCACTCTGTGCATCCTCAACAATCTGCTTGCAGAGTGCACTACCTCTTACCAGCTTTGTGGCCTTAATAGTCACATCATATTCCATGATTTTTGTCACCCATCGTGCTCTCTTCTCACTGATTTCTGCTCCCATGATGAAGTCTCTGACAGATGAGTGGGAGACTAACACCTTGATATGATTTGTGGTGAGCATGCTCTTGAATTTCTTGAGTGCACACATGATGGTGAAGACCTACTTCTCATGTGACTGTATTTCAATTCATAATCCTTCAGCGTCTAGCTGAAGAAGGCCACTGGTTGTTCCAGCCCTTGTTCATTTTCCTGTGTTAGGACAACAACAATGCTTGCATCAGCACCATAAGCATAAAGGATGAAATCCTTTGAGTAATCTTGGATTGATGAGTGTTGGTGCACAAGCAATCTCTTTCTTGATCTTGTTGAAGCTTTCTCTTCCTTCTGTTGTCCATCTGAAGGCTATGTCCTTTTTGAGCATGAGGGTGATGGGCCGAACCAGTCCCACAAAGTTAGGGATAAAACACCTAACAAAGTTAATCTTGCCAAGGAAGGACTGTAAGGCCTTTTTGTGCGCCGGCAGGGAAAGGGCTAGGATGGCTGAAATGTGCTCAGGATCAATCACGATACCATCTTTCGAAACCACATGGCCCAAGAGCTTGCCCTGAGCCACCACAAAATTACACTTCTTGGGGTTAAGAGATACCCCAAATTCTCTGCATCTCTCAAAGACCTTTTCTAGGTGTGCCATGTGATTGTGCCTTGCTTTGAGAAGACAGTTATATCATCCAGGTAAACCAAGATGAACTCATTGATGTAACCTTTGAAGGCAATATCCATGGCGCGCTGAAACGTTGTGCCCGCATTTGACAGACCAAAGGGCATTTTCTGGTATGCATATGTTCCCCACTTGGTTGTAAATGTTGTTTTGAATTGATCCTCTTCCTTGACCAGGATCTGGTTGAAACCCGAATACCCATCTAGCATGGAGAACCTTTACACGCCAGCCACAGTCTGTAGAATCTACTCCATTGAAGGAAAAGGATAATGATCCTTTAGAGATGCCTTATTCAAATCTCTGAAATCAACACAAAGTCTGATTTCACCATTCTTCTTGTACTGGAACCAGATTTACAACCCAGGTAGAGTATTTGATAGGAAAGATAATTTTTGCCTCAATGAGTTTTGATAGTTCCTTTCTCATGAGGGGCTCTATCTTTGGATTGACTGGCCGCTGCTTTTGTCTGACGGGCTTGATACCAGGATCAAGGTCAATGGAGTGTTGAGAAACACTTGGATCAAAACCTTTGAGGTCTTCATACTCCCATGAGAAAATGTCACTGTATTTTTGACAGAGAGAGATGAAGGCCTATTTTTCTTCATGCGCACAAGTCCTGCTGAGCAGCAGCTCCTTTCGCGTGCAATAGTAATGGAGGAGCAATCTTCTTACATGGTGTGCATGTATCTTTCTTCACCTTTGAACTCATCATCAGGGCTGAACATTTTCTCTAAGGTGACCAGCCCTTTAGGTAACTTATTTGTCTTCAGCTGTATTACTTGGTCACCATAGCTGGCATGGAGGTCAGCTTGCATACTTGATGAAAATTCAGCTTCATTCTGGATAAACTTGGATGATCTGCACATCACTGTCGAACACTTGCCAGCTGGTGTTATTGTCTGGAATGGATGGTCTGATCACCATCTTAATGTGCTGAGTGTTTCCTTTGACAAATTCCTCAGCAGGAGAAAACTGTGAACCGAGCATGGCCATTTGGTCAGCCTCTTTGTTCATTCTGTGTGGGACTACCTACAGATTAAGGGCATCAAAGCTCTCAAGTAGGTCCCAAACTCTATGTTTATAAGCTTTAAGAAGCTTATTCTTTGTCTGGAATTTGTTGGTGACCTGGTGGATGACCAATTCTGTGTCCCCAAAGATCTGCAGTGCCTTAATTTTCTTCTTCTCAGCAATGAGCAAGCCATGCACTAGTGCTTCATATTCTGCCACATTGTTAGAGCATGCAAACTGTAACCTATGCGTGAAGAATAATTTCTCATCTTTAGGGGAAATGAGAACCACTCCTGCTCCCATGCCATTTCTGCTTCTAGATCCATCAAAATATAACTTCCATAGACCAGTTTGAACTTTTTCTTTCATGAGCATGCGTGGAAGCATAACGTCTTCTTCTAGAATGCAATAAGTACCAAGCCCAGTTTCATAGGCTTCCAGTTCTTCAGCATAGGGATCAAATTTGTGATGCCTTTCCACCCATTCATCAAGCACTAGGTCTGGAATAGAGGGTGGAAGAGACTACTCTTCAGGAACTGAAACTTGTTCTTCCTGGATAAGACAATTGGCTTGGAGAGGGGATGGGACATATGGCTCTACATGATAAGAAAATATAGGCTCAGCTTGTATGGTAAACTGGGTACCATACCTTGTCTTGAGTAACATATGAGACCAATCAGAAGACAAGTAACCACCCACTTTAGCAGTAAATTCTCTTGATAGACATAGGGAAAACAAAGGAGGCAGGTCAATAATTGACACATCTTGAGTAATTGTCAGGCTTGGACATGCATGGAGGGTTAACTCAAGATCCTTGATGACTCCTAAGGTGGTTACAATTGAGCCATCAAGTTGTAGGACTCCTTTAGACAAAGGGCTATATTTCAGACCTAAGACATCAGCTATCTTCTTAGGCATAACAGAAGTACTAGCGCCTGAGTCAATCAAGCAGTTATGCACTAGGTGTTTGCCTATAATCAAGGACATATAGAAGGGTGGGGTTTTAGCAACTTTACTTACTTGTTTCTCCTCTTCTTGGAAGATTTTGACAGAAGCACGTGGCTTCTGCATAACTGGGTCAGTGCGTGGAAGTTGCACCAGAGCTTCATGCAACAGATCCCACTGAGATGGAATGGTCAGGGCATCCCACATTGTGATGTTTATGTTTGTTTTCTTCATCTGGTCAACAATGTTGAACAGAAGCCCCCCACCTTGTGCATTTGGGGAACAACATCCCTTCTTGACTGTTTAGGTGTGGAAGCCTGAATTTTAGCTGGAGCAGAGGCCTGGCCTACCAAAGGATGGGCATGTGCTGCTTCAGAAGGAGCTTTACGTGGGACCTCCTACATAGGGATTTGAATGCTTTTGCTGCAAGAGGTCTTGTCTGATTCTTTTTTCTTCTGAAGATCTACTTGTATTGCTGGGACTGTGACCTACGCGCCTGACTCTAATATTCTTTTCTTATATCTTGTGTTGTCCGCAACTTGGGCACAGGTCTGTTTGTATCTTCTGCAGCTTGGTTGATTACACAAAAGTCCTCCACACCAAAGAACATCAAATTGGTTTCTGGAGGATCTTCTGGTCTTTCTGGATTATCTGCTTCATGGGTGCTTGTTGAGGGCTCACAGGATGAAGCATTCTGAATCATGAAGGCTTGGGTGTGTGCAACATTAGCACAATGATATTGACTATGAGGCATTTTGCAAGGGAAGCACCATTCTGACTCTTGTGCCAAATTGTTCTGAACTAGAACAAGCACCTGGCTCACACTGGGTGCTGGGAGAGAAGGCACGGGAGGGACAACTTGCAAGGGAAGATGTGCATTAGGCTGCCACCTATCATTCTACTGGTTGGGTGTGTATCTTTGATTTCCATATTGATTCCACCAAGGCTGATTCCCTTGGCCATGCACCTGATTGGAATTGCCTCTACAAGCTTGTGCCTGTTGCTTTTCCAATGATATGACTTTGTTTGACAAATTTCTGATCACGGCCTTCATTTCTTCATTTTCCTTTTGTTGTGATGGAGAATAGGATGTTGAGGCAACCGGTTGTGCGCTCTACTCAGGAGTAGGAATAGAGGCTATAGAAGGCTGGGGTGCTTGTGACATTTCTGGGAACAAGGGCATAGGTGGTCTGGGAGCTAATTTTCCCACCTGAATAAGACTATTTTCTGCCCTTACTGCAATACTATAAGCGGCTGGTAAGGTTCTACCTCCCATAGATTGTATCATAACTGAAATATTGTTGTTGAGCACCTTCAGATAATAAAGGAAAGCATGTTGGGCTGTAGGTCTTACCACAAGAGGGATTCTGTCCCAAGTCTTCTGAAATCTGATGTTGAAATCAGTCATCTGCTCATTGGGTGCCCTCCTTGTTGTTGTCAGTTGCTCCACCAAAGATAGGTGATCTGACTTGTCTTCAAAATAATTACATAGAGTTGTTCCCAGCTCATCCCAGGTGCTAATAGATCCAAGTCTCAAGCCTCGGTACCATTGAAGTGCTTTACCTTTGAAAGAGGCTGCAAGCAACCTGACTGCTACATCATTATGTGTGATCAGATAGAGTGAACACACATTTGCTACATCCTGGATATGCTCCTGAGGGGTGACTTGATTCTCACCAGTAAAGTAAGGAATACTCTTGAGCGCACCATTTGGCATATCATGCTGCATGGCTAGGAGTAAGGGACTCCCTCCATCAAAGTTTACAAAGCTTCTTAATGGAGGAGGTTGCTGATTCGCCATTGCAGGGTGCACAAGTTGTGTGTTTTGAGGAGGAGTTGAATGGGTGTGTGCACTAGAGATAGAGATGCGTGTGGGATTTCTGGAATGAACTCTTCTCGGGGATAGCTGGAGGTATTCAAAAGAATCTTCAGCTACTGCACTTCTTCTTGTGTGCACTCTTCTCATGAAAGGTGCTCAGGACTGCCGAAACAAAGATCTTAAATATTGGGAGTCACCAGATGTGTTTGAAATGAGCCTCTTCAAAGGCTGAAACACTAAGTTCACACACAGAACTTAGAGATATGAAATTTGAGCTTTCAATGCTGGTCCCACTGGGTGTGCCAGAAACTGTTGGTTGCTCAAATGTGCACCCACGTCTCGGATCTTGAAAGGGCCGAGGTGTCTGAGACCACAATGGAACCATCCCCAAGTTGTGGGACCTTGTGAGCTTGGGATGGATCTCCAGAGAAGGCCGGTTCCTCTATCTATTTCTACTACTACTGCTACTCCTAGTGCTGAAAGGGGAAACTAAGCTAAGAATGCCAAGGGACCAGGGAAAGAAGGATAACATGAAGTAAACTACACTAAAAGGTGATAGCACCAGAAAAGAGGGGTGAACACTATCTGTTCTGAGTGAGAATGATAGGGAATGCATGAAAGGAGGCTAGGCATGAGTAGCACAATGAAATATGCATTCACCAGATCGTTCTCATGGAACACAACCAAGTATGGAACTGCAGGGGACTTGAAATAGCACAACAATACACAATGTAAGAGAAGAGGCAAGAAGAAGGAATGAAAAACATGTTAGGACAGAGAATAGTCACAAAATGATGCTTCTATTACTTCCAAAAATGCACAGAACTGTTACAATGATAAGGAGGCCGATATCCACATGCAAGAGCCAAACATGGAGGTCTGCAACTCAAAATACAGAAAATATGGAGTCCTTAGCAACATGCGTAAGGATCCAGAGTGTCCAACCCTTTACAATGAGCCCTGACCCTTCCTTTATAGATTCAACCCAGAGGGAAGAAGGAGAGAGAGAAGTGGGAAAACTAATTCGAAGCTCAACCACCATCGTTAATGCCTCCTACAAATCCACCCCAAATCTATCGTGTCTGCATCAATTACTTGTTTGGCACCTGAAGGAGGAGGAACGGTGGATCAGATCAAATCTGATCTGGTTGTTGGGGGAAAATAGATCCTGTATTAATGGCACAAAGATGTTTCTTCATTTTTTTCCCACCTAACCTCTCCAAAATTAAAGTTTTAGATCTCCATGGCATAGATGAGGCCGAGATCTTTCCAACGGTGCCAGATTTGTCATATTTCGAGCACTGAGTCAAAAGATATGCTCATTTGAAATTTGAATCAGGTCTGTACAAAAAGGTGGGAACCAGCTACCAAAATGGGCCCCCTTTTGAAACCAGACACGTGGAGGGCTGGCGCATGTCTAAGGGCAGCCTTTGTATTTCACTTTTGAAGTTACATCGGGCTGACACGTGGCTTCTTCCGTGGCTCACTCAGTTTCTTCATGTTTTGGCTAAGTCTTTTTCTCGGTAGGGTCATATATCTGACTGGGGACACGCGGCAGCCTGGCGCTAGTTTGGAAACCCTTCCCCAATTTTTCTCTTGAATTAGTGCCATGCTGACACTTGGCATCCTCCGCTTGGCTATCTCAATGCTTTGACTATTCAACCCCGACCCTTCCTTTTATGAAACCAGACGCGTGGAGGCTCTGCGCTCATTTAGAAACCCACTCAGGATTTTTCCTTTGAAGGAGTGTGGGTTGCCACGTGGAAAGAAGGTGAACGCGCAGAATGTGGGCGCAAGGGAGAAGTGGAAGAAAGAGGTGAAGAGGGGCATGCATAGAGGGGTGGCAAGAGGAAGGCATACTTGCAGAAGGAAAGTATGAAAACAAGACGTGGGCATTCAACTAAAGGAAGGCATGTAGAGGGAGAAAGAAAAGAGGATGTGTGAAAGAACTGAGTCTGGGTAAGCATGCAAGAGGAATGCCAGGGACTTAGCTGATTAGAAGGTAAGTCTGTAGAGGTGCAAGGAGTGCATGAGGGGATAGGAGAGAAAGCGGGCGTGCAGGAGGAAGGCGCGCAAGGGAAAATGGAAGGATATAGAAGAATGTGAAGGGGAGTAGGAAGGCACGCAAGGGCGTGCAGAGGGACTGCAACTATGCCAAGGTGTTTAAAAGAACAATCTTGAGTGTGCGTAATCTGAAATGTGAAACACCAGAGTCAGGATGAAAATATAAGTTATCCAGATAACTAGGAGAGTTATTTGGATAACAGTGCCTTTGAGAGATGTTTTAGCAGAGTGAGAAGTCTAGAGAGATAAAAAAATTCATGCTTTGAAGAACTGGTGCTCACAGAAAACTTTCCCTGTTAATTTAGAATCTTGGAGTCTGCATGGTTCCCATCTGGATCCTTGAAAATTGTTTCCTCCATTTGAATGAAATTTTCACATCCTTTTCTATGGCCATGGATCGCATCAAGCCTGGTATGGTTTATAGTTCTTCTTTCCACAAGGAGTAGTTTATTTTTTCAGGCGTAAATGGTGGAGTTTTCCCTCTCTGTATTTTTCCACAGTCGTGAGTAACGGGCATATCTTCCCTATCAATTTTTGGCCCCAGCATCCACAAGTGCGTGGACATCTCTGATTGGATGCAGGAAGGTGGGTCGTCGGGTCACTTTTGGAATTTTGGTCTTGTATGAAGAAATCTAATATTCAATCAAGGCCCAAATTGGCTAAGTATAAAGAGTCGGCGGAAGCCTCCACGTGTCCCAACGGATGCACCTCCAAAGGCCAAGTTCAAAGTAGGATCCCAAGTGAGCATAGACTCGACACATGCCTCATCGAGTGCAAATTCAGAAGTGAGACCCAAGGGACAGACCCCAAATGAGCACCAACTCTCCACATGTTCGGAGCCTCAAAAAAGTTAAATCAGTTGTTGAAAGGTCTAAGGCCAGCAGAAAGAACCACGTGTCAGCTCAGCACAACTTTAGAGGTGAAATACAAAGCAAGCCCCCAAACAAGCGTGAAGCTTCCACGTGTCTAGAACCCAACATAGTCACTCCTAAATAAGCAGAAGGGACCCAACCTAAAAATGAAGAAAGAGGAGCGGGTCCAAATTGGTTAAGTACAAAAGGATTGGCAGACAAGCGCCACGTGTCTCATTAGCGCACCTTCAAGGGTCAAAGCCAAAGGTAGTTTCCCAAACATGTGCCAGCTCTCCACATGTGTCTCATCGGCGCAACTTCAAAGGTGTGGCCCAAAGAGAGACCCTGAACTAGTGCCAAGCTCTCCATGTGTCTAGGGTCTGATAGAAGTCAAATGGGCAGCAAGCCCGAATCGACTAAGTATAAAAGAACTAGATAGAGCTCTCCACGTGTCTCAATAACGCACCTTCAAGGGTCAAAGCCAAAGGTGGTCCCCCAAATGAGTGCCAACTTTCCACGTGTCCCAGGTCTGAAAAGGAGACAGAGCCAGCCATTGAATTGGCTAAGTATAGAAGGGTTTGCGGAAGCCTCCACATGTCAGCTCGGTGTAACTTCAAGGGAAAAATCTGGAGGCAGGTCCCAAATGTGCATTAAGCCTCCATGTGTCTAGGGTCAGACATATGGCCCCGCCAAACAAAAAGGGACTTAGCCAAAACACAAAGAAATAAGGTGAGGCAGCAGAAGGAGCCACGTGTCTCTTCGGCGCTCTTTCAAGAGGCAAATACAAAGCGAGTCTCCAAATGAGTGGGAAGCCTCCATGTGTCTCCAGGTCAGGCATAAAGCTTTTGGGAAGGTGGACCGGTAGAGAATTTTGAGATTTTGAGCCTTGTTTCCAAGAGGGAAAAAGTCAAATGTTGAGCCCGCATCAAAATTCAAAGCGGGAGCAGGTGGAGAACTTTGAGGTTTTGAACCTCATTTCTAAAAGAAGTAAAATTATAAAGTAAGCATGCGACTCTGTTACCACTTAGGTAACGCCACGTGTCAGACCCAAATGCAAAATGTGAAGTTGCGGGCTTGTGGGGCTATGGGGAATTTTTTGCACTTTTTCATCTTTTGCGTTAAGGGCGCAATTCCAATTTCGGGCCCGGATCCATTTTTACATTTTTGCCATTTTTGTATGGATTCGATTCAAATATTTGAATGAGCATAACTTTCACTCCAGTGCTCAAAATTTGACAAATTTTATACTATTGGAAGCATAAGGTCTTTGTCTCCTCTACACCATGGAAGCATAAAATATTGTTTTCAGTAGGAGTTGATGGTTAGAAATATGGAAAACATCTTTCAGCCATTAATGTGGGATCTGGTTGCTTCAAAACAGATCAGATTTGATCCGATTTCCATCCTTTCTTCTCCAACACACCAAACAGACATGGGGAACTGACTGGATATCTTGATTTGGGTGAAAATATGGAAAATTTCTCTCAAGCCTTTAATATGGGATCTGACTGTTTCAACTAGATCAAATCTGATCCGATCTTCCATCCTTCCTTCTTCAGCATGTCAAAGACATGCAGAACCAGATTTGACAGATTGTAGTGGATTTGCAAGGGCATTGATGGTTGGTGGTTGGGCACCAAATCAAATTTTCTTCCTTCTCTTCTTCTCCTCTCTTGGCTTCATCTATAAATGTAAGATCTTGGCTCATTGCAAAAGGTTGGACTCTAATACTTTTGAAGTGTAAATAGAATCAAAAGCAATCAATACAGAAGAATTTCCCCTTTCTCTCTATCTCATCTATTGTCTCTTCCTGCTTACCTGAAATCTGTGGATCATTTATCTTATGTAATAAGAAACTTTGTGTTCTTATTGATATGATTTCTAGAACTTTGTGTCTATGGAATGATATCTTATGCTGTGAATGTGAATGATTATGTTCTGTATTACTCTTTCTCAGCACGTATAGGGTTATACTCTACTATCTATATTTCCTGAAAGTGTTGTTATATTCTGCTCTTTCCTCTTTTCATTTCTTCTATTCATTTGTATTGATAAGCTATTTTGGTTAAAAGCATTTCTAGATGTCAGATGTCCAGCCTTAAGATGAAAGTGTACATTTGTATATAAGCTTTGTTGTTTGCTTTCAATAAGGGAACCTCTCCCATAAAGAGGAGGGACTTGTTGTCCCCTGACTATGGTTTTGATTAAAGTACCATTTTAAAACCCAACAGTTTTTGGTGACTCTGCTGGGGATTTTGTTTCAAACATATCCCTTTCAAAAGAACAACTTCAAGATCATTTTTGATCTGGAGACTCTACGATATACACATGGGAAGAAAGCTCTTGGGGTTGAAGATTCTCATTTTCAACTTCTGGAGCAACAAAACTTCCCTCTTCTTCTAGCAAGAAGGAACAAAGGAACTCATTCTTCAAGCACACCTCCTGTTAAAGATAGAAACTCCAAGAATAACATTCCTCTAGAACAACTCAGTCCTAATCTTCTTGCTCTGATACTTGCTAGTGTTTCAGTTCCCCTTCAGACAATCTTCCCATAGATGGCAGCACCTCTGCCTTGGGGACAATGGATTGGGCCCCTTGCTCTTCCTCAACCATTGAATGATTTACCTAGGAGTAGTAGGAAAGGTTTTCCTAAATTCTGAGGTGACAGGAAAGTACACCCAGATGAACACATTGCAGCCTTCATTGTTGCATGTGGGATTCTTGGGGTTGAACATGAAGACGTCTCTGTCAGGCTCTTTGTAGAAACATTGTAGGATAATGCTGCTGATTGGTTCTATCATCTTCCTACTGGGTCAATTACTAATTGGACCACCTTGACAACTCAGTTTGAGCAACATTTCAAACCTGTTGAAGATGTGCATGCCCTCTTGGCTCAGATTTCTCATATCAAGAAGGAACCACATGAACCCATGAGGGAGTTTGTGGCTAAATTCAACAAGCTAGTTCTTAAAATTCCATAGAACACTCGTCCTGTAGATAAAATCCAAAAGTTCTTCTTCCTCAATGCTCAGTTTCCTGAAGTGAGTTATGCACTAAGGAGGGCTAACCTTGTAACTCTGGATGTTGATCAGTGCTTGGCTATCAGTGTTGAGGATGATTTAATCATGTCTAGTAAATTGAAAAGAGAATCCTCCAAATCTAAAGCATCTTCTTCTTCCTCTTCCCCTGGAGCCAATTCTGATCAGTTAGTACAGAAGCTTGCAAATGATCTCATTGCTATCAAGAAACAATTGGCTCAGCATGCTCCTTACCAAGATATTCCAAGGAAGATTTTTCAGCCCAGGAACCATTTTCCTTCTCCTTAGAATAAATTGGCTATTGAAGGCCCACCTATCAAGGTTCTAGTCAATGTAACTTGTGAAGTTCAAGAACCTGATGATGAGGAGTTTGATGAACTCTGTGAAGAATCAGAAGAAGAGGTTGATGAAGAACTGGAAGAGCTTGGTGGATCTCAAGTTCATTTCCTTACCACTGAAGGCATGGATGACTGAAGATGAATATGATGAAAGAGTGGTAGAGATGAATAGCAAGTCATATGCTGTTATGACTCGGGAGAAAACGAACAGAAAAGAAAAAGTGATGCAGCCTACTAAGAAATCCAAGGAGTTTCCTGTAACTATTCCAGTGGTTACTAAAAGAGGAGCCCCTATTCCCACTACCTCCACGCAAAAGGTGAGTAATTCCAATCCTCCTCCTTCTACCTCAGTTTCCAAAACTTCATCCTTCAATTCCTAAAGTTGATAAATCAAAGGTTCTCCTGTTCCTAGTAGTGATGCACCATCCACCTCTGGGTCTTTTGATATTATTGATCACCTCAAAAAGACCAAAATCCAAATTTCAAGAGGTAGAGTTTTACCAAACCCATCCAAGAGCCTTTGCTAAAATGGTAAACTTTGTCAATTCCAAATCCAAAGCCTCATCCAATACTTCTAAAGGTATTTTTCCCACTCCCTCTTCCTCACCTCAACCAAGCCTTGTGGCTGCAGTCACTTCTCCTAATGAGAAAATTGAACCATTTTATGTGACTCTCCTCATAGCTGGCCATAAACTCAGTAACTATGTCATAGACTCAGGAGCATCAGACAATGTAATGCTTGCAAAAGTAGCTCATGCTTTGGGCCTGACTCTAATGCGTGCCTTTGGTTCCTGCTATTCCATGGAGAGTAGAAAAGTGCCTTTGGTTGGAAGGATTAAAGATGCACAAGTAGCCTTCACTGCTTTTCCAGAGAAAAGGGTCTTAGCCACTATTTTGGTTGCTGATATTCCTCCCTCATATGGTATGTTGCTGAGTAGGGATTTCTGTAAAAAGGTAGGAGGTGAAATCCAGATGGACTGGTCACATGCTTTGATCCCGGTCAATGGAAAAATAAGAAAGTTGTTACCAGAAAAGCAAACTGAGTATATTGTGCAAAATACTGATGATCCAAAAGCACAAATACTCTATGAAGATATAGGGCATGACAACTATATGATCATGTCAGAAGATGAGGAAAATCTCCCTAAGGGAGTGATTCATGACCCCAATGGCATTTGGACTTTGGAGTTTGATGGAAGCTGCTCTTCAGCTAGTTCTGGAGCTGGTGTGGTGTTAATCTCTCCAGAAGGGAAGATTCATCCATTTTCTTTCAAGCTTCATTTTGAAAATACAAATAATACAGCTGAATATGAGGCTCTCATCCTTGGGTTGAGCATGGAAAAAGAAATAGGAGTAAATAATCTTTGTGCTCGTGGTGATGTAGAGTTGATTGTGAAATAGGTAAGGGATCTTTACCAAGTCAAGAATAGGAGATTGAAACATTATAGAAATTTTGTTTGGGATTCCATTGAATTCCTTGATGCTTTCTCAATTGAAGTTGTGCCAAGAGAAAAGAATACTAGAGCTGATTCTCTAGCTATCTCAGGATCTTTGTTGATTCCTCATCCAGATTTCTCTCAGGAGAAATTTACCATTGAAATGATTCATAGGCCTAGTGTGTCGGATAATGCAAGAAACTAGCAGGTTTTCAATGATGATCAACACTTGCTCTCTTTCTTGGAGCTTAAAGACAACTTCAATCAGTTATATTTTGAAGGAAGTGAAACTCTGCCTAGAGAATATGTGCCCTCTAATGAAGAAGATATCAAGGAAGAAATGGATCAGGATGGTTGTATTAAGTTGAAGGGTAACAAGATTCCCAAAGGGTTGGTGAGTCTAGAAGATTTGTTTGACAAACATGATAGGTTCATCAAATCTGAAGCTTCTCAAGGGACTCGACAATCTGCTGAGTATGAGAAGGTCAACATTGGAAGCAATGATGAACCCAAGGTGGTGAATATTGGAAAATGTTGCACCCAAGAAGAGAAGAAGAAAGCAGTAAACCTATTAAAGAAGTATGTTGATGTTCTTGCCTATTCATATGATGATCTTAAGGCTTGGGATTTTCAACCAAAGGTAGAGGTTGCTGATACTATTTTTTAAGAGATCTAGAAGTTACTGAGCCTGCAAGATCAGGGACTCGACAACCTTTTGCACCCAAGAAGAGAAGAAGAAAGCAATAAACCTATTAAAGAAGTAATGATGTTCTTGCCTATTCATATGACTATATCCCTCTGAGACCTGGGATCAAACCTTTCAAGTAGAAGCAAAGGCAGTATAATCCTAAGGTTATTGATACTATTTTTCAAGAGATCCAGAAGTTACTACGAGCCAAGATTATTTTCCCTATACATCATTCAACTTGGATTGCCAACATTGTGCCTGTCAGAAAAAAGAATGGTGAGATTCACATCTGTGTGGATTTCAGGAATTTGAATCAGGCCTCTCTAAAAGACAACTATCCACTCCCCATGATGGATCAAGTTTTGCAAGTTGTCTCAGGCTCTAAGATGTTGTCTATGCTAGATGGATTCTCTGGATATAATCAAGTGGAAGTCAGTACCCCAGATCAGCACAAGACTGCCTTTACTACCCCTTGGGGCACCTTTACCTACAAGAGAATGCCATTTGGTCTTATCAATGCTGGTGCCACTTTTCAGAGGGAAATGGATTTATCTTTTGGTAGTCTAAAGGGAAAATGTATTGTTGTGTACCTTGATGATTTGACTATGTTTTTTCCAAAGCAAGGGCAGATCATCTTCAGCATCTGGAAATAGTTCTTCAAAAATGCAGGGAACATGGAGTTTCTCTCAATCCTAAGAAGTTTGTCTTCTGTGTTACTGAAGGCAAGTTGCTGGGGCATATTGTTTCCAAAGAAGGGATCAAGATAGACCCAGAAAGAGTTCAAGCAATCCAACAGATTCCTCTTCCCACAAGAAAAAAGGGTGTTCACTCTTTCTTTGGAAAGATAAATTTCCTGAGGAGATTCATTCCAGATTTTACAGAACTAACTATGAGCATTGCTCAAATGATGAAAGGGAAGAAAACCTTTGGTTGGTCTTCTGAAGGTAAGGGAGCATTTGAAGATATCAAGAAATCCATTGCTAAAACTCCCATCTTAGCATGTCCTGATTTCAGCAAGGATTTTATTATCTATTGCTATGCTACAGAGAATACCTTGGCTGCTATGCTAACTCAGAAAAATTCTGAGAATCATGAACTTCCAATTGCCTTCATGAGCTATGTTCTGAAAGCTCATGAATTAAAATATACTATGATGGAGAAACATGCTTTTGCAGTGGTCAAAGTTGTTAAGCAGTTTCATTTTTATATTCTTAATTCTCACTCTGTTGTACTTGTACCTGATACAACCATCAAGTCTATTCTTACACAACAGGAGTTTGGAACTAAGAGAGGTAATTGGGTAGCAAAATTCCAAGAATATGACCTTGATATCAAGCCAACTAAGCTAGTTAGGGTAAAGGCTTGTGTGAGCTTATTGCTGAAGGGGTTGATGAAGAATTGTCCACAAAAGCAGTTGATGTCCCTGTTGTCCTCTTCCTCAGTTCAACAGATGAGTGGTATGCTGATATTGCACATTTTCTTACTTATGGAGAATGTCCATCCCATTTGAGTGCCAAGGAAAAGAGATCTATTAAGCTAAGGTCTGCACAGTATGTATTATGGGAAAATTCTTTATTCAAGCGAGGCATAGATGGAAGATTCCTTAAATGTGTGGACAAAGAGCAACAGAAGAAGTTGTTTTTAGCTTTTCATGATCAGGCTTGTGGAGGGCACTTTTCTTCTGCTGTCACTACCCATAAGATCCTTCGTGCAAGGGTACTATTGGCCTACATTGTTCAGAGATGCATCAAAATGGGTAGGTAAGTGTGAAGCCTGTCAGAATTTTGTTGGGAGACCTAAGTTGGTTGTTTTACCACTCAAACCAGTAGTGATTGATGAGCCTTTTCAACAGTGGGGATTGGATTTCATTGGAACTCTTAACCCACCTTCCAGTGCTAGACATACTCACGTGCTAACTGCTACAGATTACTTCACAAAGTGGGTAGAGGCTATTCCAGTAAAAAGCACTACTTCTGAGGTGGTGTGTAATTTCATCAAAGAGAACATCTTGATAAGGTTTGGGGTACCAAACAAGATTGTGACTGATAATGCTTCCAATTTTTCTTCTTCTGAGATGATGGATTTCTGATATGGCTATGGAATTTCCCTTGCTCATTCTTTAGACTATTATCCTCAAGGGAATGGACAAGCAAAATCAACAAATAAGAATCTGGTAACCATCGTTCGGAAGCTTGTCAATGACTCTCAAAGGAATTGGCACAAGAAGCTCTATGATGCTCTCTGGGTAGATAGAATTACACCCAAAAGAGCAATTGGGATGTCTCCATTTCAGGTGGTGTATGGTGTTGAAGCTCAGCTACTAGTAACAGTGGAATTACCAGCCTTGCACTTAATGAAGGCTATTGAGGATTCAAGTTTCATCAGTTCCTTGGACAAGAGAATCATGTACCTTCAGAAGCTGGATGAAGACAGGATGCAGGTTTTTGATAGGATCTCAGCTCATCAACTGAAGGTGAAAGATTTGTTTGATAAGAAGGCTAGGCCCAGAGATTTTCAAGTAGGAGACATTGTTCTGCTGTGGGACAAAAGACATGAACCTCGAGGAAGCCATGGTAAGTTTGATTCTCTTTGGCTTGGTCCTTTCAAAATCAAACACTTTGCCAGAGAAAATTCTTTCTACTTGGATTATATGGATGGATCCTCTCTCCCACTTCCTTATAGTGGGTAGTATTTGAAGTTGTTCAAGTCCTAGGTGATTTGGACAGTCCTTTTGTATATATTGTGTGTGGTGTTTTGTTTTTTGTCTTTCCTTTTTGGTTTGTTTCCCTTCTGTGTGTGTTGTCTTCTGTATTGGTTTTACCTTTGACTCTATTTTCCCAATGGATAAGGCACTGGTCTACTTTCCAGAGTTTTTCTATGGTTCTTGATCTTGCCTCGTTCCTCTGTCCCAGCCAAGTCATCCCCAGAAAGAGCCAGTTGTTGTCACCCTCAAAATTCCCCTCATTTTTCAAGTCAAGATTTCAAAATTTTTGAGTTGGTGCCTTTGAGAGATGTTTGAGTAGAGTGAGAAGTCTGGAGAGATAAAAAATTCATGCTTTGAAGAACTGGTGCTCATTTACAAACTCACCATATTAATTTAGAATCTTGCAGTCTGCATGGTTCCCGTCTGGATCCCTGAAAATTGTTTCCTCCATTCGAATGAAATTGTCAAATCCTTTTCTATGGCCGTGGATTGCATCGAGCCTGGTATGGTTTACGGTTCTTCTTTCCACAAGGAGCAGTTTGTTTTTCAGGCGTAAATTGTGGAGTTTTCCCTCTCTGTATTTTTTCCACAGTCGCGAGTAACGAGCGTATCTTCCCTGTCAATTTTTGGCCCCAGCATCCAAAAGTGCGTGGACATCTCTGATTGGATGCGGGAAGGCAGGTCTTTGGGTCACTTTTGGAATTTTGGTCTTGTATGAAGAAAGGCAGTATTCAATCGAGGCCCAAATCGGCTAAGTATAAAGAGCCGGCAGAAGCCTCCACGCGTCCTAACAGCACACCTCCAAAGGCCAAGTTCAAAGTAGGATCCCAAGTAAACGCAGACTTGCCACGTGCCTCATCGGCGCAAATTTAAAAGTGAGACCCAAGGGAAAAACCCCAAATGAGTGCTAACTCTCCACGTGTTCGAAGCCTCAAAAAGTTAAATCAGTCGTTGAAAGGTCTAAGGCCAGTGGAAAGAACCACGTGTTAGCTCGGCGCAACTTTAGAGGTGAAATACAAAGCGAGCCCCCAAACAAGTGTGAAGCTTCCATGTGTCTAGAACCCAACATAGTCACTCCTAAATAAGTAGAAGGGACCCAACCTAAAAACAGAGAAAGAGGAGTGGGTCCAAATTGGTTAAGTACAAAAGGATCGGCGGACGACGCCACGTGTCTCATCAATGCACCACTCAAGGGTTCAAAGCCAAAGGCGGTTTCCCAAACATGCGCCAACTCTCCACATGTCACATCGGCACAACTTCAAAGGCATGGCCCAAAGAGAGACCCTGAACTAGCACCAGCTTTCTACGTGTCTCAGGTTTGATAGAAGTCAAATGGGCAGCAGACTCGAATCGACTAAGTATAAAAGAACCGACAGAGCTCTCCATGTGTCTCAATGGTGCACCTTCAAGGGTCGAAGCCAAAGGTGGTCCCCCAAATGAGCACCAACTTTCCACGTGTCCCAAGTTAGAAAAGGAGACAGAGTCAGCCGTTGAATCGGCTAAGTGTAGAAGGGTTTGCGGAAGCCTCCACGTGTCATCCCAGCACAACTTCAAGGGTAATTTTTGGAGGCATGTCCCAAATGTGTGTTGAGCCTCCATGTGTCTAGGGTTAGACATATGGCCCCGCCAAGCAAAAAGGGATTTAGCCAAAACACAAAGAAACAAAGTGAGGCAGTAGAAGGAGCCACGTGTCTCTTCGGCTCTTTCAAGAGGCAAATACAAAGTGAGTCTCCAAATAAGAAGGAAGCCTCCAAGTGTCTCGGGTCAGGCATAAAGCTTTCGGGAATGCGAACTGGTGGAGAACTTTGAGATTTTGAGCCTTGTTTCCAAGAGGGAAAAATTCAAATGTTGAGCCCGCATCAAAATTCAAAGCAGAGAGGCGGGTCGTCGGAGAACTTTGAGGTTTCAAACCTCATTTCTAAAAGAAGTAAAATTATAAAGTAAGTCGCGACTCCGTTACCACTCAGGTAACGCCACGTGTCAGACCCAAATGCAAAATGTGAAGTTATAGGTTTGCGGGGTTGTGAGGAGTTTTTTACACTTTTTCATCTTTTTCGTTAAGGGCACAATTCCAATTTCATGCCCACAGATCCATTTTTGCATTTTCGCCATTTTTTGTACGGATTCGATTCAAATATTTGAATGAGCATAACTTTCGCTCCATTGCTCAAAATTTGACAAATTTTATATTGTTGGAAAGGTCTTGGTCTCCTCTATGCTATGGAAGCATAAAATATTGTTTTCAGCATGAGTTGATGGTTGGAAATCTGGGAAAACGTCTTTCAGCCATTAATGTGGGATATGGTTGCTTTGAAATAGGTCAGATTTGATCTGATTTCCATCCTTTCTTCTCCAACTCACCAAAGAGACATGGGGAACCGACTGGATATCTTGATTTGGGTAAAAATATGGAAAACATCTCTCAAGCCTTTAATACGGGATCCTGACAGTTTCAACTAGATCAAATCTGGTCTGATCTTCCATCCCTCCTTCTTTAGCACACCAAAGACATGCAGAACCAGATTCGACAGATTGTAGGTGGATTTGCAGGGGTATTTATGGTTGGTGGTTGGGTGCCAAATCAGATTTTCCTTCTCTTCTTCTCCACTCTTGGCTTCATCTATAAATGTAAGAGCTTGGCTCATTGCAAAATGGTTTGACTCTGATACTTTGGAAGTGTAAATAGAATCGAAAGCAATCAATACAGAAGAATTTCCCCTTTCTCTCTATCTCATCTATTGTCTCTTCCTGTTTACCTGAAATTTGTGGATCATTTATCTTCTGTAATGAGAAACTTTGTGTTCTTATTGATATGATTTCTGGAACTTTGTGTCTATGGAATGATATTTTATGTTGTGAATGTGAATGATTATTTTCTGTATTACTCTTGCTAAGCACGTATAGGGTTATACTCTGCTATCTATATTTCATGAAAGTGTTGTTATATTCTTCTCTTTCCTCTTTTCATTTCTTCTATTCATTTGTATTGATAAGCTATTTTGGTTAAAGGAATTTCTAAATGTCAGATGTCCAGCCTTAAGATGAAAGTGTACATTTGTATATAAGCTTTGTTGCTTGCTTTCAATAAGGGAACCTCTCCCATAAAGAGGAGGGACTTGTTTTCCCCTGACTGTGGTTTTGATTAAAGTACCATTTTAAAACCCAACGTTAAATAATGCATAATGATCTAGAGAAATCTAACATACACATTACACAATAGCTATAATTAAAGAAAACTATAAAGGAAATATACAAACGCGAGGGGAGGAGGAGGAGGAGAGAGAGAGAGGAGAGGAGAGAGGAGAGAGAGCGATATCGAAGCTCCTCTCTATCTCTCTCTCATCCTCGCGAGACATCGATAGTATCGCCTCTCTCTCTCTCATTACGAGCTCTCCTCTCTCTGCTCTGCGTATACCTCTACCTGGCATCTCTCTCTCTCTCTCCCTTCGCTCGCTCTCTCTCTCTTCTCTCTTCATCTCTTCTCTCTCTCTCTCTCTCGCTCTCCTCTCTCTTCTCCTTCCTCTCCTACCTATACACTACGCTCCGTCGCCCTATGCTCCTACTGCCCTCTCTACTACCTGTGTGCTCTTACACATCTCTCTCTCTCTCTCTCCTCTCTCTCTTCTCTCTCTCTCTCTCTCTCTCTCTCTCCTCCCTCTCTCTCTCTCTCTCTCTCTCTCTCTTCTCTCTCTCTCCTCTCCTCTCTCTCTCTCGCTCTTCTCTCTTCCCTCTCCTCCCTTCTTCTCTCTCTCTCTCTCTCGCTCTCTTCTCTTCGTCTCTCTTGGTACTCTCTCTGCTCTCTCTCGCTCTCTGTCCTCCTCTCTCTCTCGTCTTCTCATCTTCTCTCTCTCTCTCCGAGATCAGTTCCTCTTCTGGCTACGCGACACTACGGAATCTCTCTCGTCTTATTAGCTCTATTAACTACGCTTAAGTCAAAGCTCTGAGCCTCCTAAGTCTCTGCTTCTGTACGGCTTTCTGCTCTTTCTCTTCTCCTCTCTCTCTTTTCTCTCCGCTTTCTCTCTTCCACGAGGAAGACTCTCTCTCTACACTTGGCAGTCCTAGAGAAGTGATCATAAGGAATCCCAGCTCTGAAAGACGTCTCTGGCTGAAGGAGCTCTACCTCTTTTTCTCATCTCTGCTGAGAGCTCCCTCCTGCTACTTTGCTCTCGGAGACCCTGGCGGCTCTCTCTATCTGTCTCTCTCCTCTCTCTCCTCTCTCTCCTCTCTCTCCTCCTTCTCTTGCTCTCTCTCTTCCTCTTCGATCTTCTCTCTCTCTCTCTTCTCTCTCTCGAGAGAGAGAGAGAGAAGAGAATAGAGAGAGAGAGAGAAGAGAGAGGAAGAGAGAATGTCAACCTTACTGATAAGAACATTAGTCCAATTAGAAGAGAATCAAGATCAACCTTTTACAACAATGTGCGTACATCCTTTTTATACATTTCAGGGTGGTTGCTGGCCTTCTAGTTCCTTATTCTTCCATTTCTGACCAAGAGACACTTCACATTCTCTACATATACTTAAAGAGCATTATATATCCTTTATTTTATCCGATTTATGCTATACATACACCTCATGTATTACACAATATACAAATAAATCCAAAACACATCAAAACCAAATTTTTAATCCTTATACACTTCTAACATTTTTGTTCATAACTCCTTAGTTTTAAAAGAAGTTAGCAATCCCTTTTCTATTTTTATTATTATAAGGACAAGTAGTTTGGTTTAAACTCTAAAAACCATCCATAATTCACCAAAGTGGTATATGTTTATATATCATACCCTCACCATATAATAAAAAGTTTACAAGAGTTAAATAATCACCTTCTAAAGAAGGAATGTATTAACTTGCACTTACATTAAAATTCCAGCTCATAATAATAAATTACAACCAAATTATTAATTTATATTTCTATAAAATGTACATTTTAAATTCGAATGAATTTATTCAAATTTATTCCAAAAAGGATGGGGAAGGGGTCAAACTCAAGACTCCTTCACTGTAGGGCAGCCAACTTTTGTGGAGCTATATATACTTTGAATGAATCCTTGTGTATCTTTTAAACAAATTATTTTCTCTATATAATTCTGCTCTCCTTTGAATATATGTATGTGTGTGTATTTTATTTTATGTCTCCCAACCTTATATGACTACGCCAATCTGTTATTTCCCTCACTTTTTAGTACCTTCCGCAGACATATACTATTGTTTTTGCTGTTTGCTATTATTTTGCCTGGGACTGCCGTGAATAATTATATCCTAATGTTTGTGTAAATGTTTCCTTTAATTATTGGTAGCCTAAGCTAAATGTTCTAATTTTGTCATTGATGATTGGTTCATTTTTGTTCCCTCATTTCCCGATTTCACCCCACCGTCTTTTGTAATTTTTCCCCTATTGGTCTTTGCAGCGGCCACTTCTCTTATGCTATGAGATTTACACCTAGCTTCCTGCATGCATCAATTTCTGTACATGACAGTGTCTGTGAGAAGACAATTTTTTTTAATGTGTGCTAGGTTTGCTATAGGGGCATGCATATTTGGAGATATGATTTTCATTTTGTTTTGAATCTGTGCGCACAAAAGCGGTGAAGACTCTGGAAGATGTGCATATGCTGAGGCATGGTTCTCTCCTTGTTTTCTTTTCATTTCCTATTTTCATTTACCCTGCTTAATGTATGTTGTTGTTGTAGGTACATGTGTGTTTTGCTATGTGTCTTTTTTCTTGGTGTGATGATGTGTCCCCCACCGCCTGATGCTTTACACGGGTCTTATCTCTGCCATTGATCCTTGACTATCCAATGCTCCATACATTTTTTAGGGTGTTATCATATTTTGTTCAATGTGATGGGCAAGTTTAGATCTTAACACTTTAAACAATCTGAAAGTGTCCAAATCTTGAAGATTAATTCAGTAAGGTTTTACACAATTAAAATTCTTCATTCACTTCCCTGGGAGATCGTTTGAACGCTCACATGAAAGCTTCTTCCAAATCGCCAAGCAAGCTTCCACATGGTGGAGTCATTTCATGAGGGAGGAGGAGCTATGTGATAGAGTTAGGCATGGTCCCATTAGAGTGGGGGAGGATCCATAATATTCAGCAGGCGAGGGTTGAGAAATTTAGGGACATTTTAGCTGATTAACGGTCCCATGTTTGTCCAATGTTTACTTATACTTTCTGCTGAGATATTTTCGGAAACCCATTGAAAATTTCCTCCGCAAACCTGACAAAAAATTAGTGGCCAGAATGCATTTTGATGCCACATGGACACAAAACAAACAAAAAATAGGGGAAAACTCTAAAACCCCACTCTCAGCAACTCGAAGTTTAAGGGGCAAAAAATGTGGGCGCTCCTGATTTCTAGGGCAAGATTAGATTTTTCCGTGGCTGTTGAAAGAATCAACATGGGACCATCTGCAACAGGAAAATAGGAGTATAGCAGGTCCATGGGACCATGCCCTAAGTGAGGAAAGTTTAATTTTCCTTGGGATTTTAGTCACACATGTCCTAGGGCACGGTTAGATTAAGTGTTTATATATAATTACTCAAAACTAAATACCGTATTTATAAGGATGATTGAGATATTGTCATAAAATGGTAATGTCCCACCTATTGAATGTTTATAAATGACATTGCACATCTTGCTGTAGTGAGACAACACTAACTCACTTTTTTCATCATTGTAACATTACTAGATGACCACAATGCATTGTAAAAGGTGACATCAACATAACTAAACAACAAAGGCTAAACAAGGTAAACTATAACTTATGGGTACACCATTTTTTATTCACTGTAACACACATGGTACACTCTTTATCCATACCCATTATTTCATCTTTATGTATCTCTTTGATGATAACCTTCCTCCTACTAGAGAATATATGCACACAATTAGACACAAATCACCTAGTGCATTATTTAATTCACATAAAAAAATCAATTGAAATATAGTAAGAACAACATATAAATAATAATCAAAACTAAAATGCAAATAATCATCCATTGATAAATCAAACCAATAGCCAATAAATGTCATAATAATGCTCAAAACCATGAAAGTAAAAATATAAATATTGTATTAATGGGGCAACAGTCACCTATAAAATTTGAATTTATTTTAAAATAGTATATGTCTAAAAATAGGGTGTGTCATAAGGGACTTTTTCGTAAAATAAATTTCTAAAGAGAAAATAAATATTGAAGCTTTGTATTCAGTTCCTTTATAGTAAGAGAATAAAGAGAGATATTTAGATTGTGTTTGTGTCTTGATCTTGTGATTATTATTTGTGCCTATACTTAAATGAATGATCATCTCTTACTTTCCACTTTACATTTCAACAAATTGTATTTTTTTGTTAACTAGTGTGATTAAAACAAGTACTGAATTCTTCTATTAGAAAGTGTAAGTCTTCCTTTGCTTTCCTCTTTTTAAATTCTTATTCTATTCTCTCCTCTCCTTTACTCTCTCAAATATTTCCTTTTTTATGGGTTTCAAACTTTTGGGAAGGGAATCCCATACCCCCAAAAATAGATCAGTGTAGATAATGTAGATATTGTTTTCATGAAATTTTATTTTCAATAAAGGTAGCCTCCACATTAATAAAGAAGAACCCTTGTCTCGTAATACAAATGGTAAAGCCATATATTTTATGCATGACAAAATATTTCTCCAAAAGAATCACAGTCCTCATCGGAGCTCATAATATCCTCCTCCTTCTCCTTTTCCTCCTTGCATTTCTCTCCCTTCTCCCCATGAGGTTCCTATCCTACTAGGGCATGTCCAATCATTTCTTTAGCTCCAACTTGTCGATCAATACCCACTCTAACTCTCTTACCCTTCCCTTTGGTCTAATTTGATAAAAATTTATAGAATTATAGGTTTATATTCCAATCATCCTATATGGGCATCCCATATCTTCCTCACCCCTTATATAAGATTAGGGTACCGCCGAATCAACTATATATAACAAGAAGAACTACCACAAAACTTAGGAAACTAGGTACTGCTCTACCTGGTCCCAGCTATTGTTAACATATCTAGCCATAGAATAAACCATAAATGATGGTACCATATCTCTCCAGTGTCTTAGCATACCATGATACGACTGAGTTACTTGATCTCTATCTATAAAAGTATCCATTCCTTTGGGAATGTCCCTAAACAATGCCATAATTGTCGGCACACAAGCATTGATGGCCCATACTGCTCCAACACGAACCTACCTCACACGAGGAAGCATGTTCTCATAAACCCAAAATCATCACCAGAGTGGGGTAACTCAAGAAATGTGCTCCAAGTTGTGGAATCCTATACAAGTCTTTGTATGTTTCAGATAACATATCTTGGGCCTAATGGGGAGTTCACTTAGCAAAAGTATGATATAGATCATTTGTTCAAAGAGTATTAAATAATACCTGTAATGTTAGTTTTTACTTATAATTATTCAATTGATAATACACAATCTTGTTATATTATTAGAATGAAAATACCCCCAATTTTCCATGTACCTTACCCATTTTTCCATTACAATTTTTATTTACCCCTTTTTAATTCTACCCTAATATATCAAATAGAAAATATATCATGTTTCCCACTCAATTATTATTTTCTTAATACACATTTGCTTTAGAAAGATATTTTTAAGTCATTTGAAACCTATTACCAATTATCTCAATGTTAATCTTTAATCATTTATCAATAGTTATTCAAATAATTAAGATAGTGAAATAATATCATTTTAGTTAAAAAACATACTCAATCCTAGTTTTCTCCCATCTTAATATTTTTTGGTTAAGAATATCTTAACTAATATTTCCTTATTCAAAAAGATATTATAATTTAACTTTATAAACACTCATTTTGTAATTTTTAGGTATTTAGTTTTAAAAACTTTGGTTCAAATGTTTCAATTTTATATTAAAACTAGCTCTACCTCTCCTTTGGCCCACCTCTCTAATCTACCCCCAATACCTAATTCAAAATAAATTAATAAATTAAACCCTTTCACCCCTAATGTCTATCGGTATATTGACTATGATTTTATCAAATTTAATTATCTGGGTAAACCCACCATTCTACATCCCTACTTAACACACACACACACACACACACACACACACACACACACACACCTCATCATCTCCAAAATAGATTTTCCATCCTCAGGACTCTACTTTATATAAAATCTCTCCCAGTCATAATCTTATACACATCCTCTATAGTAATAATCCACCATCCCTATGCTCATGGTAACTGAAATACATTCCAATCCGCATCCCAATATGTAAATAATTCACATAATATCCTACTAGTAAGTTACACCAATAGAACTTATTCACTCTCTCGTATACTCACTTGATCTACGAGCCATATATTTTATGTGACCGATAGGTCCATAGACATAGGTAACCAATATTTCTCACTATCCTTGTTCCAATTCATATAAACATCCAACATACACAAGATAAGAGTAGACATCAAAATTTGGTATCGCTACCCTTGTTGCCCCGCTTTTGCTTCTAGACCCTTTTTGTTTTAATTCATGGTTTATTAACATTCCCATCTTTCCCACCTATTATCCTATCCATTTTTATTCATTATTAATCCTCATCAATTATCCCCTAATCCTCATCTCATTATCTAATTAGTCTTAATCATTCCTAATTTCTCTTCTCTAAGTTGTTTATCATCCCTAAAATCCTTAGTTGCTTATCCCTAGGCTCCCCCTATCTTTTTATTTAATCCATTTTACCTCCCACCTACCCATGTCACCTCCCTATGAAACCCTAACCCACCTAAATGGTTTAAATCTCTAATCACACTTCATAATAGCCTCATCCCTCGAGTAAATAATCCTCCCACCACCCAAATGGATGGTTCCCCGTAGTTGGCGGTGATCCACCTAGGTTGCCCTTGACCCTATAAAGCAACATTTCCCCCCATCCAGGGGACACATAATCAGAATTCTCTTGCATTTTGTGACTTTTTCTTCGAGATTGAGCTTCTTTATAGTTGTTTCAGTCTTCTTGGAGTCCCTTTGATTTATTTACATCACTTGTGGAGAATTTGGGGAGTTTATCTTGGCCTTGTGTTGGTTCATGCTATTGTTGCTTTTTCATTATTATTATGATTAGGTACTGACATTTTGCAGGTCCAGATTCCATCAAATCTTCAGATCTAGCTTCTTCTTTTTGTCATTTTATTTATAGGTTTTCCATTCATTCTATCCACCTACGACATTATTTAGGACTGCCCAGGTCACCGTCGCTTCACCCAGGTCACCTTCTACCTAGCCATGTGTCGTCATCCATTCCATCTTCCAAGTCCACATCAACCTCTTTCTGTCTCTGTCACCTTATTCAACACTCAGATCTAATATTCTATTTTTCTGTTAGTCCAGTTCTGTTCTACTAGTCTCTGATCATTGCCAAATGAGCCAAGTCACCATCGAACCCTATCTTGATAGCCATACAATCCATCCAAATCCCTATTTTCTTGCATCATTTTTGTTTCCTTGTCTCATAATTTCCTCTGTATTTTTCTGTTAGTGTTTACATGTATATGTCATCTTCAGATTTGCACACATAGATGTTCATATCTGCATTATGCATTGTTTTCCTTATCCATCTGCTCAGGTTGTTGTCCACTTTCCCTTTATAGCATGGGTCGTCGTTGACCTAACTAGGTAAAATTTGTTTTAGGTTGATTTAGATCAGAGTTGCACTTTCCATCCATTTCTGTAATTTCCAGATTCTATTTAGTTTCAGTTTCTACATGTTACTCAGTCCTTTATAATTTATTTTATCCTATTTTATCAAATATGGGGGTTGACATCTGCATAAGGAAGTTAATGCTTTTTGGAATTGACTTCGTTAGGAAACCCCCTCATCTACCATCTAATCCATTTTCCTTCTAGTTATATTTGTTGTGCAAGTTCGTCAAATTTACAGTGAGGAAATCTACTTTGTGCCTTTCCTTTTCAACACCACCTCACTCCAAGGCACGTTAAACCATGGCATCTTTGAGTTACTTAGTTTTCTTTAGTATCTAGTCCACTAATCTGAACAAGAAATAGAAAATTTTGTCCAACATTCTGGCATGCTCAGTGGGACAACCCTTTTAAGCGAGTCTCTTACATTTTATTTCATTTTCCATATTTCTTCTATTTTCCACTAACATTTTAGGTAGAGGATTTGATTTTTCTTGTTCATGTTGGGATTTTAGATTTCTTTGATTTCGATCTTCACTTGCTTTATTTTAAAGATCAGATGAAAAGGAAAAGTGATCTCTAGGTATTCCCCTTTTTTCTTAGTTTCTCCTTTTACATAGCATTTTCCATTCTTTGTGTGATTGTGCTCATCGAATTTCCATATTTTGTTTTGGGATTAAAATAAAACTCTTGCATCCTTGCTTGCAAATATAGTGTAAAGTAGGGGTTTTAATTGGTTTCATTTCACATTTCATCACACACAACCAAACTCACACATTGAAACAATCCCATACTAGGTGGACCTAATTGGGATTTGATCAGACAATAAGAAATCCATCACGGTGTTCTAACCGCGTTATAAATTCTATACAGACTTGCGCCTCACGTACCTTTTTGTATATTGAGGATTCCACATCAAAAAATACTTGAAACAAGCCATAGAATTCTGTTTCTTAGGTACCCTTGATATCCACTTTTATCTTCTTCTTATTTTCTAATTAATCATGTTAATAAATACTTTGTTGTTTGATTTGTTTGTTAACAAATATCATAAATTTTTTTCCCCCATTTTATGCCTGTTATGACCACTTCTAAAGTCAAGAAAATGTTAAAATCGACTCCATCTAATGATGTTCCTTCCTCCAATGATCTTTTCTAACAAGATAATAAAATTGAGACCACACCTTTGATCTCCCAACCTTGTGTCTCCATGGTCTCTCAACCTTGTGAAGACCATGTCATCCAAATCGATCCCCCTTTTGAAACCAATTCTCCTATCTCACCAGTCTATCTCCTCTCGACCGGTCACACCGCCATCTCCTACTCCTTTATAGACTCTTGGGCCTCTTAGCCCCATTTATGACTTCCTATTTCATAGATATCCCACAATCTCTCAATCCTATCAATCCACTCAATTGGTGGATCGTATTCCACTACCATCACCTTATATCAACATTATCTCTACTTCATCTGATATTATCACTAGAATTCCTATCCAACCATCCGATTCTGCTAACATTCCTAATTCTTATGTGCCTCAACAATGAAATATTTCCATCCAATCCCAACTGTCGTATCACATTCCTAATTTCCAACATCACACATTCCCCTAACCAATTCAATCTCCACCCCTTAAATATATCCCCTCTTATCAAACATTCTCTTCAACTCTAACATACCCACAAGCTTCTCTACATCCTTATCCATCCACTTCTAGTATCATACATCCAAAACCATCTACCTCTTATGCGGTATCTTCACAGGAAGCTTTTAGATCATCTTCTAATTATACCCTCTTGAGGGAATCTTACAATTCAATCTTTGACAAGTTATTGACATGTCATCTCATCCAACCTATTGATGACTTACACCTCAAACACGCTTGGTATTACAAGGGCCACTATTGTAAATATCATTGAGTCATAGGTCACGACATCGATTTTTTTTGTTATTATAAAGATCACATTCAACAACTTATAAATTAGGGGGATCTTTAAATAGAAAATCTTGCCTCATCTCTCAGCCGACCCCTTGACATTTTGAAACAACCCTTTCCTAATCCACCACCATTTTTTTTTTTCCCACATCTTACAAATTTAATCCTTATGTAGTCAATACTATACATCAAAAATCTCCATCCTTACCTATCTCATCTACCTCATCATCTACTCCTACCTTAGATGTTGTGCCTATCACTTATACATCAACCATCTCCATGACTATCAAACCTATCACATCAACTTTTACCACTTGTTATGCATTTTCTTCAACTATACCTATCACTTCATCCACATATATCAAGATCCAACCTATCATATCTAACCCCTTATCCACATCTACATAAAAACACACCTGCCACTACATCCTTTATATCGCTAAACGTCCTAATTATACCCACCTCCTTATAAATCCCAACTACCCCTATATCTCCCAAATCAAAAAATTCACTTACATCTATCTTGACATCTTCATCACATATACCTACATCTTTTCCCATGGCCACATCACCTATTTATCCCAATATTTTACAATTATCCTTCAAGATATACCATTTCCACATCTATACCCATTACCACACCAATCACATCTTCTCGATTTGCAAACATATCAATGATACCCCTTGAAACATTTATGAAAAAAGTAACCCCACATAAGACAAAAATAAAGGGTATTCATGTCCCCTCTACAACATCAATTGTTTCTACATTAACCAATCCAAAATAACCCACATATCACAAAGACCTCATTAATCATATCGTACAAACACCTCTTTCAATATACACCCCTATACCATGATCTTCAAATCCTCTAGTTGAGATTATTGTCATCCATATGAAGGGTAAACCTCATCGACCAAAATCTAAGAATTTTGGTAAGCATCCCCAAAATTCTCTCATGCATGCTCGTAAGAAGTTATATCTTACCTCTCCTCGGTAATCCAATGTCACAACATCCATCCTAAGAGCACTCCCATCTATTTTTATGTCCAGGCCCTTCATCTAAGACATCTCTCAATGATCAATCCAAATCCAAACAGTCTAATTCTCCTCCCAAATTTGATTTATCTTCTAAGAAATCTAAGTTAACCATCCAATCTACATTGACTCCTTCCCCTAAATCCAAGTCAAAATATCCTATCAAAACCCACAAGATCTATCTTCCTCCCAACACTTCAATCGGGTCCTACGCAGATACCCTTCGACATTTAATTATAATATTTTCCATCATGCTTCCTCCTATTAAATATTTTGATCCTCATAGTAAGAAACAATCATAATTTGCCCTAAATCTCATTTGCACATATCATCATTCATTGGGTCATAACACTGAGCATTGTAAGGCCCTCCAAACCATCATTTATGATCTTATTGAATATAATGAATCTCTCATCCAAGGGGATATTCCTTCTCCATCCACCACAACCAATCCAATTCCTATTTCTACATCCCCATCCGTCAAATTTTCTAAATCTCCTCCTTCATCCAAATTATCCCTTATCATCTCTCCTCTACATGTCATTCCTCCTAAAGAGAGTCCTCCCTTATTCATCAATACTGTTTGTCCTTCCAATCACCCCTATGATCCCTAATCATATACCCAATCAAAATCCAAATATATCATCGATATTAGTTCTAACAATCCCATCCAATCTCCTTCGACATCCACTAGCTCATCTACATCTAAGTTGCCTAATTTAATATAGTCTCTTTCACTAGGGGAACATCTTCCCATAGTTATTGATCATCTCACATATTTTTCATCATCCACACATCTTATCCATATCAATTCATCCCCCTATCCATGTAAAAAAATCCCTTGATGATGGGGGACTTCACTTTAGGATCGGTGTACCATTAGGTTAATTCCTCTTCATTCTTAAAATTGTCTTATTTACCTCATCCAATCATATCAAAACCATCTCATCCGATCTCATCTAGTTTATTGTCTCATCTTAGCCAGCCAATCTATCTACCATTTCATTCTCATCCTAAGTCTATCTTTGTGGCCACATTTGTGCCCTTCATTGGGGCACCATATTCTCATCCTAAGTCCACCTTTATGGCCATATTTGTGCCCTTCTTGGGGGCACGATATTCTCATCATAATTTTGCCTTTATGGCCATACTTATGCCCTTATTGGGGGCACCATATTCTCATCCTAAGTCCACCTTTGTGGCCATATTTATGACCCTCTTGGGTGTACCATATTATCACCCTAAGTACACCTTTGTGGCCATATTTATGCCCCTCTTGGGGGCACCATATTCTCATCCTAAGTCCACCTTTGTGGCCATATTTGTTCCCTTCTTGGGGGCACCATTTTCTCATGCTAAGTCCATCTTTGCGGCTTTATTTGTGCCCCTATTGGGAGCACAGTATTATCATACTAAGTCCACCTCCGTGGCCATATTTGTTCCCTTTTTGGGGGCACCATATTCTCATCCTAAGTCCACATTTGTGGCCATATTTGTTCCCTTTTTGGAGGAACCATTTTCTCATCCTAAGTCCACCTTTGTGGCCATATTTATGCCCTTCTTGGGGGCACCATATTCTCATCCCAATTCCACCTTTGTGGCCACATTTTTGCCTCTCTTGGGGGCACCATATTATCATGATGAGTCCACCTTTTTGGCCATATTTTTTCCCTTCTTGGGGGCACCATATTCTCATCTTAAGTCCACCTTTGTAGCCATATTTGTGCCCATCTTTGGGGGAACCATTTTCTCATCATAAGTCCACATTTATGTCCATATTTATGCCCTTCTTAGGGGCACATATTCCTATCCTAAGTCCATCTTTGTGTCCATTCTTTTTCCCTTCTCGGGGCACCATATCCTCATCCTAAGCCCACTCTTATGGCCATTTTATCATCTCATAATACACATATATCTTGATTCCTCATTTTCAAGGTGTTGCATATATTTTATCATATCTATCCCATCCAATCTTATCTAATATATCTTGTCCAAATATTCTTATCTATCCCCTTTATCCAAAGTCCACCTTTGTGGCCATATTCGTGCTTCCCTTGGGGGACCTTTTTTGCTCATCCAAAGTCCACCTTTGTGGCCATTTTTGTGCCCTTCTCTGGGAACCATATTTTCATCATAAAGCCCGATTTTGTGGCCATATGTTTGTCTCGTTAGGGACACATGTTTTCTTCTCTTCCTCAAGAGTTGCGCATAACTTTTATATTCACTCATCTATCTCATCACATCCCATATTTTACAAGTTTTCATCCTATCCTATTGTAACTTCAATGTTGGTGACCTCGTCCTTAAAGAAAATAAGAAAATTGCTACTCTAGAAAGGAGCCAACGAGGAAAGTTTTATCCCAACTAGATTGGACCTTACATTATCATGCATAAGTAAACGTATGGGGCCTATCATTTGGCTTCCCTCGATGATAAACTAGAAACATAACCTCATAATGCATTGCACTTGCGACCGTTCTATTGTTAACATACCTAACAATGTGCACTTAGTCATATCCTTAGATCATTCCTCCATAATTAACCTCTTCCATCTATCATGTAATGGTTTGGAATTATATGGTCTACCATTACTTTTACAGACATAACCTTAAATATGGGCACCATGGCTCTGTCCATAACATTTTCCTTATGGATAGGTTCTCCCTCTTTGATGAGAACTCCATGATAATTACATTCATCACCCTCTTGTTTACGTCTTGGAATCACGCTAAGGGTCCTAAAGGTGTCACTTTTACGTCCATTATCCCCTCCCAAGTGGTCTACCTAGATATTCCCAGCTCTTCCCCATATAAAATTCAAAATTCATGGATGCTCTTATAAAAAATCAAAGTTATCAAAAATAATATGCTCTGTCAAAGGAAAACTGTTCATAATAGAAAAAAGAAAAAGAAAAAAAGAAAAAAGAAAAAAACAAAAAAATCAACTAAATAAACCGATCCCTCGAAGGAAAAATGTCATGTATATCATTCTTGCCATGAAAAATCATAAATGTGTAAAGTAGACCATACTATCAAAGGATGGCTAATCTATTATATTATGGAATCAGAGGCTTCCCACATTTATCGGCCTTCTATCTTATTGGCATCCTAAAAAATCTTCTTGCATTGACCAACTTCCTCATAGAAAAATTCCAACATTGATAAGTTTGCTCTTTCCCCTACCCAAAGTTGGGGCATAGATATAGGGAAACCCACCTATGGAGAAACATCTTCCCACGTACAAGTCACATCTCAAAACCCATTTTTCGTGTTGACATTAGGTTTATGAGTTCATTCTATCCATATTTCTCCCATGATCTTTGGTATAACTAACTATCATTGGTTATATGTTAACACATGTTTTGGTCACATGCGCATTTCATTACTTGGATCCTCTTCTTGTTTACCTCTAATGTAATTGAAGGCATCATTTCCACGTGCATTCCTTGATATGAGGTAGAATCATTCATACCCATAGGTCATTAATCATTAAGTTGCATTCTATTCTAAGTCATCCACAACTATCTTTTACAACAACATATAAATCATACATCTATCTACTATCTATCAAAAATATCACATTTAATTTCATATTATTATCTATCATAATTTCTATTTGCCATCTATCACATCTATTTTCCAATAACCTTTTATTCTTAGCATATATCATACATTAAAACCATGTATATACATTCACCATCTCATCATCCATGTCTGATCTCAAAGTCCACCTTTTTCACCATTTTTATTCCCCCTTCAGGCATTTCTATGTCTTCACTTTTTTATATTTTTCCTTTTTGACCATTGCCTGGGACTGCCACTAATAATTATATCCTAATATTTGTGTGAATGTTTCATTTAATTATTGGTAACTGAAGGTAAATGTTCCAATTTTACCATCGATGATTGGTTCATTTTGTTCCCTCATTTCCGGATTTGATTCCATCATCTTCCTTTTCTGTAATTTTTCCCCTATTGGTCCTTGTAGCGACAACTTCTTTTATGCTATCAGACTCACACCTGACTTTCTGCATGCAGTAATCTGGTAGTGCCGTGACAGGTAACTATTGTTTTCACCATGTGCTATTATTTTTCCTGGGAGTACCGTGAATAATTATACCCTAATGTTGTGTGAATGTTTTGTTTAATTATTGGTAGCCGAAGGTAAATGTTTCAATTTTTCCATCGATGATTGGTTCATTTTTATTCCCTCATTGCCAAATTTGATTCCACCATCTACCTTTTATGTAATTTTCCCCTATTGGTCCTTGTAGCGACGACTTCTCTTATGCTATCAGACTCACACCTAGCTTTCTACATGTAACAATATGGTAGTGCCATGGAAGGTAACTATTATTTTCGCCATTTTCTATTATTGTGCCTGGGACTTCCGTAAATAATTATACCCTAATGTTTGTGTGAATGTTTCATTTAATTATTAGTAGCCTAAGGTAAATGTTCTAATTTTTCCATCGATGATTGGTTCAGTTTTGTTCCCTCATTTCTAGATTTCATTCCACCATCTGCCTTTTCTGTAATTTTTCCCTATTGGTCCTTGCAGCAACGACTTCTCTTATGCTATCAGACTCACACCTTGCTTCTTACATGTAGCAATCTGGTAGTGTCTGAGAGAAGGATGTTTTTTTAATGTTTTTTGGGTTTGCTACAGGGGCATGCAGATGAAGATTTGGAGAGACTATTTTCATTTCATTTTGAATATATGTGTAGAAGAGTAGTGACGACTGTGGAAGATGTGCATACACTGAGGCAGGGTTCTCTCCTTATTTTATTTTCATTTCGTTTTCATTTACCATGCTTAATGTATGTTATTTTTGTAGGTACATGTGTGTTTTGTTGTGTGTCTTGTTTTTTTGTGTCCGCCTCATGCTTTACATGGGTCTTACCTTTTCCATTGATCCTTGACTATCCAATGCTACATACAATTTCAGGGTATGAATCATAATTTTGTTCAATGTGGGATGGGCAGTTAGATCTGCATGAGACCACATTTCTTTGAGGCATTCTATTAAACAATTCATGGGGCTTTTCAACAAATCCATTTTGTGCATATCCTGCAATCATGGCATTCCTTGAGATCATATCTCTTCAAGGAATTCTATCAAATAGTTCACATGCATTTTCAAAAAATTCATAATGTGTGTATCTTGCAATCATGGCATTCCATGAGCCCACATTTATTTGAGGCATTTTATGAAGTAGTTCACGTGGCTTGTCTATGCTTCCACATTTTTCATACATGTCTACCAGGAAGTTGCAATTACATCAGTCAAAATTTTTATATCCATTATGTGTTTCTAATTGGCCT
Organism: Taxus chinensis; assembly: GCA_019776745.2. Taxonomy (NCBI): domain Eukaryota; kingdom Viridiplantae; phylum Streptophyta; class Pinopsida; order Cupressales; family Taxaceae; genus Taxus; species Taxus chinensis. The sequence goes on from CM034154.1 coordinate 560,707,686, forward strand.
TGTTGCATCTTCAAATCAGCTGCGTCTAATTCTGCTTGATTATTTTTATCATTATATGCTACTGCTTGTGTGAAATTGCCCATACCATCTTCCAAAGCTCCCATTTTGGCTCATACTAAAAGTATGTTGGCAAATGTAAAATGATCAGGTTAAAGACCTGTTTATTACATATGGTGAAATAGTGTGACTTCCTTGTGAGGATAACCATGTCTGGTCTTCAATATATAATATTATTGAGTTAATTTGTTTTAAAATTGACTCTTAAGAGTAATCTAAATGATACTTTCTCCAAGACCTGATCAATCTATGTCTAATCATGGAACACTTACTACTATGTCTTATTTTTATGTTTTAGTCAGAGAATGCTTAGATAACTTTGAATAAGATATTTTTTGTGCATGAATTTCCTTGATGTGTTTTTGCTTGCATTAAAATAACACCTTGCATCATTTTGGGCACTTGTCAGTCTTGTTTGGTTGTAATTTTCTGGCCATTACATTTGTTTCATGTACCAACAGAAATATCATTGGAGTGAACAGGTTACACTATCCCATTTAATCACTACTGTAATATGGATTCTTTAAATACCTTGTATTATCTCTAATCAAAACCATGGGGAGAATCTATGATTGTTCCTATAGTCAACTTCAAGAAAACTTTCCATATATGAAAACGAACATTATCTGAAAATCATTAATTATTATTAAGTCCCAATTTACCATCTGTCGGTTCATATTTGTTTACTGAAGACCTATTTGTTGCATATGGTGAAACAATGTGACTGTTAAGATGAATCTAAATGATACTTGCTCCAAGACCTGATCAATCTATGTATGATCAAAGAACACTTACTCTTATCAATCTATGTCTTTTTTTCTGTTTCAATTAGAGAATGCTTAGAGAACTTTGAAAAAGAGATTTTTTGTGTATAAATTGCCTTGTTGTGTTTTTACTTGCATGTAAAATAACACCTTGCATCATTTTGGGCACTTTTAGTCCTTTTTTGGCCCCAATTTTATAGCCATTACATTTATTTCATGCACCAACGACAATATCATTAGAGTGCATAGGTTACAATATCCCATTTAATTGCTACTCGCAATATGGGTTCCTTAAATACCTTGTATTCTCTCTATTCAACAACATGGGGAGAATCTATGATTGTTCCTCTAGTCTAATTTAAGAAAAATTTCCATATATGAAAATGAACTTTATCTTAAAAATCAATAATTATTTTTAAGTCCCAATTTACCATCTTCCGGGTCATACTTTCTTACTGAAATGTACCTTCTTCATAAGTGGCACACTGTTGAAGATGTTTCCATTCTAAGTCATGACCCTCATTTTCCATCTGCAATTGCAAGATTGATCATCATAATAATGCTCCCCTTTTTCTTTACTCATGCAATCACATGAAGTGTGTGTAACACATTCACAATCCACATCAGTGGCACTTTGTTTTCTCCCAATATATAGAGTGAAAAATTTATCATAATAACAGTGCACAACATGACGCTTGCTAACGAGCTCATTCACCTAACCAAATCTTGCAAAAGAATGGGAATTCTCATTAAAGTGGATATTGCTAATGATTATAATACAATCGACTAGAGTTTCCTCCTGAAAGTGTTAAAAAAAATTGATGTCTCTTAAGAATGGGTCAAACTTATTCACAACTGTTTCATGACAAATTCTCGGTTTTGATCAATGGTGCTCTTGTTGGTTTAATTTTTCTGTGAAAAATGATTAACATAGGGAGATCCTATCTCTCATTTTTGAATCATTTTGATGGCAGAGGCCCTAGGAAGGACAATAATCTATATGCTATAAAAGGCATAAAGATCAGGTTGGAATTCAGGATGAAACATCGCTAGTTAGTTGACAATATGCTGCTTATGGTGGAACCAATGGTAAAGGAAGATAAATTCTATAGAAAAATGACTCCCTCATGATCAAAATATCTTAGGCTTGTGGGTCTTGTATTTTAAGACCAAGGGGATCAATTAGGTGTTGCTCATGAGAAACCATAACTTATGCTACCTATCATGTTTTTCCTAACTTTTAATCAATTGTTTGATTGCCTACATAGATTAAAGGATTCTGGGGAATGTCCCAATATGTGGAATTTGAAAGGTACATGAAAACTTTGGCATCTTTTAGAAAAGAAGCTATCTTTACCCACTAACATATGACAACGTATTTTAAAATCTGTTTGTTTTCTTTTTCCTTTTTTAATAGAAATCTATTTTTTTTCATCTTTGTATGCAAGATCATCAAACTTATCTACAATCATGGCATTCCATGAGACCACATTTCTTTGAATCTTTTAAAAAATTTGGTTGGATTAATTGTGTTTGAATACTCATTTCATCATCAACTCTCATGTGTTAGTATGTCTGACTAACATGATTAGGTGTGTTTTTGTTGTCAACTTGAAGATGTGTTTCTAATTGGCCTTGTTACATCTTCAAATTAGTTGCGTATAATTCTACTTGTTGATTTTTATCAGTATATGCTATTGTTTGTGTGATTTCAGTTTCTTGTTGAATTGTTTCATATATTAATGACACATAAAAATTGTTGGATTTCTTCCCTTTCGTATATGACCATTGTGAGAATGTTCTCCACATCTGTTTCATCATCTACCTGGTCAAAACTCAATGCATCATACAGGCACATGTCATTTGCGAGTGTTTCTTGGTTAAGAGGACAAATTCTAGTCCTTTTAGTCCTTTTATATATTAAAAGAGATACAATAGGTTTTGCAGAAACAAAAAAAAAGAAAAAATTCCAAATAAATTACTGATTAATTAAAAAAACAGGAAGATATGAGCATGGTCAAATAGGGAAAACCTAGGAATTCCCAATAGAAATAGAGTTCACACAACTAAAGTACAACTAATGCTGTGAGGAAATATTAAGAAATAAATAAATAGCAGGATAGCACTGAAAAATGTTGATAAGAAAGTTGTTCAAGGGATAGTTTATCATTTACTTCACACCACAATGCAAAAACAGTAACTAATTCAGTCACTAAAATAAAGAAAAATTGGCAGAATTTCATTAAGTAAAGAATATACAAGGAAGTAAGATAAAAGATCTTAGAATATTTTAAAAGAACCCTGAATGGAAATAGTAGAATGAACTGTTAGAAATTTTTCATTTACAAATTAATGTGTCTTTCAGTAGTTTGAAGTCAAAGTATAACTATGCAGTTGATTCTGAGAAAATCTTTATAATGTAACGCCCTGTAATTTTTCACTCCAAATCAAAGTTTGAGTTTGTTAACCGTATTTGTGGAAAGGTAAAAAAAAAGTCATTTATGTCATCAAATTATATTTTTTATGTACTTTAATTAGTAATATGGAAATCAAATCATTTTTATACTTCCATTCATGCATTCCTTCCTGCAACTGGTTGATCCTTTATTATTGTCACATTTTTTATCACTATAGCTTTAAATTCATCTGTATAAATTGTAGCCCCAAATATGTTAACAAAAACTACGCATCTTGAGCCAAAGGTGACTTGAAAACATTAATATATTTATTCTATGTTTAAAATATTCAATTCATTGACAAGTAGTACCAAGCATTTGTACAAAAGAAATAATAATAGTACATTTGTTTAGACTTTCTCAAAACAAATAGGTAAATGTTATATTTTTACGTGTACTATGTCATATTCAGGTACAATTATCAGAACATTTACAATTGCTGTTACCTTTACATTGACAATTACATCACAAGAATAACATCATCTTAAAGGTCAGTAGTTTCAGAATTTGTTATATGCCTATATATGGTTTTCCGCATCGATTTGTATTAACGTTGTATTCCATTTCTTCCATGCATAAAACTACATATACATCTTTAAAATGTGTATTTATAACCATCATCATTTTCTTATGTTCTATGCAATATATTTGGACACAGGTATCAAATTCTCATAGCACACCAACAAAACTATAAGAAAATCACATTACTTTTACGGTTACATTTGTGAAGGTTTGTAACAAACATCTACAATATCTTCTTGATTTTATTTAGCTTTGTGTAATACATGCACATTTTGAATTTAATAAAATATTACATTGGTTACTATAGCTATTCAACTTAAGGCTACGTAATGTCATTAAAAAAAAAGGGTAAAATTGCAAATCATATAGAAATAAGGTTTAAAAATTTGCAAGTACTTAAAAAAAATTACATAAGGGAAAACAAAGTCACTAATAATATAGAAAAAACACATTAGGAAATATGAAAACAACATACTTGCGAAGCCACTTCGGTTTCCAAAATAGTAATAGGACTCCCTAACTAATAAAGATGCAAATGAGAAGGGAAGTAATTAATGTTAAAACATATATACCACAAAATATGCCATCATTTGTCGACATTAAAAGTGAATTGCAATCTGATCATCTATTTCAAAGTACATCATTCAAATACAACACGCAGTTGATTGTCTTTTTGACACAATTCAAGTATTTTTGCATTTTCAGTATACGTCAATTGAATTGCATATGGGTACAATAGACTATTTTAGAACATGCTTAAACAATAGGGACCCAACAAGCAATATCATCATATGAAAATGAATTACATGTTGATATGATTTTTGATTTGCATAGAATATATGAAAAATAAACTTACTTGCGTAGGATGCAGCTTTCTACTAATGAAAATAGAGATGGCATTAAAATAGGGCTATGGGGTGATACATTTTGTATCCATTGGCTGTCTAAATGGCTGAACATTTCAATTTTTATACGGTTAGTCACCCACAAAAGTAAATACCTTCAATTTAATAAAGAGTCATTGACACCACCATATTCAATTTTATTTCACGATAGAAACCCAACTTGTGGCCATTATGAGCCTTTTTTATGTAACATAATAATCCCACAATAAACTCTAAATATCCATACAAAGTTATTGCATACTTGTAATGATCTACCTCCTATTTGGAATTTCATTGCTCCTAAAATAGAAATCTATGGCCTTTTAAAAACACATGCATTTAATAATGACCATGGCAAGAGCATGTTTACAGCAATTACGTCTTTTGAAAATAGAAAATTTTAATGCAATAGCTCTTCGCCGGTATATGGCACAATATTTTACTAATGCAATTATAGGAAAAGATGCATACAAAATAAAATGCTTACAGCTATACAACCCAAACTTTGGGCAGCCAACAAAAAATCAAGTTTTTCGACCCACAAATATATCTTGTCTGTAATTAGAATACCATATAAAACAAGTGGTATCAAAAGTAGCGATTTATGCTTGTTATGGCTTTCCCATATTTTGCAAGCAAAAATCCAAAAATGGTCAGTAACAACTAAAATAATTGTTCATCTTTATGAATTTTACTTGTAACTAAATAGAACCTTTAATGTCATAACATATGAAACAGATACAGTGCATATTCATTATGAGCCATTAAGTCATTTGCATAGAACAACAGAAAATACAATGCATAGAACAATAGAAAATACAATGACCAATGGAATGCACTTTCCAAGAAATAATAAAAGTGGGTGAAACAATTTTAAGCAATATTCAACATTACCCATCTTCTACTACAAAGGTAAATGTAGGCGCTAGTACAATATTGCACCATTTAAAAGCCCAAATAAGGAAAAAACAAAAGGAAAGGAATAAGTAACTCAACAAGAAAAAAAATAGAAAATGCAATGACCAAACAAATGCAATTGACCACAAGCGATGATAATGGGTCAAACAAGTGTAGTCAACATACCAAATTACAATTTCCTACTGTAAATGTAGATGCAGATGCTACTATAAAATTGCACCATCTAAAAGCCCACATAAGGAAATTGAAAGGCCAGGTACATGTAATGCAACATAACAAAACAAACAAGTCAAATAAAACAATTACAATATACCTCCGTGCTATAGCAGATACGCCAACACATGCCTGTGCTCTTTGTGAACATTTCCATTTTAAAAAATACATAACCATGATTACCAATAATACTATCAATGATTTTTTGTCTGTATCTAGTGACATATCAATAAAAAATCTTACATTGGGTGACAAGATATGTAAGCAATGCAATAATGCCATTCAACATCAATTGCTTCCTAAATTTGCTGCAACCTTTCAACATAAGAAGAAATGGAAAAATAGCTTCAGTTCATAGATTAAGCCTTTTAGAAGAAAGACTTTTTGCTTTACGTATGCCATTTGCACAAATAAGGCAACTTGGATACAAAAGACCGCAATTTGGTCTTAGTGGAACACTTATTAATGTGCCTACATTGATTTTAACTGGGTACAAGAGGCATTGCAAAATAAAATAAATGAAACCAAAATAATTGCAATTCAGATAAAAAAGAAGTTGGAATACAAAAGTGCATATCTAATAGGAAATGTTAGGCCTAACTACATCATGCACGCATTAATAGAACTATGCAAATGTCCCATGTATATTGATAATCATGTAGTTGTTAATAATGATTGAAAAAGTAACTTTAAAACACAAGTTGCAAATGTAGTAAACAACATTGTAAATATGGAAAAAATAGATTACAATCCTAATGACATTGAGGTTGAACCCATCATAGAATCAGCTGTACATGCTTATGAAAATTCTCATTCAATAAGAGACCTTCAGGAAAATGTTCTTGCAATTGCACCATCAGAAGGATTCAAACCCTTAAGCCTTTTTGAGGACAAATTTTGTGAAGAAATGAGTTTCCCTACTTTATACTATGGAATGCATCGTGACAATGATATTACAAAAAGATTCCATTACCAAAAAAATAGCAAAATGGGAGCTACTGCATTGTAGAAATGATTTTTGCAAATCACACTACCAATCCTTTCTTTAAAGCAATTAAAGTTATCTTGTAACAAGTCCTCAAGCTATGCATGGATATACATACGTAAAGGAAAATTGCGAGTAGAGAAAATATATGCCAAAGATCTTAAAAGCAAATTAAGGGTGTCTAACATCCTAAAATCATCAATAGGATTTACAAGTTCAAAAACCATCAGAACTTCACCTGATTATTTAGCAAACACCAGGAAGAACATATTTGTAATGATAAGACAACTAGGTGCACCAAATTTTTTATTACTACGCTAATAGGTGTTGATCACCTTTGGAAGCCACTATGCAACACACTATTGTGCTCTATCTTGCTAAAAACAAAATGCATAGTGAAAACATTGACAATGATAACATCGATGTTATTATAAGAAAAAACCCAGTAATTTGTAGTCATTACTTTAATCACAAGATAAATACATTCCAAGAAAATTGATGTTGACTAACAATACTCTATTTGGGAAAAGTTTTGTACTTCTTATTTGTAACAAAATTCTAAAACTGTGGAAATGAGAATGTGCATTTTATGCTTTGGGTGAAGGATGCTCCTGTTTATGGTAAAAGTTCATATGAAGAAATACAAACATTTATAGACAAATATGTCTCTACAGATTCATCACTACTTGACACGAATTTGGTAAAAATGCAAACCCACCGTCATACAGAAACATGCACAAAACACACAAACTCACATTGTATATTTAATTTCCCATTATTGCCTATGGATAAGACCACAATACTAGAACCTTTAGAAAATATAGATGCCATAACTAGAAACATAGAAATTTTTTTTTTCCAAATCCTACGAACAAAGAAATATATCCACTTCATAACATTTGATGCATTTCTTGAAGCTCGTGACTTAAGTAGGAAAACATATCTTATACTATTACAATCTCTTCTCACTCATACTGCCATAATCTTAAAGAGACACCCACATGATATGTGGAAAAATTCATTTTCTAGTAAAGTACCAAGGCATATGGTATGCAAATACAGATGCACACTCTCATTTTAGATGCTTATTCAGCTGTAACTTACTGTACATAGTACATGACTAAATTATACCGAGAAATTAAGAACAGTTTTTTCAAAAAATACGTGAAGATGCAACAAAGAATAATGAAAATTAAATGCAGTTCATATGCCGTGTCTAGGAAATAGTTTACTTAATTACCAACAAATGTCTACACGTCAAGTAGTGCATAGTGTGCTTTCACTGCCATTACATTATGGATCTAGGAAAACTATTTTCATAAACACATCCCCCAATTACGAATATGAAATTCATTTTAAAACCTCCTAAGTTGATTGCTAAAGAACATGATCGATTCTGAAAATGTTTTATGTGCTTCAATTAGTGAAAAATACAATGCAAGGCCTATATCATTAGATAACATTTGCCTAGCAGAATTTGCTGCGTACTATACAAAAATAGCAGAAAATATGAAACGTTGTAAAAAAACTCAAAATCATACGTTATGTAAGATACAATAAACATGTCGATGTAGAAAACTATTATAGAGAAAAATTGATGTTGTTCATAGCCATTTCGTGAACCAGAAGAATTATTGAAAATTAATTTCTACACATGGTACTCAACATTTACTGCCTACAAAAAATTAGTAGATGAAAATGAAAACCAATTCATAGCAAAAGATTAGATTCTCAATGGGGAAACATAGATACCAGTACTTACAACATTGAAAATGAGCCCAACTTGACATTCGACTATGAAAATGTAAATGAGCCTAATGGTCCTAAGCACTTTGAACAATACAACATTGGAACGGACCTTCAAAATGCCACAAAAAAAATAATAGCTCATAATCAACCAAACAACAGATTCAACATAAGCAAAATTCCTTTCTTAATAGATACTGAACAATACTTTGCATTGCAAACAACAATTAAATAAAGAACAACAAATAATAGTAAAGTATATTAGCACAAAAAATTTGTTAACTCCAAATGACCCATTCCATTTATTCTTAATAGGAGGTGCAGGCATAGGCAAAATGTACACTTGCAAAAGTAATATACCAAGCAATCTCTGTCGATTTTACAATAGGAAATTAAATAACGACCCTCTAAAAGTAAAAGGCATTATAGTAGCATACACTAGAAAAGTAGCGTACAATGTCAATGGTGCAACCGATCATTCTATTTTCCATCTACCTTACCGAATGTCAAAGATGTTGCCATTAAACGCAAATACTCTAAATACAATGACCAAACTCTATATTGAATTACATATACTACTAATTGATGAAGTATTATTACTTGGAAGCCGCATGTTATTTAACATAGACAAACATCTACGTGAAATTATGCATAAGCCAAACCCAAACCCTTTGGAAATGTAAACACTATTTTTTGTGGGGACTTATTACCAAGCTGAGACCAATTCTAGATTCATGGTTATTTAAAAATCCAATCATGCACAATGAAATAATACAATATACATTTTGGTAAGACTATGTCAAATACTTTCAATTAGACCACGTAATGCGGCAAAAAAATTCCATGTTCATATCATTTCTTAACCGTATTAGGACTTGCACACAAAAAAATGCAGATATTCAACACTTAAACCACCATTGTTATAGACCCCTGTAACTAGATCCAAGTTTCTCATACTTATTCCACAAAAAACATTGATGTTGACTACCATAAACAAGAACATGCTTATGCTTATACAAGGAGAAATGTGCACACTAAATGCAATTGAACCACATAGAATCTAACCTCATTGACAACGACTTAGTAACTACCAAAAAACCATTCCTAGCAAAAAAAATAACACTAAAACAAGACATTCGAATATATATTGATTGGCGGACAACTATAACATAAACGATGGCTTAGTCAATGGTGTAGATGGAATATTCAAAGCTTTTACAATTGGAACACCACAGTTTAATTTGGATAGAATTTTAGCAATATTAACATTGGTAAATTTGAACGTGCCCAAAATGGAAACCATGTACACAGAAAAAATTAGTAAGCACTTCATTCCTATAACAAGAATTGCAAAACCAATACGAATTAGCAAACAAACTATTACCTGTCATCAATTACCCGTACAAATAGCCTGTGCTAGAACCATACATAGATCCCAAGGCCTAACAATTTATGCACTAGATTTTGACCCTCACAAAGTAAATTTCCATGGCCTTGTATACATAGCACTTTCACGTGTAAAAAAAATTGAATCATTGTATCTTATACATTGTTATCCTGTAAAATTGATGAGGCCAATTTTGCAGGTAACCCTACCAAAATTTTGTTTTGGTTCCCCGCCAAGGTCCCTTAGCGTTCGGAATGGCATAAAATCCCTTTCTGGAGAATCTAGTTTTTTCGAACTTAGTCATTTGGTCCTTTTTTGGCTGGGCACAGATTTTATTCATGCAACACCAAATGAATTTGCGCCCCCTTCTATTCCTTTGGTGCATCCTTGAAGTGTCAACATTACAAATGTTGCGCCTTCCCATGATGTGCCATTCAAACCTATGCCGAGGCACATGCACCACCCTGTCGACACTAAAATTGTTACACGCCCTTGAACAGTGCGCCAAGGCGCTGAAAAGGTCAATGTCGACAATCCCAAAATCCGCGCCAAAGGCACAAATAATTTCATGTTGGCATCTGTTTTGGTGCGCCCTTTGAAAAAGTTGGTGGCACATTTATTGCACCTTTTGCTATATATAGGCGCATCCTGACCTGTCATTTTCACGATTGAAAAAAACGTGAAAAGTTTAATTCCTCTGCACCTGTCAGCGCTCCTGTCATCCCCGTGTCACTTTACGTCGCATTCGTGGACCCCATCATTTCTTCCATCCTATATATTCCTGGTAAGTGGTTTTTGCTTTTCTTGTGGTGATTGTTTGTGGGTTTTCTATATTGTTTTCAGAGGTTGGTTGTTAATTGAAAAAACAAAGAAATGAATCTAAAGAAATAAAGCACAACCTCCAACCCGTTTTGCAATCTTCTCTCCCCCCCCAAACCGGTTTCACCCTCCTTCCAGATCTGCTCATCTGGAGGGATTTTTTGTCTCAAAAATGAATCCAGAATCCTCTTTTCCTCTTTTCTCCTCATTGTCAAAATCTATGTTGAAAGAGGCCGAAAACCACGAACCTGTCAGAGAGAGAGAGAAAATCTAAAAGTTAATATATCCAAAGCCACGGCTTTTTCTTTGGCGTAAACAAAACACGTTGTTACACAAAACACAGTCGCGCCAAGGGGCGCACTGTCCCCGCCTACATCATACACCCTCCCTGCACCTTATAAATTTCTTAAAACCTAACACAGGTGCAAGCGCAATTCCACCTACACCAGCATCGGAATGTCATGCAAATTCTTCCTGTGCCACACCAAAATCCCCTTGGCGCACCTTAACTCAATGATGCATCCTTTAATTCTATGCCCTTTGGTGCATAAAAATGTTTTGCAACATGTTCCATATCTGCGCCATTAGCTCACCCTTACGCCTTGCAACACCAAGGTAATCTGTGCACAGTTTAAACCCTTCATATGGCACAGGCACACATACATTGACATCAACATCTGAGTGTTTTGTGTAATCTTTCTGCACGCTGCGCCCTTTGCACTGTCTTCTTCTATGCAACACTCTCTAGCATTGTGCCTTACTTTTCTGACCCTACAGCCTACAGTATAGCTATGCCTTGCGCCCAGAAGCTTCTAAATTACTAACTCTTCATTCTGTAAAGCTTTGATGGATGATCTGATAGCTAACATGGCCCTTCTGTGGTGGAATTCCTTGCTTCTTCTTGCAGATCAGCAATTGAACTAAGATTCACACATGTCTTCATCAAGTAAGAGGCCAACCAAGTCTAAGGGTAAGGCCAAACTCACAAAAGAAGAAATGAAGTACAAATACCAAAGGGTCAGGATGCCCGAGTCCCTTGCAGAATGTGACTTGGACATCAGGGATTCAGAACTCGGTCACATTGATATGGAGGATTTTTGGGCCAGAACTAGAAGGGTCACAGGCAGTCCATGGATGGAAAAATTGGTCGGAAGTGGTCTACACTTTGCTGGGGGAATTCCCATGAGCACGGTGAATAAAAAATTCATGATGGTGGTGGCCCAATGCTACAATAAGGACACAAGGTGTGTCAAGAATGAAAAGGGCAAGGTTATAATCAACCTCACTACCCGAAACTTTGAAATCATGTTAGGTATCCCCCACCACTGGTACTTCGTGGCAATAAGCCAATAAGACTACATAAAGGCATGGGATGAAAATGAAGAAAAATGCATGTAGCTCATGAACAAAGTGTATCTGAAGAACAAGAAGGTAATAACCAGGTGGCCGTAGGTTATTCACTGCAGCGACTTCTCAGAGGAGCTGAGTGACACCATAACCTTCCTAAGTAGGGTATTTGGGCTTCCTGATGCCCATTACTTCCACAAATGGATGCTCAGGTATCTGGAGACAATGAGAAAAAACATTCTAGATCAGCGTTTTGAATGGGTGGAGATCATCAACAACACCATCTCTGAGAAGCTCCAACAACTCTCAACAACGGGGAGGTTCTACATGAAATCCTACGTGGTCTATGCTGCTGCCTCAGAAAGAGACTACCCAACACTAAATCGATGCGGGGTATGGTCCCAAGTAAAAATATATGAATATTATCTAGAGTTGAGACTAGAAAATAGCATCCCACAGTTCAGCAAGATCAATGATGCCTTCTTCTACGACATCATCTGCCTCTTGAGGCCCAACATGACTCACGGTCAGATGACCAAGAGTGTGGTGACTGCCATAGAGAAGTGGGGGGCGTTATTTACGTAATTCCCCACTTTCACTTATCTCAGGGCCGCCAAATTCTTAGGGGAGCCCACCAATCTGCCAAGGTATGCAGGGCCTAAGCTGATCCTATTGGAGCTATCCAGGTAGCTTATCACATATCACGAGAAGTGCCTGGAAAGAAAGAAGGGTGGAACTCCTTTCCCCCTCATAGTGGGAAGATACACCTATACTTCTCACACCAAAGCCTGAGGAAATGTTTGCAGAGCTGGAATTGCTCAACTTGAAACATAATTTCTCGGAAAGGCCAACCTTTGATCCTTGCAATTACCTCCCAAAGGAAAAACTAGATCCAATCCACATCCCATAGATCGAGGACATCTACATCGACTTATATCACGAGGTCAAGCTCAAAAGGAAGGATCACTCCCACCTGGCCCTAGTAGAAAATTATCCAATATGGCATGGCCATTGTCCCGAAAGGTTTCCAAATGATTGATCAAGAAGTTGATCAATTCTATCTAGATATGGATGGGGAAAATTGGCCATTTGCTAAAATTGATAAAACAAGGGCACCTCAGACTATTGAGGAGAGGGTTAAGGAAACTTTGCAGTGCATAGAGCATTGGTGCAGGTATAACGGTCTCATCTACCTTGGGGTAGAATTCACCACGTCTCCTTTGGGCAATGCACCTGCTAGACCAAAACAATTGCCAAAGGGCAAAGGGAAAGACAAAGAAGGAGAGTCAAGTGCTAATCAGGAGAAAGCTCCCGAGAGTCCTCCTTTTTCCACCCAAGAGTAGGTCATAAGCCTGTTATCCCCAGAAAAAGAATAGGTGATAAGTGTTCCAATGGGCACATCCACTCAGGATGTTGCCACTGCTGTAACTGCTGAAGTTCCCATCGTCCCATCTCCCTCTCCTCCTTCCCCTCCTCGCGTCACTCAAGAAACCGCTCCTCTGGTTGTGTCTTCTCCCCCATCTTCTACTGTTCCCCCTTCCTCTTCCTCCATCTTCTCTTCCCTCGTGGAGTTGTCCCCCCGTATTTCTTCCCTCATCTCTCAGATCCCTTCCGCCCCCACAATTTCCTCTCCTACAGTGACTCCTACCCCTGTGAGAATTGGAGATTCGGCTTCTTTATCAATGCCACCGCCAAGTGTCTCAACACATTTCCCCGAGCTCACTGTAGCTTCTCCTTCTTTTACCTCCGTTCCCTCTTCTCCCTCTGGTCCCACTCCCTTAAGTCTAGAATGGATCTCTAAGCACCTGAGATAGCATAAGAGGAAAGTCCCGATTGCACCTATGGACTTCTCTGTCATTCCAAAAAAAGGAGCTAAGAAGCAAAATCTGATAACCCGCTTCTCTCAGAGTGCTTCAAGTGAAAGGGTAATATAGATCGCATACCCCGATCCCACAAAGGACAAAAGGGATATGTCTCCTATAGATTATACAATGACATAGGTCATGATGGGAACGTCCTCAAAAAGCCTACAGGGAGAGGCCCTATCTGCAGTGGATGCCCTTTGCAAAAAGCTTCAGGAGGAAAAGGAAGAGAAGAGGATACTAAAAGAACAAAATAGACATCTTCTCCAAGCCCTATAGAAAATGGGTAGTGCACCTCCTACAACTACCACTAAAACTCATGAGGCCCTTAGCCAGGAAAAGATAAACAAATATGCCAAGATTGGCGAAAAAGGTATTGCAATATCCGCTTGGAGAGACCAGATCCTCAAGGATAGTGAGGAAGTAATCGTAAAGTTCACCGAGCTATATCAGGATATTGATCAGGATAACAAAGAACTCTAGGTGATCGTGGGACCTATCTCTGAAGAGTTAGACCATGCTAGGTTACAACATGAGACATTCCAGAAGATTCTTGACTGTCCAGTCGATGACTTAGTGAAATTTGGAGTCTTCGATCACCCAAGAGCACCTAATAAAGTTCTTGTTGCTTTGGACTATCGGGTCGATCGGATGGAATTTATCTTGGAGAAAATTGATAAAATCAAGGAGGAAGCCTTAGATGCAATGCATCAAATGGAGTAGATCATCCTAAGGATGTCTCCAGGCTTGCTCACCCCATCATATGCCTTGAGGAAGGAAAATGACACTATTCAGATCTTTAAGGAGATCACGTCGCAAGGGTTAGGGTTAGAAGTGACTTTTGATGCAGAATCTATCAACAACCTTCTGGCCTACCGTGATTTTGTTGGATACCTGATGGAGGAAGGTAATGAATACTTTAAGCTCCAAGAGAGACTCAGAGATGAATGGGAGACTTGTGAAGTCATCGATGATCACACCAAGGGTCTCGCTCAGGATCAAGTTCAACCGATGATTAGCAAATTCTTGGAGTATCGTGCTTAATTTCATATTTCCTCTCCTGAGCAGAAGCAGGATACTCCCTTCCAGCCATAGGACGATGACGAATAGGCTCCTTCTTCCTATGATGTTCTCTTTTTTGTAATATTTAAAAGTTTGTTGGCACAAATGATGACATCATCCATGTTGCACCATGAGATGTTGTTATCCACCAAATTGCCCAAAGTCAACAGTTGACTTTTAGATATTTTGTAAATATTTTGTAATTAGTTGTTGGTTTCTTTTTTCCTTCTCTCTCCTTCTCCTTCTATATATACTTGGATATTTGTTATATTCAGAGGAGGGGATTTTTTTAGATGAAAAATTGAAGTGAGAAGAAAAGGATTTGTACTTTTTGTAATAGAAGAAAACATTAATACAAATATTAAGACTTTGTGCTCAATACATGTGTTATGTGCATCATATCTTTCTTACGTCAGATCTGTGTGTTTATTCTATTAGATCTATCTCTACTTTTTTGTCATTTGCTCATCAGTATTGCTTTGTTCGTTTATGCAAGCAGGTTTGGCTATGTTTACTACTAGCCCAAAACATAAACCCTCTGACCTTTCTGTTTTGGAATCCATTTCTTTTCTCCCTTCGGATCTATTCTATCTCCTCTCCTCCCTTCATTCTTTTCTGCTAACAGCCAGAAATACCCCAACTGGGACGAGATCCCAAACCACTGAAGGTAGAATACTATAAGACTTGCACAGATTCCTGCTGGTAGAATAGCAATAAACCAGTTTTTCTTTGTTGTGTCAAAGAGGGGCTATGCCCTGCACACTGTTGGCTTGTCTATCCATAGATCTGCCCTACCGATAGATTTTCATACCAATATACATAAACGACAACAAACCAACTTCGTACTATCCATTGACGTAGAAAATGAAATGCATAGGCTTGTACATTATTCAAAATGGGCACCATTATACAATTTCACACAAGCAAGGCCCAAACACTTGTGCATTTTCTCACTCAATACCAAAAGTTTGGTACTACACATTCAACACATAATGCATGACTTTGCAATAATCCAATCAGAGATAGTCTATTTGCAAGAAACACAAACCGCCAAAATGCCAACCGATACAACTCTCTTGTAAATATTCAACGTTGTTTCTATCATGAATATCCATGGAATTCTTACATGCTGCAGTAAAAAATTCAATGGACACAACATTAAAACATTTAGTACACCCCACATTGAAAGTACTACAATTGATATTTTCTATTTGAATACGCATATACGAATAACAAACATATATTTGAAGCCATTAAGCCCACTAATAAACATTACAAGATTCTTAGAAGTCATCACCTCTACTTTACCAATGGATATCCAACTCATAATAGTTGGTGACTTCAACATTGACATGTCAAAGGCCAAAACCAAACAAGCCCAACTTTGCAATGAAATGCATTAACAAAACCTCTTTTTTGTACCAACCATTACAACAAATGATAACAACACACAAATATACCAATGCTGGATGAATATGAATATTACAAAAATCACCACTGAAATTATCCATGCATATTGGACCGACCATAACGCACTTTTAATTTCATTCCCAGTTTTGTAACAAAGAAAAATACATACTGCAAAAGCAATTGCAAATATAAAATACACCTCAAAATGCATTGGAAAAGGTATTTGTTACTTGCACTTATACTATGTATACAACTGAAACCATACCCTATTTTTTGTAGTTGTTACTTATTATGAAACTTTTGTAATTGTAGACACCATGTCAGATGCAACTTCAACTGCCCAGGCTGATCTTCCATGACAACAACCACCAAAGAGGTATGATGTTTATAGATTTCATTCTCTATTGACATTATTATTATCCACTCCTAATTGATTTCCTCCTACTAATAATGTGTAGGCCAAGGAATGAAAACCCAACACTAATATCTATCGATGATGTAAATAACTACAAATTTGGAGAAATATTTGAGGGCGACATCATGGTTACGTATAAAACAGTCCTTGACAAGCAATGAGGAAAAGAACTGCTGCGAGTGGACCTCACGGATAAAAAAGGTGAGCTGACAATAACTGTCAACATTATGGCACCTTTCATTAAAACCCATGAACATAGCATAATCCCGCAAAAATCCATCCGCATAACAAACTTTACCATAGCTCCAAAAAGTGACTATGACCACTGCGACTATGACTTCATATTGCTAATCACTGAAACCACAACCATAGAATCTATTGATTCTATTTTCCCTTAGCATATGTTTATCCCAAATTCAAGCATCCATCAACTACTCTCCACTACTGACCATTATGCAACTGCAACCATAGCTTCCATTTGTACATCATGCCAAAAAATAGGAAACCAATTCATCATTGACATTACAGATGGTAACTCACCCAATGACAAAGCTTGGGTAAGCCTCACACTCTCTATACCAATTATTTAATAGCATTCTCATTACAAAATAAATCAATCGTTATTTCACTTAATGGATGGCAGGTATATATTTTCCAGACACTTGCAGCAGAATTCCATATCATTGAAAATAAAATCTAAAGGAAAGAACCAACAATATACCTTTTCAAAAACCTGGCAAAATGGAGCGAAAGCATAGACAAGAGCTTGCGGAGCACCCAATCCACCTTTGTGACTAGTGTAAAAGCAAAAATATCTCTGGAACGCCTACAACTACTTCTGGCTACAACAATGAAGGTACTGATAGCAAACCCATTCTTAAATCAGCCTTATAGTTTTCAAATGCTTTAACGCTTGCAAAACTTACAAGCAATTTACTATAAGTCTGTTTTCAATTACCTATCTTAGTTACTTACCTCACTTGCTACTGCTAATGTAATTTTCCTTCAAGTTACAATCAATAGTATACTCATTCATGCCTACACATGCACATTTTTGTCACATTTTTTGCACTCAACTGCATTTGATAGGTTACTATTTTCATGCCAACCCCTCACCCATCTTCTAATCTGCTAGTTGCATATGAACCATCCTTGGTTGGAAATGAACTTGTTTTTAGCCTTCTCTATATAGCTAATCTTACTCCAAGGAGACCAACATTTGAATGGGAGATTCTTACTCTTGATTTTCTCTTTCAAAGAGTGATTCAACAGGTTAAATTGCATTGTAGTATGTAGAGGTTCAGTCAATCTCTATCATTCCCAGAAGTACGTTGCATTGCATATGTTTCTATGCTTTGCTAAAGAAAGGGGATAATTTAATTATTGGAGCTTCAAGCACAAGTGTAGGTGAAAAATTTGTTTGCGAACAAGATAAACAGAAAAAACACAAATTTGAGTTTCTAGAAATTTTGGGCTTCATCCATTCAAGCAAAGGAAAGAGTGTATGGTGGTGAGATTGTTCACTGTAAATTATTTCTTTAAATGAATTGGTAGGCATAGTCTATGCTTGACCCAACAACCATAGTGTCAAATGTGTGACTTACTGTAGAGTGTAGGCAACTACCCTCAGGTTGATAAATTCCATCTTTAATTTTAGGACAAATTTTATTGTTATTACAGGTTGCTCTTGCTCAACTAGAAGCACTTCTACTTTCTCACCCTGACATTTCTGGATGTTGTAGTAATACTGTAAGTAACATTTCCTTTCCAACAAAAACAACATCAAAAGTAATTAATAATGAATTTTCCCCCACTTTTGGATTTTTTAACTTTGGATATGCTCATAAACAACAAAAAATGACTGAAAAACATTTTGAATTCACCGCCCTACCTCATCAGCAATGGTCTTGTATGATAGCCTAAGGAGTTTAAATTAAATTTGATCTTAAGAATCCATTTCCACATTTATTCAACCACGTTATGTTTTGAAGAATTTAAATTTTTATGGCAAAAAAAATCCTGATTGACCATACTCCAAGGAGACTTGCATTTGAATGGGAGATTATTACTCTTGATCTGCTCTTTCAAAGAGTGACACAACAGTGTTAAATTACATTGTAATATGTACAGGTTCAGTCAATTCTTCGTTCCCAAAAATTCTTGCATTGAATATGTTTTTATTCTTTGCTAAAGCAAGGGGAAGATAATTTTGGAGCTTCAAGCACAAGTGTAGGTGAAAAAGTTGTTTGCAAACAAGATCAACGAAAAATCACAAATTTGAGTTTCCAACCACAGGTCAAACCTGTGGCCTACTGTAGAGTGTAGGCAACAACCCTCAGGTTGATAAATTTTGTCTTTAATTTTAAGACAAATTAAACAAGCAATTAAATTAAATTTAATCTTAATAATCCATTTCCACATTTTCTTAATTGATAGATATAATTTCCAGCAAGATAGTTAGTTGACTATGGAATAAAGAAACCAGAAAGATGGAAACCATAACCATGTGCAATAAAACCCAAATCAAAGCTTAATAACCTACAGTACATGCATATACATATACAATGAAAACAAGAATTTAAATTCTTTGTATCCTTGCAAGCTTCCAGACCCACCAAACAAATTTGTGCATGAAAACCCAAATTAAAGCTTAATGACCCAGTATTCTAGTCTTCCAATTGCAATAGATTTATCTATAACATACATTTGCTTATATCATTTATTTGCATCTCAAATACAAATTAGTTATTACACATAGCCATCAATATAACCCAATATTTCTCTACTTACTCTATAGCTCCATATGCAATAGTTGTATACATATGTATGTCAATGTATACGTGTACTGAAATTACAAGTGTATTGATTCCAAAAAAAACTTACACCAAAACTTGTTTTTGCTGTTGCACAGGTTAAAGGAACATTGACCGTCAAAAAGGCCTATTCCAGCCCATTTGAAACAATTTGTAAAAAATGCAACTTGACTATTGATCGTCTACCACCATTACATGCAGATATAACATATTGCAGTAACTGTGAATAGGAATGCCCATATGCATATTACCACCGTCTTCTATGCAACATTAAAAGCACAGAAAAAACATTCATCCAAAGCTAAAAACATGCTTCTAACTGAATTGATACCTTCTCTTACTGCTACAACATATCCGCAATACATAGAAGACAAAGAAGTTGTTATAAAACAACTATCACACTTTATATTGCATGGCATCTTTACAATAGACAAAAATAATATCATCAGACAAATGAAAACTACGTTCCATATGAAAGTATGTTGCCTTCACCTACTTTTCAATAATCAACAATATTGCGAATACTATATGCTCTACTCATACTAATACTCACATTCATTTTATGTAGGCATTCCATCCCAATTTTAGTCACAAGAAAGAAGCTATGCATATTCAAGCCATACACTATCAGTGCCATCATTTTAAGGTAAATCAGTTACCCCATGCACACATATGTTTCACCTATTTCATTTGAAATACAAATGAAAGACAATTTCTAATACTACTCCATATTTCTTTTGCAGATCTAAAACTGGAGCTCCACTTCCTACACCGCAACATTTTTGAAAATCAAAATTTTAATAGCATAAATTATTGCTTCTCATCATTTTGTATCATCATAGTTTAATACAAACAACAATAAGCTATATGCTTATATTTATACATTTCAAACACATTATGTTTAATATGCATGGATTAACAGACTTTTACATTGCATCCTAAATAGCAATACTATTGTTTTTGGCCTTTGGTAGTTAATTTTAAAATCCCTTTACAAATCCAACTGCTTCATGAAAACTACCGATTCATTGTTATGCGTTGCTGATTGATTAGTTCATTGGAAAGTTATATGCTATATAAACATGAGCTGGTTAAACTTGGCTGATTGGGTTGTTTTAGAAGTCTATTAAAAAATCATCACCCCATCTACAATCTGAGTTAAATCATTTTGTGCATATCCTGCAATCATGGCATTCCATGAGACCACATTTCTTTGAGGCATTATATAAAACAGTTCATGGGCCATTTCAACAAATCCATTTTGTGCATATCTTGTAATCATGGCACTCCTTTAGATCATATCTCTTCGAGGCATTCTATTAAATAGTTCACGTGCATATCCTGTAATCATGACTACTCCTTCAGATCATATCTCTTTGAGGCATTTTGTCAAGCAGGTCACATGGCTTGTCTATGCTTCCACATTTTGCATACATGTCTACTAAGCAGTTACAACTACATCAGTCAAAATTCTTCTATCCATTATGTGTTTCTAATTGGCCTTGTTGCATCTTCAAATCAGCTACGTCTGATTCTGCTTGCTACTTTTTATCAGTATATGCTGCTACTTGTGTGATTTTAGTTTCTTGTTGAATTG
Organism: Taxus chinensis; assembly: GCA_019776745.2. NCBI lineage: Eukaryota > Viridiplantae > Streptophyta > Pinopsida > Cupressales > Taxaceae > Taxus > Taxus chinensis. The sequence continues at coordinate 560,728,943 of CM034154.1, forward strand.
TTTCATTAATGACACAAAAAAATTAATGGATTTCTTCCCTTTCATATACGGCCATTGTGAGAATGTTCTCCACATCTGTTTCATCATCTGTGTGGTCAAAACTCAATGCATCATATGGGCGCATGTCTTTAAGTACGAGTGTTTCTTGGTTAAGAGGCCAAATTCTAGTCCTTTTAGAACCAACTTCAATATTTAAACCACAAAGTCTTCTTGACTGTATCCATAATGAACATTCACTTGAATGGAAATATCACAATGACTTGTTATAAATCATCCATGACCTGCTCCAAAGCTCCCACTTTGGCACAGGCTGGGAGTATGTTGGCAAATGTAAACTGATCGGGTTGAAGACCTGTTTGTTGCATATGGTGAAACAGTGTGACTGTCTTGTGATGATAACCATGTCTTCTATATGCTGCAATAATTGTATTCCATGAGAAACTATCTCGTTCTTTCACTTGACCAAAGATCTTTACAGGCATCTATCAAAACTCTACACTTGACATACATTTCAATATGTTTTTTTATGAAAAGTTAATGTGTAGCGAATGTGCATTTATAGCCATCAAAATCTATATGAACTCTTTGAAAGAATGCTTGACAAACATGTGGAAGCATACCTAATGCACATGAACTGTTTGAAAGAATGCCTGACCAATGACGTACTAAAACACTTTAGAACATGCCCTAACCATTTAAGCTTCATTTCAGTTTAGGGGATGAGGCCTGTAGATACTTTTAAATTGACATTTCCTATGTTAATATAAAGTTCTTTAAATTTAGAAAGGAAAAAAGGATGGGAAAAACCAACATTTACCCTCTCTAAACTTCGAAGTTAAGAGCCAACCAAAATCCTTATAATTAACCATACAATCAGCTAGGAGATTCATATGCCAAATGAAAAAAGGCACGTATATGCTTATGTTTCCCTTCATTGGAAGTCCAAAAAATGATCTCTTTATAATGCATGGGTCTAGTTTTCCGAGTGTCTCTGTCAAAGAAGGACTGAGTTGTAAAAAGAGTGTTTAAGAAACAACTCAAACATGGACACCATTTGAAGGGGAACACATTATCATCATAATGTCAACAACCACAGTGCTGCTGCCCACTCCTTCCCCAACTGAGGACTCTAAACAACTCAGAAAATCAGTTCAAGGTTTAGTAATAACTTCCTCATTCTTGTTTCGGCCTATTTTTTTGAAATGTGATTTGCATTCTATTTTTCAATTGGATTCATACTTCCATAGCTCAACTTGCATTAATTGCAACTAACAAGAGAAACCTACAGCTATTCAATTAGTTTCAATTCATTTGTAATGACCTATCATTACTTACCTTATCATCCTTCTAACAAAGCCTTGGAAAACTACATTCTCCACTGTATTTTTCATAATTTCCACATGTCAATACAACAATGAATTCAAAAATAACCAAAATTAGTTACAATTTACCCCTAATGTTTGCTATTACTTTTCCTAGGACTGCCATGAATAATTATATCCTAATGTTTGTGTAAATGTTTCGTTTAATTATTAGTAGCCAAAGGTAGATGTTCCAATTTCATCATCAATGATTAGTTCATTTTTGTTCCCTCATTGTTCGATTTCACTCTACCATCTTTTGTAATTTTTATCCTATTGGTCCTTGCAGTGGCCACTTCTCTCATGCTATGAGGTTTACACCTAGCTTCATGCATGCAACAATCTGTGTACATGGTAGTGTCCGAGAGAAGACAATTTTTTTTAATGTGTGTTGGGTTTGCTATAGGGGGCATGCAGATTTGGAGAGATGATTTTCGTTTTGTTTTGAATCTGTGTGCACAAAAGAAGCGACGACTATGGAAGGTGTGCGTATGCTGAGGCATGGTTATCTCCTTGTTTTCTTTTCATTTCCTATTTTCATTTACCCTACTTAATGTATGTTGTTGTTGTAGGTACATGTGTGTTTTGCTGTGTGTCTTGTTTTTTGGTGTGATGATGTGTCCCCCACTACCTAATGCTTTACATGGGTATTATCTCCACCATTAATCCTTGACAATCCAATGCTCCATACTGTTTTAGGGTATGGATCATAATTTTGTTCAATGTGGATGGGAAGTTAGATCTGCAGCATTTTATACAATTTTTGAGTGGAGAATTCATTTCACAGCTAGACACCAGTAAAGGAACAAAACCCATCATACCAATATGGCCTATAGGACATAAAAAAACATCAAATATCAGTCTGGAAGTCTCCAAGGCTGAAGTTTTTGCCTTCTGCCCACTTAACATAATCAACACTAGGCTTCATGAGCTTTTCAAACCATCCTAGCTTGTCCCCAACTATGTAATTATTATAGCCTTCCACTTCCACACAACCAAAAATCATTGCAAAAATGAGTACCCATATCATGATTCTATCCATGATTGAGTATTTTTTTGGTGTGTAGTTGTTCTGATTTATTTGTTCACAGACCCACTTCAATAAATTGATCTGTTAATCAATTTTAGAAATGGTTTTTCTAATAATGGAGTGCTTCTAATCTTCATCATCAGACTTCAAATTTCACCAACATTCACAAAAGTTAGAGATGGAAAGAGAGTAGGTACATGTGTAAATATAAATTTAGAAGTTAGGGATGGAAAAAGCTTGAACTACGGGGGCATTTTGTTCATCAATGAGGATCTCCTTTCAATCTTCACCACCTACCAAGGATAATCACTCCCCTCTTCTCACACAGTGAATTTGCTACCGTAACCTCCTTCAATTAATATGTATGAGTTATTCCCTGCACTGTATAGGGTGAAACATTGAAGGTAGGAGCATCTACAAAATTGGGCAAGAGACATGAGCCCTTGGAGTGTGACTATACAGGTATGAAAATTTATTAGTTCCCTTCATTCTATCTGTATGGGAGCTAGTGGACAAATTTTGGGTGTTAAGCAGGCTCTACGTTCTAAGAATCCCTCTCTTGGGTTGTAGGAGTTTTTTGGGGTATGTAGCTTGTTGCTCTGCCTCATTCCAACAATTGCCTGCATGATCTACAATTTTTATTCGTAATGTTGTGTATGTATTTTGTATGAATGAAAAAATTAGGGTCACAGTCCCTAGTAGAAATTAGTTACAAAATATTTCCAAGCCAAAGTCTTAAAGATGCTCCATAGCAAAAGATACATAAAAAAGTGTTCAACATACATTTAAGAAATCTATTTTCCTTTGACAGTCTCACGTTTTGACCTTAGTTTGATTTATAAACCCTTATCAATGGATTCTCATTTTCTATAGAGCTTATCTCTCCTTTTCTTAGTGTCATTAATTATTATTCAATTGATTTTATTTAGAACCTTGAAAAATCTAGATTTTCATACCTTCATAAGTCTGCTTGTTTGAGTTCTCTGGTTTACAAGCATTTAACAAATGTAACATTAATAAGACCAACACTGTAACTTTAAAACACACCTTTAGACTCCTTGAGCCATGCATACACCTATTTATAAGATTCTCAATCTTTGACGGTCCCTTATGACAGTTTTCTCCATCTTCAAACACGAATCAAGAAGAAATCCTCATACAGTTTTCTTATCTCTTCAAGAAGGAACTAGCTTAGGTTCTCCTTAAGCTTTTATAGCTTCATATTAATCTTCAACTATTAATTTGGCTTATTGTAATCTTCCAATAATCTGTACATTTCATTTCCAAGCATTAAAAACAAAATACTATCATAAAATACATAAAAAGGAAATGTAGCTTACTATTTTATGTTTACAGTGAATCAAAACTGAGGTCACTATCCCTACTACAATTTAGTTACAAAATCTTGCCGACCCAGAGTCTAATGAACTTGTTTTTATCCTGTTTTATATAGTTAATCTTATTCAAATTGTTTAGTTCTCATTTTCAAACTACTGCTCCTAAAATCCATTTTATACATCCTCCTAGTGGTATGCTTACTCAAGCAAAGTCAATCATAACAACTGGTTTCTTCAACACTAACAAAAAAAGCTTTCTTCAACACTAACAAAATTTTTTAGCCAAGGTTTTATATTCGACAGACAAAATTATAATATAAAATTATGGATTCCAATTTCTGAATTACAAATAGATATATCCTTCCGCCTACATTTTATAGTTATTTCTATAAAATCTAACTTAGCAAAAATATTCATAAAGACTTTCTCTATAACAATTCCCTCAATTTTCTCCTTGGTTTCTTTACTCTTCTTGAAGATTATCCCATTTTATCTTTTCTGGTGACAATTGTATCATGATTTATCCATTCCAAAGTTTAAATTAAATTGATCTTTCAAATTGAGGATGAAAATATAATAGCATATTTAATGAGTCCTGAATTGTATGAAACATATAGAGAGTGACGTAAAATAAAGGAATTTACTTACTAGAAGACAATCAATTAGTTAATGATATGCACTTTACAGATCATTCAACCTTGACCCATAAACTAACTTCGCAATGTATACCATCCTTTATGTGGACTCCATCTTATCAGGAGGCATTCAATTAGTTGTTGTGCACTTGATAGATCATTCAACCTTGACCCAACTATTAAATCAGTTACTCACCAATCTGTTCAGGGTACCCATACTCTATTTGAAATTCTGTATTGATGCTTCTACATCAGTAATAAGTGACGATTGGTGAAATATTTCCTTATTGGCAAAGATGAGCCATCACTTTGGCTAAAGAAAAGGTGGAAACTTATATAGCTAACTGAAATCATTTGGCACTTTGGTATCCCATTCAATGTTCACTCTCTATTGCCAACCAATTTCAATAGATTTCATCTCTCTACTGCTATGGCAGTTGATGTTCATCTCTTAATTTCCAACCAATGGAAATGGATTACAAAACTAATATCAGCTCATTCTTTCCTTCTCTCTTTCCTTGTGTATTTATATGCAAAAGTGACCCTTTAGATTCCATGTTGCTCTTCATATCCTCCGTGTCTTCTCACATTATCCATGCTACAAAAATAATTAAAGTAAATTTATTTTTGTCCCCGCTAACATATGGCAACTTATTTTGAAATCTGTTTGTTTCCATTTTACTTTTTGAATAGAAATCTATTTTTTACATATTTGTATATAAGCTGAAGATGTGATTACTGGGAAGGCAATGTGTTAGATTTGTACTAAGAGCATTGGATGAAACCATATACGTGTGCTAAAGACATTGTTACTTGTAGTTGAAGTGTGGAACAACAAAGAAGGTGTTGAGCTTATTAGAATAAAGATGTTGCTATAGCATTCTTGCTTTTGATTTCCGTACTTAATATCACATTCTAGGAGTAGCATGCTAATTCTTTTTTATAACTTGCTGGAATATCTCCATTTTAGCTATATGGTTTTGAATTGATCCTATTTATCCTTTCTAAATTCTAGTTATGTTTACATAATTACATTCTTGCTATTGTAGTTGTTTTAGGTCCTAAAGTTCTTTTTACCATAAAAATTTTCTATTGTAACTGCATGTATTTTCCGAAGCAATCACTTTGTGGATTAATGATGAGATTTGAATGTGTAAGAATTTCTAGCTATATTGGCTTTGAAATAGGCAGTAAATTAAATAAATATTGTTTCCTTTATTGAAATCCTGCCTTTGAAATTTGTATAGAATTAATGTTTTCTTCATATTTTTAGAATTTTAAACATTTCCACCTTTAGTCCAAGATGATTTCCATTTGAGGTAATTTTGTCTCTCTGTAATACCAAAATTTTTGGGTGTTGGTGGGGAGATTCGCAACTCATATATGTGGATCTAGATCAAAAAAAAAATTAAAGTTGCAAAGAGATGGAGGATGTAGATGGCAAGGATATTAGTAAAATGATGAAAAAGCTTATGTTGGGCCCAAATCAGTCCATTAGCGCACAAACATATTTCATGTTACGAAATCTCAGAGTTGTACAAATATGTTGTCAAATGTTGCGATGACGTTTTCTCTCCATGAAGATCATAGAGACCTAGAATGCACCTTCATCTCCACCAATGCAAAAAGTACTCACCACCATTACCTTCAGTTAGAAGGAATGTGTGCCCTCAACAAAGGCCTTCTACAAGTTATGAAAAGGTTGAGCTCTATCCTTATTGAGGATACTATCTTTGACCCACTTGTGTGTGCCTGCTTTTAGATGACGATGAAGAAGCTACGGATGCCTCATAGGACAATGTCATCAAGGTGGATTGAGGTGTCAGTTTCTATTGTCTTTTTTTGTGTGATAGATATTGTATATATGGTGATGGCATAAAATGGGCCTACGTAGTTTGCCCATGCCAGTAATACCAACAGAGAATTTATAGACTTTGGAAAATATGATAATAGTTTGATAGTCAAAGAATTGAATACTCTTTGGTATACTCTATTTTTTGCTGAAAATATAAAAAACCAAACTTTCAAGCCTAGCTATTGAATTTCAGTATTACTATAGTATTTAATAAAGGTTCATAACAAACACAAAATGCATTTTCCAACATGACAAACACTACAATAATTCCTGTTACTAGGAGATGCCATGCACCATGACTGCATTTATTATTAACAAATGAGGACAGACCAACCAGGAGGAATATCACAAAACATCAATATTGAAATTATATTTCTTGGTTGAATTACAAATTTTGGATGAATAGAACACAAGCACAATCCCAAAAATAAAAAAGTAGACATACATGAAATCTATTTTAGTTCTGAGTTCCTTACCAATTTCTTTCTTTGCATATAAACAATTTGCTTTTATGATTTTACAACAGGTACTGTTGCTGCAACGCAGCCTTTGTCTATTTAGGTATGTCTAAATATAAAAACTCAAACTTTTTTTGCTATTTTGTGGCTCTTTTTAAAACCATTAATCTGTTTATGATTTAAATTCTCCTGTCTTTACTTTATTTTGTCATGCAAAGGTTTTATTTCCGCCATCTCAATGTATGCAAAAATTACTTCATTGTTTTAATGGTTTTAACTTTTATGTTGAGTTATACACTTTAATAATCATGAAAGATTTAAACTTGTGAAGGATTACTTCATGTAGGGTTTACAACAGTTAAATTCTTCATTCACTTCCATGGGAGACTCATTTGAATGCTCACCGAAGACTTCTTCTAACTTGGCATGCAAGCTTCCACATGGCGGAGTCATTCATGAGGGAGGAGGAGCTATGTGATAGGAGTTTAAGGGAATGGTCCCATGGAGTGGGGGCTCCATAAATATCTCAGTAGGCATGGTTGAGCATATTTAGGGACATTTTAGCTGATTTAAGGTCCCATGTTTTTACCATTTTCCTCCATAATTTCTGTTGAGATATTTTAGGAATCCATTGCAATTTTCCCTCCAAAATTGACAAAAATTAGTGGCTACAATGCATTTTTGATGCCACATGGAAACAAAACAACCTAAAAAATAGGGGAAACTCTCAACCCCCCCTCTCCAACCACCTATGAAGTTTAAGGGGAAATAAATGTGGAGCTCCTGATTTCCAAGTCAAGATTTAGATCTTTCTTGTAGCTGGTTAAAAGAATCAACATGGGACCATCTACAACAGGAAAATAGGAGTTGGAGCAGATCCATGGGACCATGCCCTAAGTGAGGAAAGTTTGATTTTTCTTGGGATTTTAGTCACACATGTCTTAGGGCATGGTTAGATTTAGTGTTTATATACAATTACTCAAAACTAAATATTGTATTTATAAGGATGATTGAGATATTGTCATAAAATGGTAATGTCCCACCTATTGAATGTTTATAAATGACATTTCACATCTTGATGTAGTGAGACAACACTAACTCACTTTTGTCATCATTGTAACATTACTAGATGACCACAATGCATTACAAAAGGTGACATCAATACATAACTAAACAACAAAGGCTAAACAAGGTAAACTATAACTTATGGTTACACCATTTTTTATTCACTGTAACATAGATGGTACACTCTCTATCCATACCCATTATTGCATCTTTCTATCTCTCTTTGATGATACCCTTCCTCCTACTAGAGAATATCTGCATACAATTAGACACAAATCACCTAGTGCATTATTTAATTCACATAACAAAATCAACTGAAATATAGTAAGAACAACATATAAATAATAATCAAAACTAAAATGCAAATCATCATCCATTGATAAATCAAACCAATAGCTAATAAATTTTTTAAACCCAAAACATGTCATAATAATGCTCAAATCCATGAAAGTAAAAATATAAATATTGTATTAATGGGGCAGTAATCACCTATAAAATTTGAATTTCTTTTAAAATAGTATACGTCTAAAAATAGGGTGTGTCATAAGGGACTTTTTCATAAAATAACTTTCTAAAGAGAAAACAAGTATTGAAGCTTTGTATTTAGTTCATTTATAGTAAGAAAATAAAGAGAGATATTTAGATTGTGTTTGTGTCTTGATCTTGTGATTATTATTTGTGCTTATACTTAAATGAATGATCATCTCTTACTTTCCACTTTACATTTCAACAAATTATATTTTTTTGTTAACTAGTGTGATTAAAACATGATCTACATTTTCCTATTAGAAAGTGTAAGTCTTCCTTTTCTTTCCTCTTTTTAAATTCTTATTCTATTCTCTCCTCTCCTTTACTCTCTAAAATATTTCCTTTTTTATGGGTTCCAAAATTTTGGGAAGGGAATCCCATACCCCCAAAAATAGATCAGTGTAGATAATGTACATATCATTTTCATGAAATTTTATTTTCAATAAAGGTAGCCTCCACATTAATAAAGGATAACCCTTTTCTCGTAATACTAATTGTAAAGCCATATATTTTGTGCATGACAACATATTTCTCCAATAGACTTACAGTCCTCATTGGAGCTCATAATATCCTCCTCCTCCTTTTCCTCCTTGCCTTGCTCTCCTTTCTCCCCATGAGGTTCATATCCTACTAGGGCATGTCCAATCATTTCTCTAGCTCCAACTTGTCGATCAATCCCCACTCTAACTCTCTTACCCTTCCCTTTGGTCTAATTTGATCAAAATTTATAGAATTATAGGTTTACATTCCAATCATCCTATATGGGCATCCCATATCTTCCTCACACCTTGTATAAGATTGGAGGGGGTACCACCGAATCAACTATATATAACAAGAAAAACTACTACAAAACTTAGGAAATTAGGTATTACTCTACCTGGTCCCACCTATTATTGACATATCTAGTAATAATATAAACCATAAATGATGGTACCATATCTCTCCAGTGTCTTAGCATACCATGGTATGACTGAGTTACTTGATCTCTATCTATAAAAGTATCCATTCCTTTGGGAATGTCCCTAAACGATGCCATAATTGTCGGCACACAAGCATTGATGGCCCATACTGCTCCAACATGAACCTTCCTCACATGAGGAAGCATGTTCTCATAAACCCAAAATCATCACCAGAGTGGTGTAACTCAAGAAATGTGCTCCAAGTTGTGAAATCCTATACAAGTCCTTGTATGTTTCAGATAACATATCTTGGGCCTAACCATGGGGAGTTCACTTAGCAAAATTATGATATAGATCATTTGTTTGGAGAGTATTAAATAATACCCATAATGTTAGTTTTTACTTCTAATTATTCAATTGATAATACCCCATCTTGTTATATTATTAGAATGAAAATACCCCCAATTTTCCATGTACCCTACCCATTTTCCATTACAATTTTATTTACCCCTTTTTAATTCTACCCTAATGTATCATGTTTCCCACTTAATTATTAGTTTGTTAATACACATTTGCTTTAGAAAGATATTTTTAAGTCATTTGAAACCTATTACCAATTATCTCAATGTTAATATTTAATCATTTATCAACAATTATTCAAATAATTAAGATAGTAAAATAATATCATTTTAGTTAAAAAACATACTCAATCCTAGTTTTCTCCCATCTTAATATTTTTTGGTTAAGAATATCTTAACTAAGATTTCCTTATTCAAAAATAGATTATAATTTAACTTTATATACACTCCTTTTGCAATTTTTAGGTATTTTGTTTTGAAAACTACGGTTCAAATGTTTCTATTTTATACTAATACTAGCTCTACCTCTCCTTTGGTCCACCTTTCTAATTTAACCCCAATACCTAATTCAAAATAAATTAATAAATTAAACCCTTTCAGATCCTAATGTCTACCAGTATATTGACTGCGATTTTATCAAATTTAATTATTTGGGTAAACCCACCATTCTACATCCCTACTTCACACACACACACACACATGCACACACGCATGCATGCATGCACGCACGCACACACACACACACACCTCATCATCTCCAAAATAGATTTTCCATACTAAGGAATCTACTTTATATACAACCTCTCCTAGTCATAATATTATACACATCCTCTAGAGTAATAATTCACTATCCATATGCCCATGGTAACTGAAATATATTCCAATACGCATTCCCAATATGTAAATAATTCACATAATATCCTACTAGTAAGTTCCACCAATAGAACCTATTCACTCTCTTGTATACTCACTTGATCTAGGAGTGATATATTTTTTGTAACCGATAGGTCCATAGACATAGGTAACCAATATTTCTCACTATCCTTGTTCCACCCAACATCCACAAGATAAGAGTAGACACCAAAATTTGGTATCGCTACCCTTGTTGGCCCTGCTTTTGCTTCTAGACTCTTTTTGTTTTAATTCATGGTTTATTAACATTCCCATATTTCCCACCTATTATCCTATCCATTTTTATTCATTATTAATCCTCATCAATTATCCCCTAATCCTCATCTCATTATCTAATTAGTCTTAATCATTCCTAATTTCTCTTCTTGAAGTTGTTTATCATCCCTAAAATCCTTAGTTGCTTATCCCTAGGCTCCCCCTATCTTTTTATTTAATCCATTTTACCTCCCACCTACCCATGTCACCTCCCTATGAAATCCTAACCCACCTAAATGGTTTAAATCTCTAATCACACTTCATAATAGCCTCATCCCTCGAGTAAATAATCCTCCCACCACCCAAATGGATGGTTCCCCATAGTTGGAGGTGATCCACCTAGGTTGCCCCTCGACCATATATAAAGCAACATTTCCCCCCCATCCAGGGGGACACATAATGAAAATTATCTTACATTTTGTGACTTTGTCTTCGAGATTGAGCTTCTTTATAGTTGTTTTAGTCTTCTTGGAGTCCCTTTGATTTTATTTACATCACTTGTGGAGAATTTGGGGAGTTTATCTTGGCCTTTGTTGGTTCATACTATTGTTGCTTTATCATTATTATTATGATTAGGTACTGACATTTTTGCAGGTCCAGATTCCATCAAATTCTTCAGATCCAACTTCTTCTTTTTGTCATTTTATCTGTAGGTTTTCCATTCATTCCATCCACCTACGACATTATTTAGGACTGCCCAGGTCACTGTCGCTTCACCCAGGTCACCTTCTACCTAGCCATGTGTCGTCATCCATTCCATCTTCCAAGTCCACATCAACCTATTTCTGTCTCTGTCACCTTATTCAATACTCAAATATACTATTCTATTTTTCTATTAGTCCAGTTCTATTCTACTAGTCTCACAATCATCGCCAAATGAGCCAAGTCACCATCAAACCCTATCCTGATAGCCATACAATCCATCTAAATCCCTATTTTCTTGCATCCTTTTTGTTTCCTTGTCTCATAATTTCCTCTGTATTTTTCCGTTAGTGTTTACATGTATATGTCATGTTCATATCTGCATTATGCATTGTTGTCCTTATCCATCTGCTCAGGTTGTCGTCGACTTTCCCTTTATAGCATGGGTCGTCGTTGACCCAAACTAGGTAAAATTTGTTTTATGTTGATTTAGATCAGAGTTGCACTTTCCATCCATTCCTGTAATTTCCAGATTCTGTTTAGTTTTAGTTTCTACATGTTACTCAGTCCTTTATAATTTATTTTATCCTCTTTTATCAAAAAATGGGGGGTTGACATCCGCATAATGAAGTTAATGCTTCTTGGAATTGACTTTGTTAGGAAACCCCCTCATCTACCATCTAATCCATTTTCCTTCTAGTTATATTTGTTGTGCAAGTTCGTCAAATTTACAGTGAGGAAATCTAATTTGTGCCTTTCCTTTTCAACACCACCTCACTCCAAGGCACGTCAAAACCATTGCATCTTTGAGTTACTTAGTTTTCTTTAGTATCTAGTCCACTAATATGAACAAGAAATATTAAATTTTGTCCAACATTCTGGCATCGCTCAGTGGGACAACCCTTTTAAGTGAGTCTCTTACATTTTATTTCATTTTCCATATTTCTTCTATTTTCCACTAACATTTCAGGTAGAGGCTTTGATTTTTCTTGTTCGTGTTGGGATTTTGGATTTCTTGGATTTTGATCTTCACTTTGCTTTATTTTAAAGATTAGATGAAAAGGAAAAGTGATCTCTAGGTATTCCCCTTTTTTCTTAGTTTCTCCTTTTACATTGCATTTTCCATTCTTTGTGTGATTGTGCTCATCGAATTTCCATATTTTGTTTTGGGATTAAAATAAACCTCTTGCATCCTTGCTTGCAAATATAGTGTAAGTAGGGGTTTAATTGGTTTCATTTCACATTTAATCACACACAACCAAACTCACACATTGAAACAATCCCATACTAGGTGGACCTAATTGGGATTTGATCAAACAATAAGAAATCCATCACGGTGTTCTAACCGCGTTATAAATTCTATATAGACTTGCGCCTCACGTACCTTTTTGTATATTGAGGATTCCACATCAAAAAATACTTGAAATCAGCCATAAATTTCTCTTTCTTAGGTACCCTTGATATCCACTTTTATCTTCTTCTTGTTTTCTAATTAATCATGTTAATAAATACTTTGTTGTTTGATTTGTTTATTAACAAATATCATAAACATTTTTTTTCCCATTTTATGCCTGTTATCACCACTTCTCAAGTCAAGACAATGTAAAAATCGACTCCATCTAATGATGTTACTTCCTCCAATGATCTTTTCTAAGAAGATTCTAAACTTGAGACCACACCTTTGATCTCACAACCTTGTGTCTCCATGGTCTCTCAACCTTGTGAAGACCATGTCATCCAAATCGATCCCCCTTTTGAAACCAATTCTCCTATCTCACCAATCTATCTCCTCTTGACGCGGTCACACTGCCATCTCCTACTCCTTTATAGACTCTTGGGCCTCTTAGCCCCATTTATGACTTCCTATTTCATAGATATCCCACAATCTCTCAATCCTATCAATCCACTCAATTGGTGGATCATATTCCACCTCCATCACCTTATATCAACATTATCTCTAGTTCATCTGATATTATCACTAGAATGCCTATCCAACCATCCCATTCTGCTAACATTCCTAATTCTTATGTGCCTCAACAATGAAATATTTCCATCCAATCCCAACTGTCCTATCACATTCCTACTTTCCAACATCACACATTCCCCTAACCAATTCAATCTCCACCCCTTAAATATATCCCCTCTTATCAAACATTCTCTTCAACTCTAACATACCCCCAAGCTTCTCTACATCCTTATCGATCCACTTCTCATATCATACATCCAAAACCATCTACCTCTTATGCGGTATCTTCACATGAAGATTTTAGATCATGTTCTAATCATACCCTCTTGAGGGAATCTTACAATTCAATCTTTGACAAGTTATTGACATGTCACCTCATCCAACCTATTGATGACTTACACCCCAAACCTGCTTGGTATTATGAGGGCCACTATTGTAAATATCATTGAGTCATAGGTCACGACATCGAAATTTTTTGTTATTATAAAAATCACATTCAACAACTTACAAATCAGGGGGATCTTTATATAGAAAATCTTGCCTCATCTCTCAGCTGACCCCTTGACATCTTGAAACAACCCTTTCCTAATCCACCACCAAAAAATAAATTTTCCCCTTCCACATCTTACAAATTTAATCCTTATGTAGTCAATACTATACATCAAAAATCTCCATCCTTACCTATCTCATATACCTCATCATCTACTCCTACCTTAGATGTTGTGCCTATCACTTATACATCAACCATCTCCATGACTATCAAACCTATCACATCAACTTTTACCACTTGTTATGAATTTTCTTCAACTATACCTACCACTTCATCCACATATATCAAGATCCAACCTATCATATCTAACCCCTTATCCACATCTACATAAAAACACACCTACCACTACATCCTTTATATCGTCTGAACCATCCCAATTATACCCACCTCCTTATAAATCCCAACTACCCCTATATCTTCCACATCAACAAATTCACTTACATCTATCTTGAAATCTTCATCACATATACCTACATCTTTTCCCATGGCCACATCACCTATTTATCCCAATCTTTTACAATTATCCTTCAACATATACCATTTCCACATCTATACCCATTACCACACCAATCACATCTTCTTGATTTGCAAACATATCAATGATACCCCTTGAAACATTTATGAAAAAAGTAACCCCACATAAGACAAAAATAAAGGGTATTCATGTCCCCTCTACAACATCAACTGTTTCTACATCAACCAATCCAAAATAACCCACATATCACATAGACCTCATCAATTGCACCATACAAACACCTATTTTTAATATACACCCCTTATACCATGATCTTTAAATCCTATAGTTGAGATTATTGTCATCCATACGAAGGGTAAACCTCATCGACCAAAATCTTAAGAATTTTGGTAAGCATCCCCAAAAGTCTCTCATGCATGCTCGTAAGAAGTTATATCTTACCTCTCCTCGGTAATCCAATGTCACAACATCATCCTAAGAGCACCCCCATCTATTTTAGGTCCAGGCCCTTCATCTAAGACATCTCCCAATGATCAATCCAAATCCTAACAATCTAATCCTCCTCCTAAATTTGATTTATCTTCTAAGAAATCTAAGTTAACCATCCAATCTACATCCACTCCTTCCCCTAAATCCAAGACAAAATATACTATCAAAACCATAAGAGCTATCTTCCTCCCAACACTTCAATTGGGTCCTACATAGATACCCTTCGACATTTAATTAGAATATTTTCCATCATGCTTCCTCCTATTAAATATTTTGATCCTCATAGTAAGAAACCATCATGATTTGATCTAAATCTCATTTGCACATATCATCGTACCCTAGGTCATAACACTAAGCATTGTAAGGCCCTCCAAACCATCATTTATGATCTTATTGAATATAATTGAATCTCTCATCCAAGGGGATATTCCTTCTCCATACACCACAACCAATCCAATTCCTATTTCTAATCCCCATCCATCAAACTTTCTAAATCTCCCCCTTCATCCACATTATCCCTTATCATCTCTCCTCCGCATATCATTCCTCCTAAAGAGAGTCCTCCCTTATTCATCAATACTGTTTGTCCTTCCAATCACCCCTATGATCCCCAATCATATACCTAATCAAAATCCAAATGTATCATCAATATTCCTTTTAACGAGCCCCATCCAATCGCCTTTGACATCCACTAGCTCATCTACATCTAATTTGCCCAATGTAATATAGTCTCTTTCACTAGGAGAACATCTTCCCATGGTTATTGATCATCTCACATATTTTTCCTCATCCCCCACATATTATCCATATCAATTCATCCCCCTATCCATGTAAAAAACTCCCTTGATGCTGGGGGACTTCACTTTAGGATCGTCATTGTACCATCAGGTTAATTCCTCTTCATTCTTGAAATTGTCCTTATTTACCTCATCCAATTGTATCAAAACCATCTCATCTGATCTCATCTAGTTTATTGTCTCATCTTAGCCAGCCAATCTATCTGCCATCTCATTCTCATCCTAAGTCTACCTTTGTGGCCACATATGTGCCCTTCTTGGGGGCACCATATTCTCATCCAAAGTCCACCTTTATGGCCATATTTGTGCCCTTCTTGGAGGGGGCACCATATTCTTATCCTAATTTTTCCTTTGTGGCCATACTTATGCCCTTATTGGGGGGCACCATATTCTCATCCTAAGTCCACCTTTGTGGCCATATTTGTGCCCCTCTTGGGTGTACCATATTCTCACCCTAAGTACACCTTTGTGGCCATATTTATGCCCCTCTTGGGAGGGAACCATATTCTCATTCTAAGTCTACCTTTGTGGCCATATCTGTGCCCTTCTTCATTGGGGGGCACGATTTTCTCATCCTAAGTCCACCTTTGTGGCTTTATTTGTCCCCCTATTGGGGTGGCACCGTATTATCATCGTAAGTCCACCTCCATGGCCATATTTTTTCCCTTTTTGGAGGGGGAACCATATTCTCATCCTAATTCCACATTTGTGGTCATATTTCTGCCCCTTTTTGAAGGGAACTATTTTCTCATCCTAAGTCCACCTTTGTGGCCATATTTATGCCCTTCTTGGGGGGGCACCATATTCTCATCCCAATTCCACCTTTTGTGGCCACATGTTTTCCCCTCTTGGGGGTGGGCACCATTATTATCATGATGAGTCCACATTTTTGGCCATATTTTTTCCCTTCTTGGGGGCACCATATTCTCATCTTAAGTCCACATTTGTAGCCATATTTGTGCCCATCTTTGGGGGCACCATTTTCTCATCATAAGTCCACCTTTATGGCCATATTTGTGCCCTTCTTAGGGTCATCATATTCTCATCCTAAGTCCACCTTTGTGTCCATGCTTATGCCCTTCTTGGGGAACCATATCCTCATCCTAAGCCCACTCTTATTTCCATTTTATTATCTCATAATACACATATCTCTCACTTCCTCATTTTCGAGGTGTTTGCATATATTTTATCATATCCATCCCATCTAATCCTATCTAATATATCTTGTCCAAATATTCTTATCTATCTCCTTCATCCAAAGTCCACATTTGTGGCCTTATATTCGTGCTTCCCTTGGGGGACCTTTTTTGCTCATCCAAAGTCCACCTTTGTGGCCATTTTTGTGCCCTTCTTGGGGGAACCATATTTTCATCGTAAAACCCAATTTTGTGGCCATATGTTTGTCTCGTTAGGGACATATGTTTTCTTCTCTTCCTCAAAGGGTAGCGCATAGATTTTTATTAATTCACTCATCTATCTCATTACATCCCATATTTTACAAGTTGCCATCCTTATCATATTGTAACTTCAATGTTTGTGACCTCATCCTTAAATAAAATAAGAAAATTACTACTCTAGAAAGGAGCCAACGAGGAAAATTTTATCCCAACTGGATTGGACCTTACATTATCATGCATAAGTAAATGTATGGGGGGCCTATCGTTTAGCTTCCCTCAATGGTAAACTAGAAACATAACCTCATAATGCATTGTACTTGCGGCCATTCTATTGTTAGCATACCTACCAATGTGCACTTAGTCATATCCTTAGATCATTCCTCCATAATTAGCCTCTTCCATCTATCATTGTAATGGTTTGGAATAATGTGGTCTATCATTACTTTTATAGACATGACCTTAAATATCGGCACCATGGCTTTGTTCATAAGATTTTCCTTATGGATAGGTTCTCCCTCTTTGATGAGAGACTCCATGATAATTACATTCATCACCCTCTTGTTTACCTCTTAGAATCATGCTAAGGGTCCTAAAGGTGTCACTTGTACATCCATTATCCCCTCCTAAGTGGTCTACCTAGCTATTCCCATCTCTTCCCCATATATAATTCAAAATTCATGGATGCTCTTATAAAAAATCAAATTTATCAAAAATAATATGCTCTGTCGAAGGAAAACTGTTTATGTTAGAAAAAAGAAAAAGGAAAAAGAAAAAAAAGAAAAAAGAAAAAGGAAAAAAGAGAAAAAATCAACTAAATAAACCGATCCCTCAAAGGACAGCTATCATATATATCATTCTTGCTATCAAAAATCATATATGTATAAAGTAGATTGATACCCTCAAAGGATGGATACTCTCTTGTATCATGGCATCAGATGAATTCTCATATTGATCAACCTTCTATCTATATTAGCATCCTATGAAAGCTTCTTGCATTGATCAACTTTCTCATATAAAACTTCTAGCATTAATCATTTTGCTTTGTTTCACCTACCCAGAGTTGGGGCATAGACTCTAGGGAAAACCACCTAATGGATAACCCTCTTCCATGCATATACAGTTACATCATCAATACCCCTTTGATCATGTTGACATTAGGTTTATGAGTTCATTCCATTTCATAGTCCTCCCATGATCTTTGGTATAACTAACTATCATTGGTTATTTAGTTAACACATGTTTTGGTCTACATGTGTATTTCACGTTACTCAGATCCCCTTCTTGTTCACCTATAATATGGCTAGAGACATTATTTCCTTGTGCATTCCTTGATATGATGTAGTAGCACTCATACCCTTTGGTCATTAATCTATCAAGTTGCACTTTCCTATTCTAAGTCTATCTAATCTAAGCTATCTATGTTCCATTCAACTATATATTATCCTAACATCTATCTACTATCTATTAAATATGATCCATCATTTCACCTATGTGTGACTTATCTATTATCTCATACATAATCTCATCTAATTTGACATCTTATCTACATCTATTATCCGATAACCTATGATATCTTAGCATCATCATCATACATATAATGTCTCATCCATCATCCTATTCACCATCTCATCATCCATGTCTGATCTCAAATTCCACCTTTTTCACCATTTTTATTCCCCCTTCAGGCATTTCTATTTCATCAATTTTTTTATATTTTTCCTTTTCGGCCATTTTTTGTACTTGTTGTTGGGGCACCATTATTTCCATCCTCGTCCCTTGCGGATGCATACCTCACCATCGATATCTCATGTTTGAAGGATTTCACATTATTTACGCATTTGGTTGCGTATAATTTTTATGTATGCTTATGACCCATTAGTCCCCACGACTTGCATCCATTTGAGTGGTTTCCCACTAGATTCCCTCCATTTTCCTAACTCACAGGTCCATAGGGAATTTCCTTCGTCTCCCTGAAGACTGTGACCTTTGTTTCATGTTGATGCGATGCCTGAGATCACCGCCATGATTTTTAACTTTTTTTTTGAATCCTTCCTGCTTGTTGCATCTTGTCTCACCTTATCATCTTCCCCATATTTCTTTCCCCACCCACCCTTCTTCATTTTCCTTTTTCAAACTTAATATCAATTCCCCTTTTGTGTCAATTATCCCCCATTTGATGGGGAGATCATCATCAATCCTTTGTTATCCCATCTCACCTCTTTCTCCTTGTTTTTGTCTCATGGCTTGCTTGCACAAACCACTCAACAAAAAGGGGCAAATGTAGACACAAAAATTTGGTATCACTACCCTTGTCTCCCTACGTCCGCTTCTAGACCCTTTTTGTTTTAATTCATATTTTATTAACATTTCCATCTTTCCCACCTATTATCCTATCCATTTTTATTTATTATTAATCTCCATAAATTATCCCCTAATCCTCATCTCATTATATAATTAGTATTAATCATTCCTAATTTCCCTTCCCTAGGTTGTTTATCATCCCTAAAATCCTTAGTTGTTTATCCCTAGGCTCCCCCTATCTTTTATTTAATCCATTTTACCTCCCACCTACCCATGTCACCTCCCTATGAAACCCTAACCCACGTGAAGGATTTAAAGCTCTAATCCCCCTTCATAAAAGCCTCATCTCTTGAGTAATTCATCCTCTCACCGCCCAAATGGATGGTTCCCCATAGTTGGTGGTGACCCACCCAGGTTGCTGTCGAACCTATAGAGCCACATTTTCCCCCCATCCAGGGGATGTATAATTAGAATTTTATTGCATTTTGCGACCTTGTCTTCGAGATTGAAATTATTTGCAACTATTTCAGTCTTCTTAGAGTCCCTTTGAGTTTATTTGCTTCACTTGTGGAGACTTTGGGGAGTTTATCTTGGCCTTGTGTTGGTTTATGCTATTGTTGCTTTATTATTATTATCAGGCACTGACATTTTGTAGGTCCAACTGCCATTAAACCTTCAGATCTAACTTCTTCTTTCTGTCATTTTGTTTACATGTTGTCCATTCAACCCATTCACCTTTGACATTATTTAGGACTTCCCAGGTCATCGTTGCTTCAACCCAAGTCACCTTCAAACCCAGCCCTGTGTCATCATCCATTCCATCTTCTAGGTCCACAGTAGCCTCTCTTTTTTTCTCCATCACCTTATCAACCACTCAAATCTTCCATTCTATTTTTCTATCAGTCCAGTTCTGTTCTATCAGTCTCTGGTCATTGCCAACTAAGCCAAGTTGCCATTGACCACTATCCTGCTAACCATCCAATCCATCCAAATCCCTATTTTCTTGCATCCTTTTTGTTTCCTTGTCTCATACTTCCTTTGTAGTTTGATGTCAGTGTTTACATAGAATAATAATGTTCATAGTATTTTCTTTATTGAAATGCCTTATTAATTATATTATTAGATGACATTTGTCAAAAAAAAACATTTAATAAGAGTTTTTGTTTTGGATTTACCAAAAGTGATATTTTGTCATTTAGTATGAATTTTTACGGTTTGTTTTATTAATTTATTTTCTAATTATAGCCTTATGCTATATTAGAATGCCATGTATTTATCCATTTTTTTAACTAATACTTATTAATGAGATGTATTATATTTACAACTCATTATTACAAATTATTCGCAACTACATAAAATAATAATGTTCATACTACTAATTGATTTCCTAACAATATCTGCACACATTTATTTATATATGAATTTTGGGTTGTTGTTATTATCCATCTACTCAGGTCGTTGTCGACCTTCCCTTTGTAGCCTAGGTCTCTGTTGACCTAGCCAGGTAAAATTTGTTTTGAGTTGATTTAGATCAAAGCTACACTTTCCATCCATTTCTAAAATTTCCAGATTCTGTTTAGTTTCAGTTTCTACATGTTACTCAATCCTTTATTATTTATTTTATCCTTTTTTATCAAATACGGGGGTTGGCATCATCATACGGAAGTTAACGCTTCTTGGAATCAACTTCGTCGGGTAACCCCCTCATCTACCATCTAATCCATTTTTCTTCTAGTTATCTTTGTTGTGCAGGTTCGTCAAATTTGTCGCGAGGAGATCGGCTTTGTGCCCATCCTTTCATCACCACCTCACTCCAAGGTACCTTAAACCCTTGCATCTTTTAGTTTCTTAGTTTTCTTTAGTATCTAGTCCACTAGTCCTGAACATGAAAGAGAAAATTTGGTCAACAATAGGATCCTAAAAAGAAACGAAGTTTCAAAAATAAAAATTTAAACTATTCTATTGTAAAACTACCTCTATCAATAGGAAGTGGTTGTGTAATAGTCAGTATCCACACATAAAGTTGCACAACTATCAAGAAAATGTGTAATTTCCACAATGGTTGCACTTCTAGTGAGAAGGTACAATAGAGCTGAAATTCTTCCACACGATTGATAGATTTTTCATTTGTGACTTGAGAAGGGAAAAATACATAAAATTACAAAACAAGAAGAAAAATACAAAAAAAATTACATGTACCTAATCAAACTATCCCAACTAACATTTTGAAACCATTTTCTTCAAATTTCACTAGCAATAACTTTAGATTTCATTAAATTTTTAGTTTCCCCCATTTCAAAAAATTGTAGAAAATTCACTTGTACTAGCATGACACCCCTTTCCGCTAGTACTTATGACATCATCTCATCCCAATCTACACCTAGATTGTATCTTCTCATAAAATGGTTAGCTATTGGTTAGAGCTCAAAATTCACAAGGAAGTAGTGTGTAAACAATTTCTAAATTTTGTAGAAAGCCACACACACACACACCAACCACAATAATAGAAAACACTATTATTTTAATATTAAATTTGAAATTTTTTGTTTTATTAGCATATAATTGGCTATATGTGATGTTTTAATCATATTTTGGACTAATTAAAAATTTTTACAAGCTTACACATGGTGTAACATTAGTTTCTATTTAATGTTAACTTTGAAATATCTATTATTGCATATCTTTAGTCTTGTTTTCTCCATGCCTTCTTGCAAGTATCAAGTTTTTGTTTGATATCAATGTTAACTCTCTCATAGTAGGATGGGCTAAGTACTTTGATTCATTCTCATGTAAATGTTAATTTATTTTGTCTATGTTTTGATTACGCAGTGCTACATTTTTCACTACTTTTTTTAATGTTACAACTGATTCCTATTTTCTTGATTGCAGGTGGTAAGGAGTCTTGGCTGGATTTTCTCTATGTCAATGGTAAGTGAGGTCTCTATTTATAACCCTCTCCATTTCCTTTTATGCTCACTTCTCATGAACAACACCCTATCTAATTCATCATAGGGTGCTTCGTCGAGGGATAATATACCCAGACTTTACATGGTGTGATATTTTTAAAATACCCAAAAATGATGTTATGACCTCTAATTTATATATAAATCAATCAGATCTAGTCCTATCCTTTTTTTCACTAATCTATTTATTATTTCTCAAATTTCTTTTCAACACTTTCCGTAACTACCAATGATGAATATTTTCTTTTCTTTCCTTCTTCCAAATTAAAATTTTTTGTTTCGGAGCATGCAAACCACCTTAACAATTGGGAAACCACTACAAAAATTTGTGTAGTTACCATAACAGTCTTGTAACCTATTTTGACACATTTACAAGTGTTTGTGATGAGTGCATTATGGTGTTGACAATGTTGTTAGTTGTTGTGATAGTTACACAATAATTGCTTTCATTTATGGGTGGTTCTGGCGTCATTGCATGTGCATTAAAATCATAACTTAAGAATGAATTTTTGGACTCATTTTGTGTGTTTATCCACTTTCCTTACATGGTTATTAGGCTATATCACCTTTATATCATTTAACATCAATTCCACTCCACTCCCTTGAATCTAATCACGACTATTGATCAAGTTTTGATTTACCACTTGAATTTCATCAACTCCATGTAGGAAATTACATCTATTTGAAAAATATAACGTGTGATCATTTTTGGGCTTGTAAAATTATGGTTGGAGGATTAGAGTTGGAAGAATATTCTTTTGAGATTAGAAGATTTTCATATTGCATTCTAGAGCTCTAGAGAAGTTATGTTTTGGTGAAGAATCAAAGGATCATTATCCATACTAGATGCAAATTACCATTTGAATATAAGCTATAATTCAATTTTTATCTCATATTGATGAAAGGGAGTAAATCCAACAGTTTTAGCTATTTTAGAGCCCAACCATAGAAAATTACATTGCACTATTTATTTGATTTCTTCCAATCATTTTCCATCAGCTTCCTTGCCGTTACAACCCTCCTTGGATAAATTGAGCACAGAATAAGAGGTAGTAAGTTCATGGTCATTCAAGATCATTTCTAACTTTCATTTTCCATTAAGATGGTATTTTTTATAAAAAAATTATGCCCTTTTTCGAATTTTGTAAAGTAGGCATTAATTATTTTATAAAAGTACAAAGAAAATAAAAGGAAGTTAGATTATGATTATAATAGATCTTGTTTGTATTAAAAATCTTTTCTTTGGATTTAATTCAACACTTAAGATTAAGTTTCAAAATTTAAATTTGGATTGGGAAATTCTATTAAAGTTATTTTGGAATCATCAACAATTTATTTAAAGATTAAACTATTTGTAGGTGTTAGTTTTTTTTTCAAAGATTGACTCTCTCTTGCATTCACATTCCTAGGAGTTTTAAAATCATTTGCAATAGCATATATTTTAGATATGGACAAGAGAAAAATAATTTCATTTTTCATTTGTATTTAGAATATTTATATTTACTTTCAACAATAGGAAAAATGCTAATACTTTACATTCATCAAAATTCATTGAAAATATAAAGACAAATATTCATGTAGTGTAATTACATAATTGTTTTGTGATTTAAATATTTGCATGTGTATATCTGAAATTTAATTGGTGAATTAGTTTCCAAAAACCATTAGAATTTATATGTTCATTTATATAATTCAGAACATTAAGAAAAATTTCTCTTTATATCGAATAAAAAAAATCGCATTCACTACAAACAAAACACCACATATAACCACCTTGCTTTCCATTGAACAAGACCAATTCAACTGCACAAACCTCTACAATAATTTTAATCACATTTACATAAAAAACAATAAGCATCAAATTTATTAAAATTGTGACAAACAACAGCTATACATTCCTATACAAGGTCAAACCACTTACAAATAACTCCCCAAAAAAAATCTAATCATGCATATAACTCTACATCTAATGATTGCAACCATAGGACAAACCCATTAAATTATGTGTATGAAACTTGATATCCAAGTATTTCCAAGTAGAGTATGTGAATTACCATGAGTTACTACTCTTTTTGAGCATGAAAACACCCAGGAAGGCATTGATCTAGAACTCAAATGAAAATTCTTTCATTTAATCACATTTCCTGATATTATCATCGAATAATTTTGTGTTTTAGAAACACAAGCTTTACCTATAAGAGAAAAAATGATTAATAATCCATGAATTTCACTTTTGATAAGACAAACTTAGGATTTGATCTACCTATTTTCATCTTTAGGTCTAGCATAATCCACTTTCATTCACTCACGTGTATGGACCATTCTTGGGCAAGACCACCTAGAGAGAAGAAGATGGTTTCCATAGGTGATCCAACCAAACTTCACTCCATTCCTAGACACAAATATAAAAAAGGATTGACAATATTTGTCTCTATAAGAACAACTATTGAAGGAATTGCATGCTTAGCTAGAAAGTATACAACACTAAAGAGGATATAAGGTTTGTAATAGGTAGACTATTTTGGTCTAATTAAATTCCAACATTAACCATTCATAATCAAAATAATACATTATTACAATGTAACAATTGATAAATGTTAAGTACTTGCTCAAATACACAAGAAGAGAGATCAAATTAGCTCTATAAGATAATTTAGGAATCATTTGGATGTGCTGGGTAGTGAAACACGATGATTTGGAATTATAGATGCTTTAGTAAAAGTTCTAGAGTTGAAAACCAAAAGGGGTGGGACCATACAAATTGTGTATAGTTTAAACCTTCTTGGTATGGTCCTAACTTGGAACTATATAGTCTTAGACCCTTTGAAAATTTAGACCTGTAACTTTATGTGTTCTTTGGTTGTATAGAAATGATATTTTTTGTATGTATCTCTTACTTGCACAAATTCGGATGACTTGTAAACACCTAAAACAAAGTAGAAACCCTTAAAAGATGCACAACCCTTCATTAGATAATCAACAGAAAAGAAATAAAATGTGTGTGTGGTGAGGCTGGATTACCCTTGGTAGTCAGACTCCCAATTTCTAAACCAATCCAAGTATTGTACTTCATTCCCTCATTATGGGATAAAGCCTCATGTAGTTATCCTAAGAAATTGTACAAATGTGAATAAATAACCAACCCATAAGGGTTCCCTTGTGTCCTCTTAACACCAAGATAGTGTGATAATAACATACTATAAAATGTACCCAACATGATATTAATGATATATGGCGTGCCCTCAACTATGTGACCTAAACCTTTATTGATTGAAATAATTGTGTAATGTTTGGAGTGAATTTCATCTTGTTAAGACATGACTATATGACCTTTGCATTCTTAGAAATGGAGGAAGCTTCACTCTTTGACCTGGTTGAGTGCCTCAAACTTGTAGTAGGGACTGTTTTAGATGATGTGTGACTAATTTGGGTAGATTTAGGAACCCTTTGAGTGATTTTAGAAAGATATTTACAATAATATCTTGTAAGAGTTCCAAATGAGCTATAAATTGATATTAACTTGCTTTTATATACTTCTACAAGTGCAATATTGTAATAAGGTTGACCCTAGGAAGATTAAATTACCTAAATAAGAATTTGAAATTTAAATAAGATTCGATCAATATGAAGAGGTAGGACCGTACATGTCGGCCAAGAATGAACCTTACATATTAACCCTTCCATATATTTTCAAACCAAAGAGATGAATACCAAAATTAAAAGTTGTGTCATGAATATTAGAGGTTTAATGTTACTTTGATCAAGTAATATCATCAGCATTGATGATAAAGTAGTGTGTAAAGATAATAGAGTTATATAAGAGCTATAAATACGAGGTAATTAGATTTTAAATGTGAGAATTTGTCTTAATAAGGGAACATGGTCACACTTGGCACTACACAATGACCAATTACTAAATTTTAGTGTCTACACCCCCCCTTAAAGTGTGTGATTGAAAATTGCATACTTAAAGGAAAAATATACCTGAGTGTGAACATCCACTTGTTCTTCACTCGATAATGGTTCTATGATGTGTTGGTGTTAGCATGATCCATGATGAAACCCACAACATAGAGTGTAGTCAATGTCTATGATAGAAATCACACTTTAACTTAAGATATAGATAATGCACGTAAATATGAAATTTGAAAAAATGTAAGTGAAGAGATGCATTTCATGGAAGGAATACACCTATTAGTTTTATGGAGGGAGGACCTCTCATTTCATGCCATGAATTGGAGAATTAGAGTTGTTACATATTTAACAAAATTAAATCTTAATAAGAGGACCGAGATCAAGCATATAATATCAGAGACATGCATATGTAACATGTAATGAAAAATAGGTGTATTAACAAGAGGATGAGAGAGACTTAGCTAAAAACTCATTGTATGGACTAAATCTAGATTGGAAATATGATGTAACAAACCGTATCTAAACTGTGTATGCTCCATCTAGAAGATAGTGATCAACATGTCTGCTGGAAAGAAACACCTAGAAGGGGACATGACCATCCTGAGCACTAGTTTTTGAATTGGGAATTAGTGTCTTAGCAGTGAGTTTGGATTTGATTCTTTCATGGTATGATCATGTCACCTTCACTTTGCTTTATGCTACTCCAAATTTTCTTTAGGGTTTTCCTTTCACACATGTATTTGCAAAATAAACCCTAGATACCTACACAAGATTCAAGCACATAGTAGATGGAATAAAATATGCACATAATTGATTCAGGTTGACCTTGAAAGTCACCCTAATGTGATTTTCACCACACTCTTCACTACATTTTAGACTCAATGTAGGTATAGTGTGTGTTGATAGAATCATGTCCCTTGAAGCTAGGTGGCCCTTATGCCTACTGCAAAAGGATAACAAGCAACACTTAATTTAGCCCCAAGATGAATGTGTGTGATAGAATTCAAAATTTCCCTTCCTATGCAATGAATAATGCATCCCAAATGTAGTCCAAGAGTGTTCTTTTTCCCAAGTAGTAGATAGAAAGTAATAGCCCAATTTCCAAGTTTTGCTCTTTCCCCTTAGAATAAATAGTAAGTCATGTATATATATGTTATCCCCTCGAAATATGATGTATGTTATGGGATACAAAGGATATCGATGTGAAATACATGAATAGGGTGTGCAGGAACCTCTTCCGAAAAATAAAAATATGGATAGATATGACATTGGTATTGAGCCTTACAGGGCACCACCTATAGAAGTTGACACCACCTATTTTGAATGTGAAGATAGAACTTATAATTATGACACTAACCCAGGATCCCCTTGTAGTCTCTATGAATACCTGTAGACACAAAATCACACACTTGGGTACATTTCTAGGTCCTAATCACAGACTACTATTCATATGATTCATAAGTGAGAAAACTAACAATTGACAACTATATTTGGCATTTTGTCTATGTTTCTTATTTTCTATTTAGCCTTATACACCCTACATCCCAATTTTATTTCACTTACTTATCTTTTTATGACTCTGGACACCAGCGCCAAGGTGTTCTCATCCTTCTGGGTGCCCCTGACCTCTTTTTACTTTACTCACTATTTTTGGGCATCTTTTATCTTTTAGGCATCTTATTTTCTTATGGGTCGGCCTTCTAGTTGTCAATTGTGAAATTAAACCAAGGGAATCATATAAATACAAATATATATGACCAAAATAAAGGACCAAGATCTAAGAATCTACTATCATCACCTAAGGTTGCATCCAAAGGCATACTACGAGAATCAAAGGCATCCATCTAGCACTCACTCAAGGGATAAGGGACTACATTTTCTTCATACATGCATATGAAGGGAAGTTCATTTTTCCATCCAAACATCTATCTTACATTGGTACATCTAGATATTTCCCGCTATCACAGTGCACTTACGCAAGGGCTTCCTAGGGCGCAATTATATCACACATACACAAGAACTACATGGAGTTTGATATGTAATGCAGTGCTCGGTTGTAAGTTCACTCAGTCAAGTGACCACTGGGGTTAGTTTGACTCCCCATATTGCATCTTTTCTTTTTGGGATTTGATGTAGTTTGAGGGTTTTGTACGTCATCTTCTCTTTAATAGGTTATAGGGGAATTTTGTGATCATCCAACAACATACAAGTGAACCAACAAAAACTATTAGCAACAACCTTGTGACACAAAAAATTCAGGTTTCAGCCATTTTCATAGTCACAAGCATCTAGTAAAGGAATCAAACACCCAGACGCCCTGACCCTAGTCCAGGTGGCTTAGTTCAGGCTCATAAGGTAGTTCCAAATTTTACTGGGCAGAATTTTGATAGTGTGTCCTTCCTGTTTATTAGTTTCTCCAGTCTACATAGTATCAACATTAGGTGTACATAAAATAAGTCCTTTACTCTCTCTCTCTCACTCTCACACCTAGGGTTTCATATTTATTAGATTATTTACTTGTGTCATCTTGTATCTCCAGTAGTATCTTATCATAGTTTACATTTTTTAATCTACAATATTAGGGTTTTAAAAAAAAATTATATTTTTGTTAAATCATTTGGTGAACCCACATTCGAATACTCTTGGATACTCATTTTTCTTCTCTCATGGCTTCCCATTTCAATGCCTCCCATTATATACCTAGGTTGAAAATTTGTAATATATTTGTTAAGTGTGTCCTAGTTGATCCTAAATCTAGTCTTAATGTATGCAATCTTTCCTTTCTCTATCAGATAGGAATTTCTACTACTCATCTCAATCCATCTACTATTTGTATCCATGGATTTGATAATACACCTAAGCAAGTGTTGGGCACAATCACTCTTCCCCTTACTATGGGATCTTGCACTCTTAATGTTCCATGTCACATTATGCCTCATGATGTTCCTTATACTATCCTTCTAGGCCATCCTTGGTTACATACTATGCATACACTTATTTATACCCATGCTAATACACATAATACACTTGATCCACCTTCTTCTATGGAGAATATTATAGTAGATTCCATGCCTCATGTTACTTCTTATTGTGATATTCCCCTTATGCATGATGCTCATGACATTGTACATCCTTCCCCACTTGGGATGCACCCTAGTGCTAATGATTTACATGATCAATTTTATATTGGCACCCATGTTACTCCTCCCATTATGTCTCACTCTCAATGCAATTCTATTGATCATATGCTTTGTGCTTTCAATGTTACATCTCTCTTCGCATCTTCCTCATTACATGCTAGAACATTGTATGTTGGTTTTACAATGATTCCTAATCCTTACACTTTCCAAAATCCTATGCATGATTCATTTTCTATGGCTACACCTTATCTTGTTACATTCATGGGGGTCACCCATTCTACATTTTTTTCTATGATCATAGGGGTCTAGTTCATACTTCTTTATTGCTTCTAATATTTCCAAATTACATTTATTATTTTTCATTACCGCTAATGAGCATCCAAACATTACATATGTTACACATCATTTGACTTACTTGCTGATCCTCATGTTTGCACTTACTTTTTCCACTATTTCCAACATGCACAATGCTACACCTATTATATTTTATCCTAATGGGTAAATTATTATTGCTTATACACTTCCTATTTATCCAATGCAGATCTTATACTCTATCGGGTTTTTCCCTCACCATGATGACACTATTATTTGGTAACTTTTGCACTCTCTTACCCATTCTAATTCCACCGCCATGTCATGGTATCTCTTGCATCATCACATAGACACCCCCTTACTTGCACACTTGGGGGGAATAGAACTCTCCCCTCCTCATAGCCACATGTTCTAATCAACAATTGTTTGTCCCTATTATTCACATACACATGTATACATAACCCTTGTTTTGACAACTCATGTCAATCTTGCTAGAAACACTTTCTCATATATGCATATACACCTTGCTACATCTCTCTATGATCTTATACTACTCAATGCGCTCTTTTCTACTCATGCTTGATTTCTTACGGATCCTTCTATTCATGGCACACATACTACTTCCTTTAGTGCACTTCTACCTACTTTGGCTCTTTTTTCTCATCATGATCATATCTATTTCCTAGTAGCTCCTTATATACACATTTGGGGGCATCACCCCCTGATATAATAATCAATTATATACCATTTCTAATCTTATGCTTTGTGCTTCATGCTTTCTATTTCTAAGAAATCCTACACATCTTGTATCATCACTACCCTATGCTAAGGTTCACACTTGAACTGTTGAGGGCATACTACATTCATGGACCTCACACACTACACATTCCATGCTCTATTCTTTCATACATCTTTCTAGATTCTCACACGTCATACTACCCTATGAGGGTCTGGTTCATCTGAATATGAGGGAACCTCACCTCACATAACTCCAACTCTTTTCACACTCTATGCGCTTCATGATCATATCTTTCTAGTGCACATTTATCAAACCATTTCCCAATGACACACTCTTGTTCTATGGTTCATTCTTGATTATTAAGGGGTATTCTATAAATGAACCTCATCTCATACACATTCAAATTCACTCGGGGGAACATGCCAGTCCTATCACATTCACTATTTCATTCCATTCCATCTCATTCATTCACAACATGTTGCATATCTTGGTTGTAATTATTCTTGCTTTCTTATACTCACATGTTAAAAAAATTCTTACTATGTTAGATGGGTATCTAGTATTTCATTATCTTTTCTATATACACATGCAAATTCACTTGTTCCTTCAGTTGTAAATGTAGAATTTATACAGATATTTACACGTACAAATGATGTTTGGCATTATACCTCTTACCAATCCCACCAAGGCTCTTGGGGGCATATACATTCCTACTCTTACACATCTATAGGTGCATTGTTTCATTTATTTACTACTTTGTATTCTTACTAGAAAACTAATTTCCATTGATCTATACACACTTTGACATACTCTTTATCTTTCTAACATGCTAATGGGTGCTTCATGTGTAACATTTGTCTTGCAGGAACTATTTTCCACCATGGTTTTCTAATACATTTGTTATTTATTTCCATTATTTTCCATTGTATGCTATTGTTTGTTAGCTATCCCCTTTGTCTTTTATGCACACTATATGCTTTTGGATGCTTCAACCCTGATTGTCTTGTGACATTATGAGCGATGTCCCATGTATGAAACCTACTTTTTGTGGTTTATTTTATATGCACATTTGCTTATTGCATTGTTTTTCTATTACATGTTGACCTATCTTTTTATATTAACACTATGAATCTAGCCATTTGTTTTGCATATGCCTTGGTTTCTACCATGCACATTCCCTCCCCCTACAGGGTTACATAGTTCAAGATAACATCAAGTCCTCTCTTTTGGGCCACATACTCTCTAGTGATGTCACATGCACCCAAAATGAGGGGGACATACATTGGGTGAATCATTCACCCCATAAACAATTCACAGCTTCAGTATCAGATATGACACAGTACATATGAACATAACATGCTACATATAACAGAAATGAAAGGTCTCAGATTCTAACTTGGGTCCTCAGTTCAGCATAGACTGCCAATGCCCAGATATCAGAAACTAGCGCTTGGGAGCTCTTGACCTTTCCTGGGTTCCTATGTACTAGGGGCTAGTTACAGTTAATTTCTCAAATCAACATAGTTACATAGATTTCTAGAGTAGTTTCACAGTACAGGCACAATCCTCTAGCAATACAGAATGGATTATTTCTCCTACTATTCAATTTTCTACATGGAAAGCAATACAAAATTAACTAAACATGGATACATACCATTTGTAGTGGTGTATAAATTCAGGAAGTAGTCATGGAAGGAGAGTAAAAATAGACCTCTCTCTGCAACGCTCTTTTGGCATGGCATGCAATCACCCAAAAAATCTCAATACTTAGCATGAGATCACCCAAAAAACTTGTCTCTTGGCATGAGATCGCCCAAAAAAATCATTCTTGACATGAGATCGCCCAAAAAACTCAGCTCTTTTACATACATTTTCAATACATTTTATATCCTTTTAACACTTCATGAATCATTAGGTGCATATTTATATTTTATTATTTTTACACACATTTACATACTTTTACAAATTTTTCATAATACATGACTTTGAATACTCTTTTACTCTTCTTTTGTAGCCCGATCCTTAATACACAACAAGAAGTGAAAATCACAAGCACATGTAAATTTTGTGATCATCCAATGACATATAGGTGACCAACAACAACTATCAATGAAAAACATATGACACTAGAAAATTCAGGTTCTGATCATTTTCATAGCCATAGGTGCCTAACAGAGGACTCTAGTGCCTACGCATCTCCGGGATCATGTGGAAGTTCCAAATTTTATCAGGCACAGTTGCGACAATCCGCCCTTCTTGTTTATCAGTTTCTCTAGTTTGCATAGTCTCAACATCAAGCGTAAATAGGATAAGTCCTTTAATCTCTCTCTTACACCTAGGGTTTCGTATTTATTAGCTTATTTATTTGTGTCATCTATATTCCAAAAATTTCTTATCATAGTTTATATCTGTTACGCTGTAATATTAGGGTTTTAAACAAATTTCTATTTTTTAAAAATCAATACCTTGCCTCCACGAACCTATTTTTTGATACTATCATTTTAACCCTATCCCCCACCACGAATAAAATAGATCTTGTACACCCATCTCTTATTAATTGGGACCAACAACGACACATAATGATTGATTTATTTCAGACTAAAGAAGTAGTTGGAGTGTTCATGGGGCTACACAGATGATATTATTATAGGAGATCACAAGAAATGATTCAATTTTAACCTCTATACATATGTGTAAAAATAAAAAGAGGCCAAAATATTTTCAAATAATCCTACTAATAAAAATACAACTCCCACAAGGAAAACCTCTTTGAGGAACTTACAGAAAAATAAAATGAAATATTAAAAAGGAATTATATAAGTGATCATTTTATTAGTGAAAATATCATTGAGATTCCAATAGAGGGATATCTCAATCTCCCTCACAATCCTATGTGTATGGAGGATGGTTCCAAGTTCTTGGTTGAAGATACTATTAATGTTAACATCGGGACAAAGGAACAACCTAAAATTATCAAGTTAAGGGCTTCTCTTTCTCTGCATGAACAAAAAACATTTACTATGCTCTTTAGAGAATTCGTTGATGTATTTTCTTGGTCCTATGTAGACATGTCAATATTAGATCCTTCTTCGGTTATGCACAACTTAGTTGTGCATGAATTGGCTAAGCCCATCAAACAAAAACTAAGTAAGATGCATCCGCATGTAGCTCTCTTGATCAAAGAAGAGCTTGAGAAATTATTGACATTATGTTTTATCAGACCCATTTATTATTTGGAGGGGATCTCTAATATCGTGCATATTCTTAAGAAACTAGTTGGTATCCATATTTAAATAGACTTCAAGGACATTAATAAAGCATATCCTAAATATGATTTTCCTCTTCCTAATATCAAAAATCAATAATAGGTCACGAAATGCTATCCATAATGGATGGATTCTCTGGCTACAACCAAATCAAAATAGATGAAGAGGATCAACATAAAACTAACTTTACTACTCCTTGGGGTACCTTCTATTATTAGGTCATGCATTTTGGCCTCAAGAATGCCGGTGCCAAATATCATTTTTCCATGACTGTCATATTTCATGATATGTTGCATGATATAGTTTATGACTATGTGAATGATATCCTCAGTAAGACCCAAACTAGAACAAAACACCTTATAATCCTTTGTCATATTTTTGAGTGATTACATGACTATAAGGTCAAGTTGAACCCAAAAAAGAGTATGTTCGAGGTTATTTTAGGAAAACTATTGGGATTCATTATTTATAGACGAGGAATTGAAGTGGATTTGGAAAAAGTGAGTGCCATTACTAAGATTACTCCTCCTAAAAACCTTAAGCATATTAATAGCTTATAAGGTAAAATTCATGCCATTCACAAATTTATCTCCTAACTTGTAGATAAATTCCATTCATTCACCCATCTTCTAAAAAAGGATGTTGATTTCCATTGGGGTCTTGATTGCCAGCAAACCTTTTCCCAAATGTAGCACTATGACCTATCTATTGGTGCTCAATCCAATTCCTTGGATTGAGCTAGGTATTTTTCATAGAATCCTCATATATTTAACTAATTTTGTATGCTTTTTATTGTTCCCCGTGCTTCAAAGATCAGTCTGATTCAAGGAGAAGTGTCAATTTGTAATAGATGTCGTGCCTTAGTAAGATAAATGAAAGGATTAAGAAAAAATGCATGAGGGACTGGTTCAATTTACCATGGAGTGAAAAAATTAGTGTTATATGGGTTCTCCTAACCCGTGAAACAAAGGAGCATCAGTTGGACTTAGGCAGGTTTTAATTAAACCCTCAGGAAGCTAAGTAAAATACGCACAAAAAAAATAGCCGTGGGACATTGAAAAGCCACAACCAATGAGAGACCAACACGTGGTGGGATTCCGTGGCTCCTTATTGCTTTTGGGCTCTGATGGATGTCAAGCTCCAGAATGAGTTGTGATTCATAAATTTTTTAGGTTTGGAAAGTCAAGTGGCACTCAAGGACAAGTTACGTGGATTTTTTTATAAAGCCCAAAATTATCTAAGTTTGCTCAAGATTAAAGTTACAAGCGTGAAGGTGCAAACCTAATGAAAGGATAATGTGTGACATACGTGGAGCTTTTCTATTAGCTCGTATTTCATGGCAGTCGGAAGGGGCTATCAGGAAAGAGTGACATGTGAAGTAATGTGGAGCTTCCCTATTGGATTGTGTTTCGCAGAGCTCGGTCAAGGGTTCTTGATAGGTCTGAAATGGCCTGGCATTTGCGAGGAGCGTGGAGCCTCCTCATTGGATGGAATTTCACTATCGTTAATCAAAGAAAAGGATAGTATGACATTTACTAATAGAACGTGGTCAGTTGATTGTATTGGCTCATATTTTATTAAGAAATAAACCTACCCAGGAAAGGAAAGGAAAGAAGTTTAGCATGATACTGCAAAGAGCCAATCAAAGGTTGACACATGGAAAAAGGAAAAGTCAGTGCACACGTTGGTAGAGAAAATCCCCGAGCTAATCAAAGGATACCACATGTCACATTTTTGTGCATCCCAACATGCAAAACTTCAGAGGGCCATATATTTCGATTCCTCGCTCCAAATCTTACAAAATTTATATTGTAGGAAAGGTCTCTTCAAGCCCTTCACTTTAGCATCATCATATTTATAAATTGATGATAGTTGGTGGGAGAGAAATTAGAAAATGTATTTTTCATTCAAGATTTAGTCGCATTATTGGTCAACCACCTATCTTAATGAAGTATGGTGTCTATTTCTTCTCTGAAAATGAAAGACAAAATGAAAGACTGATTTAACGGGAAGCCCATGCTCCTTTGTAGAATTTTAATGCTTCTTGTTGGTGGTTGTAGAAGGAAATCAAATTTTCTTCTTTCTCTCTCTCTCTCTCATTGCTCTATAATGTAACAGTCTTTCATTTTCCTAAAAGAGGAGGTAGATTGGGGGTAGTTATAGAGTTTTTTTATTTAGTTCAGTTTTTAGTTCCAATTTCTAGCTTCTTGCAAGACATATTGTATGGGTTTAGTTCTATGAGGAAGAGCTAAGGTGGTTGCGTTATACAACCATTAGCAAGTTTTGAGGGCATTTGTTTGTGTCCCCTTGCCAAAACTTACATGAATAGATCCATGACTGTTTTTGATCAAGCTATACTTTCCCTTTTCTCATGTTTTAAAGGAATGAAGAGGCAATATTGTTTCTGTTACTATCTTGCATTAGTTTTACTTTGTTGAGTACACAAGGGTCTTTCTTAGTCAGATGTATTCTTCTGGTTACTGTAAGACTATTAAAGAATAGTGTATACTTTGTAATAGCTCAACTTTAGTTGTAAAATCCTATAGGCAACATCACTTTTGAAGAGATTTTTGTTATCTTTTAAGGGTATTTTGGGTGTATAAGACAAATATAGCAAGTGCTTTATCTCAGCTCTAACTCCATGATTTGTAGTTAGGATTGGGAATACTGTAGACAACATTTGTGCTAATTGAGTATCAATGAATGCAATTTTTATTTCACAGATCATGTTAAATTGATTGTTCTTTTCAAGCATCACAATTAAGGATGGATTCATTCATGGGAACACTACTTGTACCAAGGTCATAAAAGTAGACTGCCCTCCCCCCTCCAAATCCTCAAATAACAAACAACCAAGTTATCTTTATACCTACTAAGCATATCATACTTGCAAACCATACATATGCTTATTCTAAAAAGTCTGAGCTTAAAATTTATTCATTACTAGTAAGCTTTGCCAATAATTATCACCAAGTATGTGATCCAATATCATTTAAAGTAACCCTTGGTCAAACAATGTTATGCAAATGCAATATCTGAAGTTGTTCATTATCTTCCTTTATTAGAATCTATATTTGACTATGTCAAGTCCTTACAATAAATCAAGTGACAACTCTTTTGAGAGAAGTATTTTATCTGTGGATGCATTTTATTCAAATTAAGTTGCACCAACCATATAGGAAACAAAGCCATGAAATATTTTCCTTTATTCAGATCCCCCAACTAGGTCCTCTCACCTTGGTCCCAAGATAGAGCTAGAAGTAACAGGGTAAAGCCATCCCGTTTAGTGAAGGTGCCTCCTGATCACCTCCTTGATTTGAGTCATTGAGTTGAGTGTTGAAAAAATCTCTAGCTATCAACGATAAGAGACATTTTCATTGTTCATAACTCTCTCAAAGCCATCCCACTCAGGTTAGCTGCTCATCTCTTAGGGGTACACGAAACCTATGAAGGACTCATTCTACATTTTTATGCTTATATCCATCAACTTATATTTCAACCCATTGATCTTGAGAAGCAATTTTTTTTTTCAAGACCTCATTCCTCCACGTAAGAAACAATTACAGTATAATATATGTGAGTCATTCAACCTCCTATGCTATGAGATTATTGAATTAGAACAAGACCTCCTCTTTACACAGGCCATAGATCCTACACATGCTTTTGTGGCTATAGCCTCATCTAGTTCTCCACTTGAGCCTTTGGTCGAGTGTCCTACACAATATCCTACCAAGAAAATTAAGAAAGTTCCACCCTCTTCACCACCAATGAAAACTCCTCTAAATTTGCAACAAGATACTCCTACTGCCATGTGAACCTTTGCACTTCTCTCACTAAGCATGACCACGTGATGTGTTGTATATAAT
This sequence comes from Taxus chinensis, assembly GCA_019776745.2. Lineage (NCBI taxonomy): Eukaryota > Viridiplantae > Streptophyta > Pinopsida > Cupressales > Taxaceae > Taxus > Taxus chinensis. The sequence continues at coordinate 560,766,455 of CM034154.1, forward strand.
ACTTAGTGAACGACTAATTCTCTTACCTTCCAACTAGAATCATCCGCAACACCGCTTACAACACCAACGTGACAAACACTATTGTTATTATCATTGCATAAATGGCCATAGAGACAATGAATGTCTTGCCATTTAGGATAAATTGCAATAATTAGAAGATAAAGGCATCATCTCCTTTGGTTCTCACCCACTTGAGTGATCCATCTCTGCTTCACATTGCCAGAAGTTTCTTACTAAAATTGAGTCATCTCCCACATATGCTGTTTTGACTATGATGTACCCACCCCCGTCTAATATTCACGTGTTCCCCACCACATCCACTGCATCCACCTCATCCATCAAATTAATGTTATCCATTGCATTACACTACTACTTCACATTGTGTACCACAACATCCAACTTTCACACATTCCACCATAGCTCCATATGAAATTCAGTTCGGTTCATACACTCATGTTCCTTCCATTCCAAATGCTACCACCACTCCACGCCACATTTGTATTTGGTAGGTGAGTACTCTCACCTCACCTCTCGATGATGCACGTGTGTTCTTCTAATTATTACATGAATGTTGAGGGTTGCTCTAAGAACCTTTAATCATGCGCTCTGTTGTTCATCTAGTGCACCTCAATAATTTCTCGATGACACACTCTTATTTTTTCATGGTTCATTCTTGAATGTTGAGGGATCTTAATGCAATGAACCTACTTAGCCATACACTTGGGGGCATTGCTACTCTCCCCTACCATTCATCATACTAACTTGATATGATGACATTTTATAATTATGACATACATTCATCACAATGTGTTAGTTCAATCATTATACATCACTTCCTTTTACTATAGTCATCATGTAGACAACACACCACACATTCTATTTAAGCATTTCATTTTATCTCATCACATTGTGTTTGTCATCATTTTACAAAACTACATCAACTAACATTAACACAATACCAAAACATCACATCCATTCCAACAATAATCACGAAATCATCAACACAAAAAATATGCTCAATCATATATCAATCGTAGGAGTTTATACATCATAAGTACACTAATCACTGGGGGAAATTCTCCTACATCATATGCAGTCATAACTCATCATCGCTATCACTCTCAGGTACTGTGAGAGCCCTAGAACTAGATGTCTTGCCACAAAATTGACATTGTTGTTCACGGCCTCGATATCTCTCCACTTGCCTCCATAGTAAGGTTTTCTCTGTAGACTACATAGAGAACTTCTGTTATAAGTACACATATCAAGAAAACACATCCTGCACTAGCAGACCACCACCTACCACCTTTCTAGTTCAATGAGTCTCCTCATGTGCCTCATCCCTCTTGGCCACTAGCACAGTACATGTCACTGCCGCTATAACCATTGGCTCGAATAAATGGGCATGCTCATCCACAATATCATCCACTCAATCCAACATACCACCGCATAGTACATCAGTTAACATATTTTGTGTCAATGTGCAGATGGATTTGTCAACTATCAATGACCAATACACATCTCCTATAAAAAAAACAACATCAACACGTTATATAACTAGTATTCAAGCCTAAGACAATAAATCAACATATATAACATAACTATATATAGATACTCATGCTCAGCCAAAGAAGCTGCCACAAGGTTGAAGAAATGTGCTTCCCCCACTCTTCCCCTTCCTCCATGCACCAACCCTACTGGATCAAAAAATACTGGAAATAATAGTACCCATCGATGTGTTTCCCACCATGCACAATACTCCTATGTACTACTAGTATAATCTACATCTATAACCTCTATCATTGCATCAAACTTGTCTGGACCAATAGGTACTAACTGCTCTACTATGGGCCCTAGCCTGGCCCCCACCCTCTTTGGTGCTCTGATAGCTCTAAGCCATATACATGGCTTTGGGTCATATCCTGAGCCATACCAAACTGTCACGATACTATCTCCACCTGAAATAACTCTGTCATGCATGGAAACTTGTCCTCTAACCACATCACGTGTTGAATACACCGTAGCTCCATGAAATCCTTGAGCTAACCTCCATAATCATGATACGACATTCATGTGATGGCCTTGGGCCCCATCCTATCTATCAATGCTCTATAAGTATATGTATCCATCCTCCACCCACGAATATTAATCTATCTCCTCACATACATATTTGTCCTGACCCACTCTACTCTTGGGCCCCCTACTAGTCTCAATACTACTATATGCTCATATGCCCATACATGTAATTGCATCGTGGCTCGTATCCCACTACTATGCTCATCATGAGTAAACCGATACAAGTATCTATATAAATGTGCCAATACACATTGTGTACATGCATACCTCGTACCACCATCCTGTATCTGATGACATATATCATGCATCTTATACAAGATGCCTATGCCTCCTCCCTCTACTACTATCGAGGAAGTAAATAACCATTGCTATAAAATTCTGCAAGCGCGGAACATTGGATCTCAAAATAGCATCTAGACTAGAATGTGCCTCGGCAGGTGTATGAGTCCCAAAAAAGTACCGTATCGTAGCTTGCATCTTCCTATCCATATCCTCTAGCGGCATCACTTGAACCCTCTCCCCAATAACTGAAAACCATAGTATACAATACACATCTTCTAATGTTGCATCCATCTCCCATGTAGGTAACTAGTTAGTGCATGTATCTACACACCATCTGTCACATAAGGATATCAACATAGGCATATTATGTGGCACATCCCCCATCTGTGATATGTGCTGTAGGCCAGCATGGTCCATCACATCCCAATCCTCATTAGATAAACCCAAACCAAGCAATGTACCTTCAAGAAACTCCCTTGAGTGGATATCCCTATGCACACCACAAAATAACAACAAACACAACATTAGAATACTTCACAAATGTAAATAGACACACTAAGAATGATTAATACATATTACAAACATAATTTTCAACATTCTAGATCACATACACACTTTTTGGACTAGGGTTCCTAGATACAGGACTGGGGCGCCTTGAAGTTAGACACTAGTGCCTAGTTCTGGGTGCTCTTTTCCAGGGGGTCATTAGCGCCCTCCCCCTGCTCTTGTCTGGGTCTAAAATGCCAAGAAATTTAAAATTCTCAATTTTTTAAAAAATCACTAAAAAATGACTCATACATTATACATTTTGTGAAAAACATGTTGCTTACCAACTTTGTGGTAGTTTGTGATGCTACGACAATCGTCACTCTCTCAAATTGACTAGGACGTTCTACTCTTGCTTGTGGCATCTTCACTCACCTAGAAACCACTCTCGCAATAGCACAAATAAAAAATAAGGTGACTAAAATTTTTTTACCTTACTATTTATAGTTCCTCTTTCACCTACATTACTATAATCATTATTTCAGGCACATTTTCGCTAATACAACACTACACTATTTTCATCATATCTTGAGCATTTTTACTCCTATTTACACCTCGTTTGTGGTGTTCTTTTTAGTATTCATCCTACCACTGTACTATACACATAGAAAGTGTATTACTTCTCTTTCACGATATATTCATTCACATTCTCGATATTTTCACCATTACCTACACATATTGTACTTACTTTCGGCTTAAACTTTTGTTCTTCTCATCACTTCCCCTTTCACCGAAAGGGGGGGCATATCAGTGGGGTTATCCTATAATTCCCCTTATATCAACATGTGTTCAAAACACTACCAATGTGACAATTTCAAAACATTTACTAATCCACCATACGACATTTCACTATCCATTCCCCCTAATGACCTAATCTTGGGGCAACGAAATTTGCAAAATTTATCCATGTGAAAATCTCATTATTTCCTCCTAATGACCTAACTTGGGGGCAGCAAGCATAAATAATATTTCCATACAAACATTCAATGACTTCTATCAATTTCCGCTAATGACCTAATCTAGTGACAACTAGCGTAAAATCTATCCACGAGTAACCAATCAAGATAACCAATCAATCAATCAATGTGTTCCAATATCTAACAATCGAAATCATATCATCACTAAAAATTTAACACAATTGGCCTCCCAGATGAACTAACTTGGGAGTTACCCGTGACCTTCTAGATGACCTAACTTAAGAGGTTACATTCATCATTTTCCTAGATGACCTAACTTGGGAAGCTATACTTCATTTCATGCTTGCTTCCAAATGACCTTACTTGAAAGCCATCACATTACGATGAAACTTGTGGAGTGGGGGAAAGAGTTCCTTTTCCTATACCACTCCTATATGGGTCAACTATTTGATCAAATTTGTCTAGATCCAAGAACTACAAATCTTTAATCTGAGTCTACCTGTAGTGGCTAGATCTTGAGGATGTAGTTAAAGTTTGGAGAATAACATACTTTTATCCCTACACTCTGCCTCTGGTGACAGGATGCAAAAATACTTCGGTTGATTATTCATACACACGTGTTCGGGTTGGGAATTGATCACTCCCTACCCTATTTCATCATCTTTATAGTAACATTCAAAATCATCCAACATCATAATCATCACTTTTATCTAGCACACTTTGTCATGAAATTACGCTTTTTACTACGTTGCATGGATCAACTTGTTGATCCATGGTTCATAATGCTTTTCGTTCTTTCTACATGCTTATACTACACATCTGTGCATTCTACTACAACATGGGCTTATCTGGGTTTCTCTTAGGTATGCATCTCTATCTACTTTATGTTACCGAGCTCTCCTCTCACCAACAAAAAGCGGGGGCAAATGTAGTAAAAAAATCACACACTTAATATTACATTTTTATCGCCAAGTGTTTTATTTTATGTATGGATCTCGCGTGAGAAAAGTATTCACTAATGGATTAACACCTAGTTCTTATCATCACTTAGTTAGGCATCATTGTCATTTTTCTTGCATGGTCGTTAGTTGTCTACAGATTTATGGCCATATTTTATCAAGTATTAAATGTCATAATTTGGTTTCTTTGCAATCTTTGGTCCATAACTAGGGTGCCTAGGGTCATACTAGGGTGTCGATGGGCACCCCGGTCCTTGATTTTGGGTTCCCTAGTTTCCATGATGTTTGCATTTAATTTATTTGTTTGAGGTCAGTCGCTATGGTGTTATTATCCCATTCACCTATGTATTAGTCGGCATGTTGTGCCATTAGTGTAAAAATTTGAGCAAGAGATACCTATATAAACATAGCATACTCACCACATTGTGGGTACATAATCTACTATTAAGAACTAGCTACTACTTAGGCAAAAGACTACATTTGGGCATATTCTACATCTGCATCACATAAGCATAGGGGGAAAAGGGTTGTATTCATTCTATTCCATCCACCATTTGAATTTTACACCCAGTTGTTTCCCCCTACTCCTATTTCATTGATGTCAGGCCCCCCTAAACACATAATTACACACACAAACACACATAACTACATTGAGTCTAGATGTAGTACAACACTTAGTTATAAGTCCACAATTGTGATAACTAAGGTCAGTCTGACCCCTTCATTTACATCTTTATTTTTTAGGAATTTGATGCTTTACATGGGGTTTTGTAGGTATATCTTTGTCACATCACTATAGCGACACAAGTGAAGATGTAACACCCTGAACTGTTGTTACTTTCTCCTTTGCATTCAAGTGTTGATATGTGATTTTACCATATGAGGATATGTTATTTTGGTTTTGGGAAGTAATGCTTGATTTGGTTGTGTCTTTTCTACTCTTAAGATATTTGATTGAACTGGAATAAGCTTGGATTCATTTTCTTTCATTTCTCACATATGAGTGCAATCTGATTTCTGGGAGATTGTAGACTTATCTATCTCTATGAATCATCCTTGGATAAATTGCATTGATCCAAGGGATGTTTTAATTATATTCGGTATGAAAAATTATGTATTGAAATTTCATGAATTATTAAGTCTGACTGAACTTAGAATATATAAGTTCTTTTAAACCTCCTTCATATGAAAATATTTCCGTAGTGGAAATCCTAGTAGGTCATTGCAATTGAAATTTGGTTTTAGTCACTTTGGCATTGGAAAGAACCTGGACCTTAAGCCAAGTAAGATATGTGAGTTTCCCATCTAAAACTATTTTATTTGATGCAAATCCAGAATCTGATCTGGGAACATTGTATTTTGTTTGAATTCTGAATGATGATTTTAGCCTATCTAAGTGGACCTAAGCTAGAATCTAAAGGGTTATTAGTTTTTAAATCTAAACTATAACCTATTGTTGCAAAGGTTAGTTAATATAACCTAGTCCTAAACTATGTACTTGATATTACCTAAGGGTTATCTAAACCTAATACTAAGGTGAGTGACTAATGTTAAATCCTAAGGTGTTAAAATTAAATTTACCTATGATCTAACCTAAGTCACTAACCTATCCTAAACTAGTGATATGAATGGGAACCTAAGGGGTTGCAAGTTTTGGGTGGTGGTTTCTATGGAATTTAAGGCAGGGATAAGGCTGAGAGGACATGGAGTACTACCAAGGTTAGCGGAGGTTAATTTGGTAAGTGGGGGCTTACGTAGTAGCATCTCTAAAAATGGAAACTCTTGTTTATATTAACATGGAGCTTGCTAACTTTGGCGGGCGGTGGTAATGGAAAATAGGTGGGAGAAATGAATTTAATGCAATTAATTTTCATGAGTCCTCGAGCTCGGACCGCTTTGGGAGACATGCAAAGGGAATTTTGTTTGGTTGTTTCTTTTTTTATGCTTTCCATTTTTCGCTCTGCATGAGCACTGGTTTTTTGAACCAGCAGTTTACTCTTCGTTGCATGGCAATTTTGAAAGTTTCAAACCTACTTCTGTGTCATGGGGAATATATAAGGCATGGAGGAAGAAAGATTTTGTTATTTAATCTTTTGTGGAAAAGAAGAGAAAGGGCGAGCTCATCCAGAGGTCTTCTTCGACTTTTTAGCGACACTATAAGGCATGATAGGCCCTAACTGTTAAAATATTGCTTTCTTTTAAATGTTTTTATTAAAAGAACTCTGTTTTGATGATATATGTGCATTTTTTCTTGACTAGTAAAAATGATTTGTGGGTTTTGTGTAAACTTGGGTTCTGGGTTGAATGTGGAAATTTTGGGTTCTGAATGAAACTTGATTTCATTGTTATTTTGTTCCTTTGTTGTGGATTAAACTTGGAGTTTCGTAATCCATTTGGAACTGTCACATTACCTTTCTTCACTGTGTATTTGTAACTAAGTGAACAGTATTATACTCCGTAGGGTTTTCTTGGTGATGAAATTGGTGAATGTGTTCGATTTCTTAAGATCCTTATTGTTGTTAATGATCTGGTTGTATTCATCGATTTGTTTTTTTTTTTGTGAACAATTATGTTTTCATACCCATTTGGGTAAACCACTATCAACTGCTGTAAGCTCTTATCTGACTGATTTATTAGATTAAAAAATTGTTCCATGGAAGGAAATGTTTTAAAAGACTATGTGTTTTTAATACCATGGTAATCTCTTATTGCTTCGGCTATGAATGGAGTAATGGATTTGTTTGATTCACCGTGAGAAACTATGACTGTAACAAGTTCATGTTCAATGAAATTGGTAAATGATTTCGTGGATAGGTCGTTGGTATACTATGTGAAACTTGACTATTACAAGTTTCATGTTTTGGAATTATTGAATGATTTCAAACTGTATCTCCTTTAGAGAAAGGGTTTGATTGCTTTTTAAATTCGCAGGTACTGCGAGTAATACAGTTTATGGTTTAGTTGTTTATTTTTAAGGTAACCATGAATGTTAGAAATACGGGTATATACTGAAAGATTAGTCGTTGAATGGATTTCATGCTCTTCTTGTGAATTCTTGGTTGATCTTGGAAAAGTTGTAAAAATAAATTGTGTTTATCAATTCTGGGTTTTTAAACATACTTAGGAATTGACATTAGAGTTGAAATGGGTTGAAGCATATGGAAGATCTGTTTTTAATCTGATTGTTATATAAATATTATAATGGTTTGAACATTTTGACCTTGGGTGTTTTTGAAAATAGGATTTGAATACGTTTATAAATACTAAATATTCAATCTTGTTTAGCGTATTATATTGAAATGTCACCGGATGATGAATTGGTCCAACTAGATTAGTATTGGATTACATTATAATCAAGGGAAAATGTTAAGTTAACCTAACTTGATTTTAATCTCAAATGGTTCGAGCATGTGAAGGAAAGTAGCCTGTTTCCTTTGGATCGGGTTTATATTGAGTTCGATAGGTTGTAATGTTTTATGTTAAATGTTGATATTAGTTTCATTGGATGTATAGTGGTAGATCCTGTAGGGATCTAAGGGTAATTCAATATGGTGTCTCTACCTGAACCGAATTGTTGAGTATACTTAAGTGCTAGAAACAGATTCTTCTTCCTTGATTAGATTTATTAAATGGTTATTATTTCTTGGAAATCAGATTTAGTTCTAAAACTTGGTTACAACAGTGTTTTGGTCATCTATGTTTTATCTCTGAGTTGAAAAGGAAGGTTGGGAAGGGGATTTAAAAGAAAGAAAGTTTTATTGATCTCTTCTTGAATGTTAATATACTCTTTCTTATAATTATTAATGAACTCAATCAGTAAAGTTATGGGATGGCAGATTATTATATTAAGATGAAAGAAACATTAGGATTAGGGATCCTAACCTGGGAGACTCCTTTCATTTTATAGCAGTGTTAAGATCTTGTTTTAAACTTACTGTTTGTTATTCTATTTGCATAGTAATTCAGTATTTATTGTCTTGCATACTTGTCATTGATTGAAAATCAAGTATAATAAGATGAAGGAAAAATTGGTAGGAGAACTTGCAGGTGGCAGTATTCCATTCCTTCTGTTTAAATTAATTTTGTATGAACCTGTTGGGATGAATACTTCAAGTGGTTTAGTGTTAAATAGAAGGTGATCAAATCATGATTTACACTGTTTTAGCTTTTTTGGATGATTAGGTGCATACTAAACAGATTGTTCCTTCTTACTTTATTGAAAGAAATGAGATGAATCATCTGAAATAGATTAAGTTGAAATTACGTCTGTAACTTAAGTTATGATATGAAGTTGTATTATAATTGATAGGAGGAAAACTTAGAGTGTATTATGATTTTGGATTGTGAAGGTAATTGTTGGAATTTCAATTATACTTTAAATTTAGGGCAAGTAAAATAGAATATTCTTTCTGTCCATTTTGTTTTAACAGTGTACTAGGGCTCTTTATATTGACTTCACTTTAAGTTTAGAAAGTATGAAGTAATTGATGTCATTATAACATGGTTGTTTAATTGAAAAAAAATTAGTGGAATGCAATTGTTTTAAGGATTAGTGTTTATCATGCTCAGTTCATTGAACTGACCCGTGTTAGCAATTTTTGCATATGGACTTCGTAAGTGGTAAAGGAAGGAAAAATATGATATGATGCATTGAATGTTATAAATTGGTTCTTATGAAGAATTTTGATTTGATTTCTAAACTGTATTGTGAAAATAAAATTTATATCTTTTGTTTGCAGGCTATTGTCTTAAAGTATGCTGAAGTGCATAAGTTGTAATTGTATGGGTTTGGAAATGAATGAATTAGTGAGAAATTACTTATGTGGATTGTGTAACTTATCTTGTTGGGATGATATTCTTATTATTTATATGAATGAGTGTGCATTCTTATTGTTATTATACAATGGAATATAGATGAATTTCTTAAGTAAGCCATAGCTAATTATGTGGCTGAATACTACATTCTTGATTAGTGATTCTTTATAACTTATGATTGTGATTAAAAACTGTAAATAAGATCACTGCATTTATAAGGAACATTGAGAGTGGGTTAAGCCCTAAAATGTAACTATAAGAAGAAGAGGACTTCCCCTCTCTTGTAATGCACTAATTATAAAAGGAATATATGGTTATAAATCACTAAGACTTAACAGTATTAAGTCTGAGGACTGCGTGAGGGTTTTTAGGCCGCTTAACTTGACTATGGCTTACTTAAGAAATTCATCTATATTCCATTGTATAATAACAATAAGAATGCACACTAATTCATATAAATAATAAGAAGATCATCCCAACAAGATAAGTTACACAATCCACATAACAACTTAACAACTTAACAACTTATCGAGGCCGCTTAACTTCGTTGATGGAGGACTGCATGAGGGTTTTGAGAGTGCGGTTTCAGTAGCTCTGGATGTTGAATGTCTTTCAAGGGCTGCATAATAGCTATTAAGGCACCAGTAAAAGAGAGAGAATCAGCTAAAGGTGGTAGTTTTGGATCTAGAGCCTGTGAGGATGTTGTAAAGATACCTCTTGAAAAAAATGTGGGTCCTCATCCTGCATGTGATCTAATTTTTAAAAGTACAAAAGATGCTGAGGGGGTGACCCACATACAAGTGCCTGACGGATGTCTGCATAGAGCACTGGAGAAAACCAATCTAGCCCTAGTCGGAAAATTAGCTATGGCTACTGCGTGTTTGAAAATCATGGAGGACTACGTGAGGGTTTTGAGAGTGCGGTTTCAACAGCTCTGGCTGCTGAATGTCTTTCAAAGGGCTGCGTAATAGCTGTTAAGGCACCGGTAAAAGAGAGAGAATCGGCTAAAGGTGGTAGTTTTGGATCTAGAGCCTGGGCGGATGTTGTAAAGATACCTCCTGACAAAAATGTGGGTCCTCATCCTGCATGTGATCTGATTTTTAAAAGTACAAAAGATGTTGAGGGGGTGACCCACATACAAGTGCCTGACGGATGTCTGCATAGAGCACTGGAGAAAACCAATCTAGCCCTAGTCGGAAAATTTCTGGGATCAAGACCCAATGTGGACATTATCAGAAAATGGGCCATTCGCAGATGGAAACCAAAAGGGGATTTTATCATCACCACCATGGCAAAGGGCTTTTTTCTGGCCCGTTTTAATCTCCAAACTGATGTTGACTCTGTCTTGTTGGGAGGTCCCTGGTGTCTGGGCAATATGGGACTGTTTCTAAAAAAATGGTATCCTGGGTTCAATCCATATGCTGAGAACATTCATGCCATACCCATCTGGTGTAGACTCCCAGGGCTACCCCTTCATTTATGGGATGATGAAATCCTCCTTCATATAGCCAAATCGATTGGTTCACCAATTGGGCTGGATGGACCCATGAGAAATAGGTCAAGACTGGCATTTGCTAGGTTCTGTGTCTCTACTGAAATGGATCAAGAGCTACCTGATCACATCGTTCTGCAGTCCAAATTTGGAGCATGGAAACAACAAATAGAATATGAAGCTTTCCAACTAAGATGTAGCAAATGTCATAAATTAGGTCACTTTGCCAGCAAATGCCCTGAACAAATAATGCAAAACCTGGAAATACCCTCAGATCTATCTGAGGCTCAAGGACAGAAACAGACAGATAAGGCTGATAAAGAGCCTCTAACAGATCTAATTACTGGAGGTAGACGCTTGCAGATGCATTCCAGGCTAAAAGAATGGAAAAAAGGATTTAAGGCAAAGAGGCCACCAGTTTATAGAAAACTGTGGAGACCTAAAATTCACCAGTCGGAAAAGCTGGATGAGGCTCAACAGGAAATAGATCTGGAATCGACAAAAGAGGAAGAAAGCAAAAGGGATATGTCAGTGGATTCAACAATGAACACTATGACACCAAATCCGGTAAAGTTGAGTATGGAGGTTGATGAAGAAAATGAAAAAGTTATCATTTCTCTTACTTCTAAGGAAGAAGAGATGGAAAAAACTACTACTCATCAAGAGCTGTTAAATAGAAACAACTCTCTGGAGAAACTCAAAATGAGACAAGGAAAAGTCAAAGAGGCTCTGGAATCCATTGCACGAGATCTAAACCAAGATAAAGAGTTTACTGATATGGAGGAGCTCGCTTCTAAAATGGTTAAACAGACTGATATTGTCACAGGTAAAGAGGAAGGGGAAATTACCCCTACTAGCAAGAAAAGTATACCAGACTGTGATAATGATGGATTCATCATAGTGAGAAGTAAGAAAAGAGGACTAAAAAGTCTGGAAGAAATTTCGGAATCACTCTATAGTGATAAAAAGAAGCAGATTGGAAGCTGGGAAGCTTCCACCTCAAGAATCACAAGGGCCACTACTAGAAGAACTGCAAATATTGGAGTCCCATATAGAAAAGGTAGACTATCAAAGAGAGAAGCAAGAGAAAAAGAGACTGAAAAAGAAATTGCAGATGGTACACAAAGAATTTTGAACCATCCGGCAACTACATCTCCAAATTTTTTTTTAATGAAGGTTATTTCTTGGAATGTCAGAGGCCTCAATGGGGGGCCTAAGCAAAGAATGCTCAAGGAAATTAAAAGATCAAACAGACCCAGCATCCTTCTTATTCAGGAAACTAAAATGAAAAGTAAAGCAGTTGAAGATTGCAAAAGATATTTCTGGGAGAACGCTGCCTTTGCTGCTGTTGATTCTCAAGGTGCTTCTGGAGGCTTAGCGATCTTCTGGGATACCAAGATTGTTAACGGTAAGGTACTCTCCTCCTCCCAGAACCATTTAGCTATAATCTTTAAAAGTCTTGAGAATAATCATAGCTAGATTCTTTCTAATATTTATGCACCCAATACTGTTACTGGTAAAAGAAATTTATGGAAGGAGTTAACCTTGTTTCGAAATAATGTTGAGAACATGAACTGGTTGATTATGGGAGACTTCAATACTCCTTTAAATCTAGGAGAAAATTTTGGGGGAAGCTCTGAATTTTCTCTTAGTATGGAAGAGTTTGCTGGCTTCATTTCAACTCTTAATCTTATGGACATAGAGCTTCATGGCAATCAATTTACCTGGTCTAACAGAAGATTTGGGGAGAACTTAATCCAGGTTAAACTAGACAGAGCTCTTATTTCTGCTAATTGGATCTTGGATCAGAATTTTCATCTTTCTTCTCTCCCTAGAACGGGTTCTGATCATAATCCTATTGTCCTAAATTTCTTCAATTGGACAAAACCTTTTCACTGCAATTTCAAATTTGAGAAAATGTGGCTCGAGCATGAAGATATTCTGGACAGAATTAAAGAGTGGTGGTATTGGGAAGGCACAGGGATGGCCCAATACAGGCTTCTGCAGAAGTTGAAAAATGTTAAGCAAAAGGTTAGAATATGGAATAAAGAGGTTTTTGGAAATATTTTTGAAAAGAAGAAAGAACTTAAGCAACAGTTGGAAGAGCTTGAACTCAATGTTTCCGTGAAAGGTATGTCTCTAGAGGATCATCAGTGGGAAAAAAAACTTCTCTCAGATCTGCATAATATAAACAGCCATGAAGAATCCTTTTGGAGAATGAAGTCTAGAGCCCTTTGGCTTAAAGCAGGAGACAGGAATACAATTTTTTTTCATTTGACAGCCCTCAAGCATAGAGCTTGTAACAGAATTTCTGAGGTTTCTAAAGACAATGGAAACATTACTAAGGATTCTGAGGACATCAAAGAAGAAGCCCTCAAATTTTACAAGAATCTACTCACTGAGAATAATTCCTACAATGAACAAGCGGCCTCCTTTCTCTTAGACTCCATTCCTAATAATCTAATACCTGCTGAGAGATTTAAGAGTCTTTCCAAAACTGTCACCATCGAGGAATTGAAAAAGGCTGTTTTCACTTTAGAGGGGGATAAGGCTCTGGGTCCGATGGTTTTTCGGCTAACTTCTACCAAAGATGTTGGGAAATATGCTCTGAAGATCTATTGAAAGCTGTTAATGAGTTTTATAGAACTGGAAATCTTATTAAAGAATTAAATAATACACACATTGTGCTTGCCCCGAAGAAGTTAGATGCAAAGGACTTCAAAGATTTCAGGCCAATCAGTTTAGTTAATGTAATATATAGGATCTTCACAAAGATTCTTACCACTAGAATGCAACCTATTCTTATGGAGATCATTTCACAACAGCAGAGCGGATTCATTCAGGGAAGAATTATTCAAGATGGAATTATCATGGTTCATGAAACTATACATTCTATGGATAAAAGTAAAAAGGCTGGGATGGCTATCAAGCTAGACATGCATAAAGCATTCGACAGAGTCTCCTGGAGATTCATGGATGAGGTCTTATCCAAGTTTGGTTTTCAAATTAAATTCAGGAAAATCATTCACTCTTGTATTTCTACTTCTAGATTCTCAGTGGTTGTTAATGGGGAACCGGTGGGTTTTTTTGCCAGCAATAGAGGAATCGGCAAGGGGACCCAATTTCCCCTCTATTATTCATTATAATGGCTGACAGTTTAAGCAGATCTATTTCCAAAGCTATTTGCATTGGCATGATAAAAGGCTTTCCTCCAACTTCTGGCAATCAGATCTCCTCCCACCAACAGTTTGTTGATGACACTCTGCTTCTTCTGATGGCCTCAATAATTGAGGAAAAGGCTATCAAAACTATCCTTAGGTTCTATGAGGAAGCCTCGGGGCAAAAAGTTAATTTTGACAAAAGCTCTATATATTTCTTCAATACTCCTATGGAAAGGCAAAGAAAGATTGCTAATATTCTAGGATGCACTATTAATTCTCTTCCCGCTACTTACTTAGGTTTACCTTTAAGTACTGGCAAGATTTCTAATGAGGTCTGGAATGATCTTATTAAGAGATTTCAAAAAAAATTGGCTGGCTGGAAAGGAGCTATACTTTCAAGTGCAGGCAAGTGCTTATTGATAAAAAGCACGCTCCAAAACCTGCCTATTTACATCATGTCAATGTTCAGCATACCAGCAACAGTGACGAACAGTATTGAAAAGATTCAAAAGCACTTTTTATGGCACGGTACTGAGGACAGGTTCAGGTATCATCTAGTGGCTTGGGAGCAGGTATGTAAACCAAAGAGGCTTGGGGGGTTAGGCATCAAAGATATCAAACATATGAGTGTTGCCCTTATTGCAAAGTTAGGTTGGAGACTTATAAAAGAGCACAAGCCTTGGACAGAGTTGGTTAAGATCAAATACCTTTCAAACCAAAGCAAGATTTCCTTCATTTATGATCAGTCTCTTCCGAATGGTTCTATTTTCTGGAACAACCTTCTTCACAGCAGGCACATCCTTTCTCAGGGGTGTAGCTGGAAGCTTGGGGATGGGAAAAACATTAACTTCTGGACTGATAAATGGACTGATTCTAACTGGATTTCTTCTTATGGTCACATTAAAGACAACTTAATTACAAAGTATGGACACAAAATACAGGGATACATTGAGGTGGATGAAAACAAAAGAAAATGGAAACAACTAAAAGTGGAGAATGATAATGTACAGGCTGATGTTTCATCTTTACAGAATCAAATTTCTCTAATCCATATTAGTAACCAAAATCTTAAGGATGAACTCATCTGGAAAGATTCTTTTGATGGGGAATACTCCATTAAATCAGGATATAATTCTTTCTTTGTATCTATTGAAAGTGAAATTAAGTGGCACAAGTTGTGGATGTCTGAGTTAACCCCTAGAGTGAACTTCTTCTAGTGGCTCATCATTAAAGGCAAGATCCTGACTAATGACAACCTCATCAAGAAGGGATTCATCATGCTGAATAGATGTTGCATGTGTCAGAAAGAGGCAGAAGACATAAAACATTTATTTCTTCATTGTGAGTATGCTTCCAAAATTTGGCATCTTGTTTTTGCAAAATTTAATCAGAGATGGATTTTTCCCCTTACCTGTCTTCAGGCCTGGGAACAATGGGACTCTCCGTATAAGCATTGTGTGGTGAAGAGATTGTGGCAACTTGTTTTACCTCACACTATGTGGCGAGTTTGGAAGGCTCGTAATGATGGCATTTTCAGAAACACTAGAAAGGCATGTAACAAAGTCTACAAGGAAATTATCATTGCTGTGCAGGATAATATTGCTAGATTTAAACCTCCTAAAAATAGACTTTACCCTGAGAAAGAAGAATACATTCTGACTGATTGGAATATTGACACTGCCTTCAAAAAGAATAACAATGGTATGGATAGAACCACCATCCGATGGATTAAGCCTCCCAATGATTGGCATAAGTTAAATTTTGATGGGGCCTCAAAAGGCAATCCGGGAGACTCTGGAGGTGGAGGAGTCATCAGAGATCAAAGAGGTTGTTTTGTTGCTACTTTTTCTGGGAAAATGGGCAGGCAAACTAACCATTACTCTGAAGCTCTGGCGGCTCTATGGGGAATAAGGCTTGCCAGAGATTGTAATATTCTGAATATTATAATTGAGGGTGATTCTCTGAATATCATCAATCTCTTAAACAAAAAGCAACACCCCAGCTGGTCAATTAGAGATTTCATTGGTGAAGCTATTGATATATGCAAGAGTTTTGAAAATGTTAAAATCACCCACACCTATCGGGAAGGAAATAGGGTCGCAGATGGTTTGGAAAACCTTGGTGTTACTAATACTTTTCAAACTTGGCTAAGGGGGGACGTTCTGCCCACTCAAGTCAATAAAGACATAATCAATGATCTACATGGCCGAGAAAATCATCACTAACGGCTGTAATGTGGATGCTAATGTGTGGATCCTCAAGTACAGAATGATGACATCATATAAGATTTGTATGATTGATGGGATTTGTGCGAACTGGACTGTCATCATTTCTTGGCATAGAAAGAAAGCCAAGGAGCGGGACACTAATTACAAGTATGGTCTAATAATTACATCTTCTTTCACGGAAGGGAAAGATTCAAAAACAAAGTTCAGCCTGCCCCGCATAGTGCTAACATCTTTACCGTTGAGAACAGAAATAGTGGAAAAAATGGGGGGTCTGCCATGCAAAACAGAACCCACCCACAATCCAGCGTGGAAAGAGGATGCTGTGCTCTGGAACTACCTTCAAATTGGGGGTCTGTCAAATTTGATAGAAAGGATTCAAGGTTTTGATCAAGATATTTCTATTAGATTCACCCAGGGATGGAAGAATCGGGTTGTCAAATACAACAACATGGAGGTTGAGATCACGGAGGAGCTCATCACCCAGATCACGGGACTCAGTCTTGATGGCACCAAATTCTTCAATAAGAAGGTAGACAGGGAGGTGGAGACTAAGAAATTCCTGGACGATGGGGAGAATCTTGAATTTGTGACTGCCGGCATCAAGGTGGCTTCGATTCCTGAGCCTTTTGCTGAGCTAGCCAGGATGGTTGTTAGGTATGTAACTCTTGAAGGAAGATTTGTTACTATACCTCAAAAACATTTGATATTTCTTAACCACTTTCGTAGAAATATAACCATCAGCTTCCCTCACTACTTGATAAACTCGCTGGAGAAATCAGTTAGGGAAGTTCAGAGCCATTCTAGGGTTGTCCCTCTGCATCAAGGGCTAATCTTGCTGATCCATCACCACTGTTCAAACTGTCCCCGCATGAATCCTGCTCCACCCTCTTCCTCCATACCTCCCCCTGCTCACACCGCCTTCATTCCCCCCTGCTAGAAAGGAAGATTGAAACTGTTGCTTCTAGCAAGAAAAGAAAGGGCATAAAAACTAAAATCCCTACTTCTCAACGGGTTCTCAGAAGTCACAAAGACCTAGAGCTTGCTGAGAACCTCCTGCATATCAGCCAACCGATGGAGGAACCTAAGGAGGAGGATTTGATGGTCAGAGTGGACAGGATGGAAAAGGAAATACAAGAACTCAAAGGGGTTATCAAAAATATGGAAAAAGCTAAGGGAAAAGGAATACTACAAAGTGATGATGAGGAGGGGGTTATTGCTGAAGTATTCAAGAAGTTACAGTCTTTGGATGGCAGAATGGGAAATGCAAAAAGTTGCAATGACTGCATACTATCTGCTCTTAAAAGTATTTATAATTTCATTGAACAACATGTTCATAGTGTATGCAGTTTAAGTGGGATTAATGAAGACATTTGGGGCCCCAAAGAGAAAAGGGATATAGCAATTGCTCAGGTGGATCTGAAAGACTCTTCTCAGGCCACAGCCATTGCCTTCTTCATGTCACTGCAGGCTATCAAAACCAAGATTGACAGGGCTATCAAGTAACAGGGTGCTGTGATGTTGTTTGCTGGCTGCGAAGTTGCTGATAACTGGCGGTTCTGGAGCTGTTTTTTTGGCGGAGATATTATATGATGGATATATTTTGTGTTGCTTTTTGATCTCTTCTGCTACTTTTTGGATCATTGTACGTCTGGATCCTTTCTTCTAATTTGTTGTTTTATCTGGCTGATGAGCCCTCTTAGGTTGGTTGTTTTTCCCTTCTCTGGGTTGTTTCTCTCACTCTATGATATCTGGCTTTTGAGCCCTTTTGTATACAGGGTATAGTCCCTTCAAAACTATTTTTATAACTTAATGTAAAAAAATAGTATTGGAAGTATCTACATATGTATCGAGCCTATCCTGTAGGATGTTGATACATTTCAACTTCAATGTTGTACCTTTGATAAGATTAGGATCTTCTCAAGGAAATAACAATGTAGTTGGACATGTGGCAACACCCATTTTGCATTGATGGTTAAGATTTACACACCTGGAATTTGATCAAGATTTCTCTCCTGGACTGGTTAGGACCATAATCGGGTTATGAGGAAGCCCTTTGAGACTTAGGGTACCTTGGCACACAGGGTTAACTTTGGTTGACTGTATGCTGACCAGTGATAAGCAAGCGTGGGAATCTACAGTTAACTCTTTCACGTACCCGACCTCCCGAGGTCGTGCCGAGACAACCGGTGGGGATGTAATATGCGTGGTATATAGACAGACTAGTTAGGCAATCTGATGTCTTCGACACGCACTAATGGAATCTGTGAATCTAAGGAAAAGAAGGCCCTTGTAACCTGGACTGGGTGTGATCGATCGGTTAGCAAGGATGACTGCTCGAAGGCTCCAATAGATATCGAGCTCTAGCGTAATTCGATCTAGTTGTTCGTGGAAAATGACCTGGTATAGTTTCATGTATTTCTCGGATAAGGTCATATGGTGGATGGTAAATATAGTCAACTCTATGGATGGTTCTCTGGGCCTAGTCCAAAATTCTCTAGCTTTGTTAGCTGCTGTATCCAGCAAGGATAATTGTTCGATGATAATAGGTGGGAAGTGGAGTAGACTGAAATACTAGTGTGCGTAGGCTAGTATCTATGTCTAATTCTCTTATGGATTCATTGGGCTGCGGGATCTGTGGGTCACAACCATAGGTTTGTGGTTGTCGTGGACCAGCTATGGTCATGCGTGGAATCAAGTCCTGATCCCTAATATCCAATAATCATACGCTTTCTCAATTTCGATGTTTAGAATCAACAGTTGTGCGATCTTCTCAGAATACCTCACAGACGTTCTTGCAACCTGGATTCTTAGGCCGGTATCTATGTCTGTGAGGGTGTCTCCTGCGTCTGGTTGTGGAACTAAAGGGTCACACCCGAATGTTTTGTTCTCTTTCAAACCCTTCTATAGTCATGTAGATGTTTTTCTAGGGTAGTCTGTAGTTTGGCTGATTTGACCAAAACGTATGTGCTTGGTCGTCTTCTATGTTTAATCCTCTTAACTGAGATCTGATCTGCTGGAAGTTTGTTGTTGTTTGGAAGACTTGGATTCTAAGATTCTGGTCAATATCAGTTATTGCTATTATGAGATTGGGCTGAGACACGATTGGCTCGAAAACATATTCTTTGGGCTCTCTAGGTCCCGTAATTATCATACAAACGCAATAATATAAACAAACTGTAATAAAGTGAACTCTAAGTATACGAAATGTATTTATAGCATATATGACTTCTTTTTTGTATTTTTTTGATGATTTATAAGAATTTAAGAAGGCAGCTATTTAAAATATTTAGAATTGACAACTAAACTAATAATTTAAAACAAACAAAATAGCCGAGTGTAGCTATTTGTCTGTGTAATTTGTATATCTATTCTAAACAATGAAATAACTAATCTATTTGCAATATTCTCGATCCTACCTCAGAAGTGAGGAGTGAATCATAAGAAAATATCAATCCCCACAGCTTCCCTGGCAATATCGAGAATAGAATTTACTGAAATAAAGAGATTAACTACTCAATTCTAACTAGAACTTTGAAAGCTAGAACCTGGATTCCACAGAACCGAATCTGATGGTGTGTGTGTGATCTTGTCCCCTCAGCTTGATCTCTTCATTCTTTGTGCTCACGTAGATCCAGAAAAGCATGTAATTCTTGCAACATGGAACAAGGGACAACCTTTAGAATATAGACTGAATAGAACGCGAATTAGGAGAGGGATACAGAGCTTGGCTTATACAGTTTATCTATTGCGAATCATGCAACATAATGCGTCCAGAACCTGAAATATCCTATTTGAGGAGCAAAACCTGTAACTTTAATGGCTTCCTAAGCTATTCTACTTCTAATTAGATAGAACAACAACACTATTTACACAACTGGATATGTGGGCTTACCAATAGTTGGGACAATGCTAACTAAGCATACAAAGAATTAAAACTATGGCTCTAAATAGAATAACAGACTATGCTATGAAAAGAGAGCATGAAAGTGAAATCAGGGGCAAACCTTTCTGAGCACAAGAACTTTGATCACCCAAAGATCAAAACCACACTGAACTCCTAGAACAATAAAAAAAGGAAAAAATCCTGGACATAAATGCCAGCTTAAGGACAGTGGCGAATCTGATGGTGTGTGTGTGATCTTGTCCCCTCAGTATGATCTCTTCATTCTTTGTGCTCACGTAGATCCAGAAAAGCATGTAATTCTTGCATCAACAGGAGTAGGTGTTGGAACAAGGGACAACCTTTAGAATATAGACTGAATAGAACGCGAATAGGAGAGGGATAGCGCAAGAGTACAGAGCTTGGCTTATACAGTTTCCTAGCGGGATCTATTGCGAATCATGCAACATAATGCGTCCAGAACCTGAAACTATCCTATTTGAGGAGCAAAACCTGTAACTTTAATGGCTTCCTAAGCTATTCTACTTCTAATGGATTAGATAGAACAACAACACTATTACACAAGCTGGATATGTGGCTTACCAATAGCTGGACAATGCTAACTAAGCATACAAAGAATTAAAACTATGGCTCTAAATAGAATTAAGCTATGAAAAGAGAGCATGAAAGTGAAATCAGGGCAAACCTTTCGTTTGAGCACAAGCCATGCATTTTAGGAATTCAATCACCCAAAGATCAAAACCAAACTGAACTCCTCAAACAATAAAAAAAGGAAAAAATCTATTCCAGGGGACCAAAAACATAAATGCAAGCTTAAGTCGGTAAGGAAAGCTGGTGAAACATTGATATTTCACGTGAGTCACGTCAAAAGAACGTTAGGGCGGCGCTTACAGGACCGCCGCCTTGTCAGGGCGGCGGTTTCGTTACTAAAGAGAAAAGGGGCAAGAAAAGAGGGGAAAAGGGGAAAACAAAGCACGTGGGGGGCTAGTGGGGTATGCGGGATGTTAACGCATATTCGGAGAGCTTTTGGACCCCGAACACCTTGCGAAGAGACCTGTATAATCATTGGGGAACTTATTACGCTGTTCCGCAGTACAGTATTCTTGCAATTTTGGGTACGTACATTGACCCAGTATGCAAATTTACCCTTAGTCTTTAAAGAGCCTCTTCATATCATGGAATATGATGTTAATCCGAATTAGGGTGAATTCTTGGGACAAGGGGACTGACAAAAGTTAGTATAAGACATTCTATATAACAATAGAGTGGGGTGAAGGACGTATTCTAGATTGACGAGTTATGTCATCAAGGAATAAGTAATACGAATAGTATGTCATAAATCTTTGGCCAAAGTATCGCAAGATGCTGATTGCATTGTCCTATGTCACCTAGTCTAAGGATCGTGATGCCGATGCATATTGGTAACAATTATTCAGGTAGGTTCCTTGGAAAGATCACTCAGAACCCAGAATAGGGTAAGAGAACCACGAATATGAAGTATTTAGTAGAAAAATCCAAGCTCAATGTTACACATGAATAGATCGGTAGTTCACCGAGTCATGGAATGAATAGATCAACGGTACACTGAGTCATTACAACTGTATATGGTTATATGTTATAAGAATAATTGTTATGAGATGTGTGTTCTAAATTATGTATTTAGAACAGAGAACATTACTCATGCAAAAAAAAATTCCTTGCTTCTAAAGTATTAAAATGGGAATGTTACAGAAGATATTGTGGACAACTGGAGCGATAAAAGAGGAAGACACAATGAAGCACTTGCAACATTACCCAAAACCATGTCTTGAGCTTTTCTAGAAAACAGATTACCCATATTATAGACCAGAGAGGCCACAAGCACCCCAATCCTCTCATAGGTTTCCTTGGTAGGAAAAGATCAACCGTGTGCTATAAATTTCTGAGTCCGCAACTTCACTATTCTTCCCAGTCCACCTGTAAGTCAACATAGTCTAGAAACACAACAAGGTAAGTAATTTTCATGTTAGTACCCTATCCCTTACTATTTCCATATATTGCATTTCATTTTAATACTTTAGCACTTATAGTACATTTCACATAAATTATATTATCATTGTTACTAGTTATATTTGCTATAAAAACCCCCATTTTAGTTAATCAAGTACTAATATATAATAATCCCTAAGACTAGACCAGAAATGTGTGGGTACGTGACATGTGTGCAAGACAAACAACAGTAAATACTAACAAGACAAACGACTGGGACTTTGGAATGGGTCCATCATTGAATACTATTTCTTACGCAAGATCCATCTATAAGAAACATACTTGGAAGTATAATATTAATAGTAAGTGTGTGATTTTTTGTGACTATATCTATCCCCCCACTTTATGTTGGTGAGAAAAATCTCGGTAACATTAATTAGTAAGAGATGTGTACCTGAGAGGAATCTGGAGAAGCCCATGCTGTAGTTAAAACACAAAAATGTGGTAGAAGAGCATGCAAAAATGAAAACATATAGCATGACGAGCCCATGGATCAATGTGTTAATCCATGTGGTGTAATGAGAGATGTAAGATTGTGATGAAGTTGCACTAAACGAGAATGATGATTGTGATGTTGAATGATCGACAATTTCAAATTTTTTATGATGACAATGTGATGGGTTAGGGAGTGATCAGTTCCTAACCCGATTGCGGGTGTATGAAAAACCAAGGTATTTGGGTATCCAACCACCAGAGGATGAGTGTAGGGAGAAAGGTGTGTTATTCTCCAACCTTTAACTACATCCTAAAAAGATCTAGCCACTACAGATAGAAACAAATCAAATTTTAAGTAATTTTGGATCAAAATATTTTGATCAAATGTGTTGAACCATATAGGAACATTATAGGAAAGGTAATGTCGTCTCATTACCCCCACTCCAAAGGTGTCACCGCAATCTATGATAGCTTCCAAGTTAGGTCATATGGTAGAAAAAATGAAATGTATAATAACTTCCCATGTTAGGTAATTTGGTAAAATAGTGAATGTAACTCCCAAGTTATGTCATCTAGTAAAATAGCGATTGTAACTCCCAAGTTAGATCATCTGGAAGGATGAATGTGTTGTATTGTATTGTTAGAGACTTAAACATATTGATTAGTTGATTGATTGGTTGATTTATTGTTTGTTTTGATTGTGTTACTCATAGGGATATTTTACGCTTGTTTACCCTAGGTTAGTTCATTAGGGGGATTAATAGAAAATGATGAAATGTTGCATGGTGTATTAGTAAATGTTCGAAAATGATGAATTATAAGTGTATAATTATCACATAGTCATGTAAGGGGACCCCCACCCACTAGCTGTATAGATTTTCATGTCTCGTCACATGCATCATCCCTCTTACTTAGCATCACGATACATGTCGCTTCTGTTACTGCCACTGGCACAAACAAATGGGCATGCTCACCCGCAATGTCTTCCACACACTCCAACATCCCTCCACCCACAAGTATGTCAATGGGCACATTCTGCATCAATGTTTGGATTGATGTGTCTAAAATCAAGAACCAATAGAAAAACACATTAGACAACCATAACCATCACATAAGAAAGTAACAAATCATACACCATAAATATGTAGATACTCAAGCTCTACTATCACCACAAGTATGTTGTCAGGGGAAAGTGCTTACCCCTCCACTCCTCATACCTATGGTAATTCCAGTGCATCCACCAAAACTAGAAATAAAAACACCCATTGATGCACCACCCACCATGTATGATATTCCTCTGTACACCCCGCATCATCTGCTTCTATTAGCTCTATTGCCACATCGACCTCATCTAACCCAGGAGGTACTAGTTGCTTTCCTATGGGCCCTAGTCTAGCTTTGGCCATCCTCGATGCTCTAAATGTGCTAACCCACACATATGGCTCTTGGGCAACATCCTGGGCCATACCGAATTGTCAATATACCCGCTCCACCTAGAATAATTCAGTCACCCCTAGAATCTAATCCTCCAACCACATCATCCTCCATATGCATTGTAGCTCTACCACATCCTCTGGTCATCCTCCATAATCTTAATATGGCCTCCATATAACTACCTCAGGCCCCATCCAATCTATTAATGTTCTATAGGTGTCAGTATCCATCTTCTTTCCCATGCACACCAATCCATCTCCTAGCATATATATATGGCCTAGCCCAATTTACTCGTGAACCACCAACCGGCCTCAATACTATTGTATTCAATTTTTTATACCCCTTAGAAAATAAGGACCCCCATTCGCATCAGCCTATCACCTAGTGGGTGTTGGGCACTCACCTGAGGCACGTGCGGGTGCCAAGACCCTCTTTTATGTGAGTTGTGCAAGAATATAGCATAGATGCGTAATAGAAAGACAAAAGAAACTCCTTATTCAACTGAGAATTTTGAGTAAATGCTACACTAATGTATTCATTCAGATAAGAAGCATATTGACAAAATATAGATATGAACCGTGAGAGAAATAAGATGCATAATGATTATACTCATTCGCATGAAACATAATGAACATAACAAAAAGACATGTATATGAACCATGACCCACATATATTCATAGTTGAACATGTCCAGTAATCACATTACATCTATCAGGGTCATTATAGACCAAAATGATAGTGCATATTAAAATCATGTAGCAGGATTGGACATACGTCCCTTACAATGCAAAAGAGAAATATGTAGCCCTCTCTTGATACATCACTCTTCCTATAGATATCCTAGCCCAACCCATAAATATCTTCACATATTTTTGTAGAGCTTTGCCTCTCATCCGCTCTCTCTAATCTCTATGTTTCTCTACCGATCTCCTTTTCTTTTATCAGGCGCTTGTATTTATAGCCTTTCTCAACACCTTCAAGCCTTCGCAGGAGTTACAAATCCATTACCAAGTGTTTAAGGTGGTCCTCCTTGGGAGAATGATTCTTCAAGCTTGAGAACTCCACACTTTACAATGATGGCCTTCTAGAAACTTCCATTGTAAGGTATATTCCTTCTTAGGCCACCCTGTTGCCAGGCTGACACCTTATCTACTTTGTATGCTCAGTCGGGTCATAATTTTCTCATGTTCTGTCTGATACGTAAACTATGGCTATGTCTTAATACCTTTTCTCTATCTTGTGCATGCACCACTTGTTCTACTAAACCTTCCTATAACCCTATCTTGCACGCTTTCTCCTTGCACACCTTTCTTTAAGTAGGTCCTGTGCACCCATGTGCTTTTGAGTACTTAGCCAAAATTAGGGGCCCAACATCACCGAACACTATGCTTGTTCCCCACCCTCAAGAACACCTTATTAATGAATAAAGAATTTTTTTTTTTTAATATTCTAGAGAAATAATAAAGGAAATAAGAATTCCAGGGAAGAATGAAAGAATGAGAACTCTTATTATTTCTGCAATAGGAGAGGGAAATATTTCATCAAGTCTACCTCCAACTTATTCCAGGTATCGAATTTGCTTTGTTCCTATTGACAGAGGTCACCAACTAAGGTGCTCACCTTTTCAAAGCTTAGCCCTTCTCCTTGGGTATTCAATGTTTCCTCGATCCCCTCCAAATATTTTCCCAAATCCTCAAGCACATCCATCCTTCGAGTGATTTTGGGATACAACTCTTTCAGCCAGTTTTTGATTGAGCCCCGTAAGGTCTCAATAGCCTCTGATTTATTTTCAACCTCATCTAGAATTTTGTCTCTTTAAGCCCTATTACCCTTATTCTTTTCTTGAAAATCCTTGAGCTTCGCCTTATAAGTGGTAACAGGATACTCGCCACTATATCTCTATCGGTGTAGTTTTCATAGGCAACCTTAATGACTTGGGTGGTAGCTTTCACATCCATGAGAAATTTATTGTACTGGGCAATAATGGCCACAACCTTCATCTTTTCCTCTTTTTCTCTGTGTGTCGATGCCTCCTTTGCAGAATCCAAGGCCAATGGTTGTCTTTCTATTATGAGGATGTGGGTCAAGTCCTCTAGGCACTCCAGGGTGGACCCATACTTCTGTGCTGGTGGCATTAGATCTAGATGCTTCAAGAAAATGACATCTGTGATCATATATTCTTTCTTGTAGACCTCACACACCCTTTCCTTCTCTTCCTTTAATTCATGCCTTAGCTGAGCGCTGACTAGTTCCTCATGTTTTAACTCCTTAGTTATTTTCTCCAGCTCATCTTCCTTCTTCTCTAGCTCTGTCTCTAGAAACTTCACTCTGGAGTCTATACTTTCACTGGGGAATTATTTCTCCATGCATAAGTACTGGGCTTAGCACTTGTCTCTGGAACACTTACCACTTGCGTATCCTGAACACTTGGTGCTTTCTGCACCTCTTCTCTTTCCCTCTTCTTTGGCATAGGCTTCTTTCTTCCAGTTGGGTCCTCAAGGATGGATACATCATTTTCCAAGTATGTGAACTTTTCAAATGTTGTCCTGATGTGAAGGTATATCCTTATTGCAGCCCTTCTAGTAATTAGAAGTCATTGGTTTTATCATTTGTATCTTGTGGGAGACATATCTCTCCACGCATGTATGTTTTTTGGGGTAGACCAACTTCATGCGCAGTTCGCTATGGTCTTGATCTACTTAGCTAAGTTCGAACCTTAGCCTCTTGGCCTCTTTAAATCTATTTACCCCCACTTGGAAGTATAGCATGGTGAAGGAGAAGGGAAGCTTGCACCAAGGGCTCATTGTTTCATCTGTCAACCTAAATCTGCCAATGCAGAAGTGTTGATATACCATGAATTCTACTTCTACATGCACGAGCACTGGTAACATCTCTAGAATTATCCATTCCACCCCGAACATGTACCTCATGTGCTTGTACCATTTTTCTAAGCACGCCTTGTGAGTGGCTTTCATGGTCTCGTAAGTATATTTTGTGAACTACTTTGTGGGAAAGGGATCCTCTTCTAGGTACTCCCAAATAAACCTTTCTGACACATCAGGAACTCTGATTTATGAGAAGAAAATAGTGAGGAGGATGTTTCTAAATAATGTTGACAATACTAACACCTATAGAACATTGATAGATAGAAATTTTGGAAGGAGTGGCTGGATGCGAAGTCTATTCCTTTACGGATGGATTTTCAGGGTACCACCAGGTTTGGATTGCAAGGGAGGGACCAAGAGAAGACAAATTTTGCCACTGAGTGGGGAAGTTTTACATATATATTCATGCCCTTTGGGTTGAAAAATGTGCCTTTTTGTGTTCTCACACATTGTGGTACAAGCATTTCAGGACTTTATCCACAAATTTCTTCAAGTCTATCTAGATGATTGGACAGTGTATGGGCTAGTGAAGGAAAACTATGATAACTTAAGATTAATGTTTGAGAGATGTTGAGCAGTTGAGAATGTCCCTCAACATTAAGAAATTTGTCTTTGCTACCCCATTTGGAACATTATTGGGGCACATGCCATATGTAGGGAGGGTTAACTAATAGCTCCCGCAAAATTTTCTATCATTGTGGGGTTAGAGGAGCCTACTAGCTAAAGCGTGGTGCGTGTATTCCTTGGGCATATAGGGTATTATAGGAAGTTAATCAAGGGATATGCTAGGATAGCCATGCCCTTAGAAGAGTTTCTTAAACACAAGAGTGCCTTCCTTTGGGGAGAGGCGCAATAGAAAGGCATTTAAGACTTTAAAGGATAAGCTTGTCACTGTGCCCATACTACGATTCCCTTCTTGGGATAATCCTTTCCATGTTCATGTTGATGCCTTAGGCACAACCATTGGAGTAGTATTGCCACAACCTGGGTGAAGGGATTGTTGATCATCCCTTGTGTTTTGCCAGCAGAAAGTTAACACCAGCAGAGAAAAATTACACGACTATTGAGCACAAAGCATTATCCATGATCTACGCATTGCATAAGTTTAGGAAGTATCTGTTGGTCAACACCCTTTATATTCTACATGGACCACATGGCATTAAAATACTTAGTCAATAAGCATGTTCTTTAAGGACGCATATGTCGGTGGGTCCTGTTATTTCAAGAATTCAAGTTCACCATGGTTGTGAAGCCAAGAAAGAGTAATTCTAGACCCGATCACTTGTCTAGAATTGACTCAGGAGAGGATGCACAAAGTATTGAGGAGACCATGCCCAGACGTGCAACTGTTTAGGTTATAATGGCGCACCCTCAGACTTAGAGGATATTACAGTGTTTCTCAAAATGGGTATGGCGCCAGAAGGGATGAAGACATTAGAGAGGAAACAATTGGCCATACACACCATGCCTTACATGCTGATTAGCAGATATCTATACAAATTAGATGGTCATGATGAGGTTCTGTGATGATGCTGTGCTAGAACATGAGTGCATTGCAATTATGGAAGAAGCGACATGGTGGGATCGTTAGAGGACACTATGTGGGAAATGACCACGTGGAAGATTCTGTCTCACAGGGTTTTGGTGGGAAACTATTTACCAAGACTGCATTGAGTTTTGCAAGGCCTATGACCATTGCCAGTGCCTTGGATAAACTTGGAAAGAGGGGTGAAATGCCTGCACAACCAATAGCCAGTGTAGAACCATTTGAGAAATGGGCTATCGACTTTGTAGGACCAATCTCACTGTGGCATGAAGGAATTGTTCGCGGTATATCATCACTTTCATTGATTATTTAACACGGTGGGTAGAGGCAGCACCTACAAAATATTGTACAGTAGCTATAGCTGCTAGATTTTTATGGGAAAATACAATCAACATGTATGGATGCCCATTGAATTTGACAAGTGATAGAGGTATGCACTTTCTACATGAGACAGTTAGGATTCTATTATTAGAATTCATGGTGGCCCATCATAAGACTACCCCCTATCACCCTCAAGAAAATGGAACTACTGAGGCATTTAACAAAATACTTAGTCACATGTTAACTAAGATCTATGATGTTGGTGGAAAAGATTGGGATGAAAAAGTATCAGCCATTCTTTGGGCATACAAGAAAACCTACAAGAGGTTAAATAAGGCCACACCATTTCAATTGGTGTTTGGCACGGAGGTTGTCCTACTAGTTGAATTCATGTTACCTTCGTTGTGTATAGCATGCATAGGGGGATTAGCTGATGAGCAAGCACTAGAAGAAAGGATTGAAAAATTAATGCAGTTGGATGAAAGATGGGCACTCGCTAGGTGGAGCCAGAAGACTGAAAAAGAAAAACAAAAGGCATGGCATGATCATCACATCAATAACAAGAAGTTTGAGGTTGGGCAGATGGTTTTGCTATATGATTCCAAGTTTCTGTGCCATCCTGGTAAGCTAAAAGTCCATTGGTTGGGCCCTTACATCATCTTATACATCCTTGATTTAGGCGCGTGCTAGTTGCAAGCGCTGGATGGGATAAGATTACCAAGACACTTCAATGGGAGTAGGTTGAAGCCCTACTATAAATAAGTCTTCTTGGTGTTTGTAAATAAGGTAGTAGTGTTCAGTTAGAATAGACTTTCCTTTAGTGCATTTTCTTTTCTTGTGTTTCCCTTTCTCGTTGTTCATTCCTTTATGTTGTTTTTTTTCATCGTGTGCACCGATAACCACATTAATTTTTGAAGGTTGTGTATGCGTAGAGGACCGTGCATCAGTTTAGTGTGGGATGGAGTGAAAGGAAGTATAGGCCTGTAATACAAGTGTGTGTTGGCAATAGAAGTTGTGGTGAATGGCCCAGTTAAAGGACTACGTAAGGTTAATAGGCGCGTAAAGAAGATATGGACGTGAATGGTTGGTGTTAAGAAAGCCTTGAAGAAACCACGTATAGGAAAAAGGAAGAGCACAGGAACAACATGAGGTAGGCGAGGGAAAAAATAGGGAAAAGGATGGAAGAAGTGCCTTCGGCACTATGAACTGCGTGTAAGAGTCTTCACTTGGATTTTTGTGCACCAGAAGGTTGTAAAGGGGTTTTTGCACAAGATGTGGCATGCGTGGAAAAGGTGCTTAAGACCAGATTAGTGGAAAAATATGCATTTAAGGTTGAAGTATGGTGGTAGGTGAGAGAGCATTTAATGCTAGAAAAAGGGAAAAGCTATAAATAAGAGGTCAAACATTTCATTATTTACATTGCGATTATAAAGGGAAGAAATCTCTTGTGAACTAGGGCATCCAAAGCAAGATCTTTGCATTGAAGGAAGCATTTGAGAGATCTGAAGTGCATAGCTAGGGTAAATTCACAAACCAGTAAGAAAGGAGTACATGGGTGTGGAGAAGTTAAGTAAGCATGTGTCGTCTTGTGGAAGGGTTTTTCCAGTTAGGGTTTGGTGACTAGGGCATGGAGTTAGAAGGATTTTTCCATAAAGATCGAGATTAGGGCTGGATAGAGTGGTAAAGAAGAACAAGAGGGAGAAGTTTTAAGTACTAAAACTAGTTAGAAAGATGGCACCCAGAAAACCAACCATCTCACCAAAGAAGCAGAAACAAAAGGGCAAAGGAAAACAAAAAACAATCGTCGAGAGCACAAATGAAGAATGGTACACATAAATGTAGTACCTAGATGAGGTGTTACTGGGAAAAGAATGGGAATCACACCTAAGGAAGATGATGGTGAGTGATTATAATCATCACACAACTACAACAGAGAAGGAGATGGCCTTGGAGTTGGTGTGCCCAACTAGCAAGAGAATGCCATAAGGCATGCCCATCTACAGCAACAAGGTCAAGGTTAAGATGGAGAAGGAAGGGTTGTTGCAACTTTATGAACTTCCATACTTCAGAAATTATGATCGCTTCTACCAGTATCTGATGTCATGCATGCATGAGGATCATTTCTATTTTGTAAAGGGTGCAAGATGTGCATAACTCCCCAGATGATTTCAAATTTCACAGGCCTTACCTATGAGGCAGAGAGTCTAGATGATGACTTGAGTGACAAAGAGGCCATCAAAGTGATAGTAGCCACTTACACCTACAAGAAAGGGTCATGATACTTTGACATCGCTAAGATCCCAGACAAAGTAATGAGGATGAATTTACACCTGGTTACGAAGTTTAATGATCAGGAGAGATGGATGCAGGTGAATAAGGCATGGCTTAATGTATGCCATAAAATAGCTGAGGGGACCATCTACAATCTATCTACTTTCATTGCAGATGAAATCATTAGTAGCATGTAAGAAGGAGAAAAAATATTATTTGGCAACATCCTCCTCACTATTGTCTTCTCAGAAATCAGAGTGCCGATGGGCCAGAAAGGTTTATCTGGGAGTACCCAGAAGAGGATCCCTCACCCGAAAAGTGGTTCACAAAACTATACTTGTGAGACCATGAAAGCCACTCACAAGGCACGCTTAGAAAAATGGTACAAGTGCATGAGGGACATGTTTGGGGTAGAATGGATAATTCCATAGTAGTTACCCATGTTCGTGCACGGAGAAGTAGAATTCATAGTATATCAACACTTCTGCATTGGCAGATTTAGGTTGACAGATGAAACAATGAGCCCATGGTGCAAGCTTCCCTTCTCCTTCACCATGATATACTTCCAAGTGGGGGTAAACAAATTTAAAGAGGCCAAGAGACTAAGGTTCGACCTTAGTGAGGTAGATCAAGACCACAGAGAACTACGCAGGAAGTTGGTTTACCCCAAGAAGTGCACATACGCGTGGAGAGATATGTCTCCCATGAGATACAGATGATAAAACCAGTGACTTTGCCAATCACTAGAAGGGCTGCAACAAGAATATACCTTTGCATCAGGCCAAAATTTGAAAAGGGCACATACTTGGAAAATGATGTATCCATCCCTGAGGACCCCATAGGCAGAAAGAATCCCATGCTAAAGAAGAGGGAAAGAGAAGAGGTGCAGAAAGCACCAAGTGTTCAGGATACACAAGTGGTAATCATGCGCTAAAGACAAGTGCTAAGCCCAATACTTACGCATGGAGAAAGAAGTCCCTAGTGAAAGCAAAGACTCCAGAGGAAGAAGCATTGAAGCATGAGGAACCCATCACCTAGGAGAGGTCACTAGAGGAGGAGGAGAAGGAAGCAGAATTTCCTGCCAAGAAGAAGCAGAAGGTAATAGAAGAAAATGATTCAGAGGATACAGAGAGCTTGGAGGCCTATAGAGGTGAGAGAGATGATGATGATGAAGATGAACCAAGAGGTGAGGACCATCCTATCTATGAGGTTCATGACTTGGAGGAGGAAGGAGAGGAAGAATAAAATAAATACGTCTTTTCCAAGAGGGAGTTTAACAAGGAAGAAGAAGATACTCAGTATAGGGGGTAGGTGAGGAAGTCACAAAAGAACAAAGGACCCCAAGCCTCACTAAGGAATAGATAGATGAGGCCATGGAGAAGGAAGTGGCCAAGATCATTGAGGACCTAGTGAAGCAAGAGATGGAATGCAACGCAGACCTAGTGATGAAGGAAGCAGAGGAGGAAAATGTAGAAAAAGAATATGGCAGCATGGGAGGGGATCCTAGTTTGGCTGTAAGCTTTCCTAAGGCTGTGCACATAGGGAGAAAAAGCACAGAAGCATCACAGGTTCAAAGGATGGGCTATATTGATGACCTGAACAAGGTGTTGTGCACATTCACTTTCAAAGCACCATTCCAATGGAGAAACTCTTGGCTATGACATCATTTGATGAGGAAGGTGCATACCCTCAGACAAGGAAAATGCTTTCTTGGGCATTTGAGTCCCACATCGATGAACCAGAATTCAAAGTGAGCCAAGGGGTGATAATGAAGGTACCAGAGTCAAAAGGTAACAACCCCTTGGTAAATGCTTAGCAGCTATCTGACGAACAGATCTACAACATGCACTGAATAAAGTTTTGGTGGAAGTAGAGGCCAAACTCTTTGGGAGGAATGACAGAGTGAAGTTTCTAGAGACAGAGTTGGAGAATAAGGAAGAGGAGCTGGAGAAAATAACTAAGGAGTTAAAACATGAGGAACTAGTTAGCGCTCAGCTAAGGCGTGAATTAAAGGAAGAGAAGGAAAGGGTGCACTAGGTCTACAAGAAATTAGAGATGATCACAGATGACATTTTCTTGAAGCATCCAGATCTAACGCCACCACTAGCGTAGAAGTATGGATCCACCCTGGAGTGCCTAGAGGACTTGACCCGTGTCCTCACAATGGAAAGACAACCACTGGCCTTAGAGTTTGTAGAGGAGGCATCAGTGCACATAAGAAAAAGAGGACAAGATGAAGGTTGTGGCCATTGTGGCCCAGTACAAGAAAGTCCTCATGGATGTGAAAGTCTGCCACCCAAGTTGCTAAGGCCACCTATGAAAACTGCACCGATAGAGATAGAGTGGTGAGTATCCTGGTTGCCACCCATGAGGCGGAGCTCAAGGAGTTTCAAGAAAATAACAAGGGGAATAGGGATGAAAGAGAAAAAATTCTATCTGAGGTTAAAAAGAAATCAAAGGCTATTGAGACCTTATGAGGCTCAATCAAAAACCGGCTAAAAGAGTTATATCCCCAGATCACTCGAAGAATGGACATGCTTGAGGATTTGGGAAAACAGTTAGAGGGGATTGTGGAAATAATGAATACCCAAGGATAAGGGCTAAGCTTTGAAGAGGTGAGCACCTTAGTTGGGAAACCTCTGTCAATAGGCACAAAGTGAGGTCAATACCTGGAATAAGTTGGAGGTAGACTTGACAAAATATTTCCCTCTCCTCTTGTAGAAGTAATCATAGTTTCCCATTCTTTCATTCTTCCCAAAATTCTTCTTTCCTTTATTCTTTCTCCAGACTATTAAAAAACAATCATTCTTTATTCATTAAGAAGGTTCCCGAGGGTGGAGAACATGTGTAGTGTGGGGTGATGTTGGGCCCCTAATTTATTGGCTAAGTACTGAGAAGCACGTGGGCATGTAGGACCTACTTAAAGAAGGGCACGCAAGGAGAAAACACAGGACATGGTTCTAGGAAGGTTTAGTAGAACAAGTGGCATGCACGCGCAAGGCAGAGAAAAGGTTTTGGGACTTAGCCATATTTGGCGTATCAGAAAGAACACGAGAAAAGTGTGACCCAACTGCAGCATGTAGAGTAGATAAGGTGCCATCCTGGAAACAGGGTGGCCTAGGAAGGAATATACCTTATGATGGAAGTTTCTAGAAGGCCATCATTACAAAGAGTGGAGAGCTCGAGCCTGAAGAAGCATGCTGCCATGGAGGACCACCTTGGACACTTGGCAATGGATCTGTAACTCCCACAAAGGCTTGAAGGTGTTGAGAAAGGCTATAAATACAAGTTCCCAGTAGAAGAAAAAGAGATCAATGGAGAAACAGAGAGATTAGAGAGGGCAGATGAGAGGTGAAGCTCTGAGGAAATACATAGAGAGCTTTATGGTTAGGCTAGGAGATTTGTAGGAAGAGTGATGTATCAAGGGATGGGTACATATTTTTCTTTTGCATTGTAAGGGACATAAGTCCAGTCCTGCTACATGGTTCTAATCTGCACTATCATTTTGGTCTGTAATGACCCTGATAGATGTAATGTGATTACTAGACATGTTCAACTATGAATATATGTGGTTCATGGTTCATACATATCTCTTTTTGTTATGTTCAGTGTGTTTCATATGAATGAGTATAATCATTATGCATCCTCTTTCCCTCATGGTTCAGATCTATCTTTTGTCAATATGCTTCTTTGTCTAAATGAATACATTAGTGTAGCATTTACTCAAAGTTCTCAGTTGAATAATTTCTTCTGTCTTTTTATTTCGTATCTAGCTATATTCTTCTGTCTATCTTCCTATCACATAACTATGCTATGGTCTTGCACAAATCACATAAAAGAGGGCTTGGCACCCACGCGTGCCTCAGGTGAGCGCCTAGCACTTGCTGGGTGATAGGCTGGCATGCATGGGGTTGTCCTTATTTGTTAAGGGGTATAAAAAATTGAATACAATAGTATTGAGGCTAGTTGGTGATCCGCGAGTAGATTGGGCTAGGCCATATATATATGCTAGGAGATGGATTGGTGTGCATGGGAAGAAGATGGATACTGACACCTATAGAACATTGGTAGATCGGATGGGGCATGAGGCAGTTATATGGAGGCCATACCGAGATTATGGAGGATGACCAGAGGATGCGGTAGAGCTACGATGCATATGGAGGATGATGTGGTTGGAGGATCAGTTTCTAGGGGTGATTGAATTATTCTAGGTGGAATGGGTATATTGATAGTTTGGTATGGCCTAGGATGTTCCCCAAGAGCCATATGTGTGGGTTAGGAGCTGTTAGATCATTGAGGAGGGCTAGAGCTAGACCAGGGCCCATAGGAGAGCAACTAGTACCTCTCAGGCCAGATGAGGTTGATGTGGTAGAAGCAGATGATGTATGGTGTACAAAGGAATATCGTGCATGGTGGGAAACACATCGATGGGTTTTTTAATTTTCATTGTTGATAGTTGTAGAAAAATTACCATAGTTAGGAGGATTCGAAGGGTAATCACTTACCCTTGACAACATAGCAGTGGCGATAGTAGAGCTTGAGTATCTATATAGTTATTTTGTATGATTTGTTACTTTCTTATGTGATGGTTAGGGTTTTCCAATGTGTTTTTCTATTGGTTTTAGGTGACACGTATTGGTCCTTGATTATAGACACATCGATCCAAACATTGACATAAAATGTGCCCAATGACATACTTGTGGGTGGAGGGATGTTGGAGCATGTGGAAGAAATTGCGGGTGAGCATGCCCATTTGTTTTTACCAGTGGTGGTAATAGAAGTGACATGTACCATGATGCTGAGTAAGAGCGATGAGGCATATGAGGAGACTTGAAAAGCTATAGAAGTAGTGGGTGGCAGTCCCTTAACACATGATACATTTTCTCATTTTATCGAGTTACAGAGTCACTTTGTGGACCAGTCTACAAAGGTTACACTATTACAGAGGCAGGTGGAGAGATATAGAGGTTATGATTAGTGGTGCAGAGTTAGTGGTGAGGCGTTGAGTTCTAAAGAATTTACTTTACCAGATAGTGACTTAGATGATGAGATATGATTTTTATTGATGTATTTGATGCAGGGGAGTTACCCCCAAGTGATGAGATGTTTTGTAACTATGCTCTTAGTTGATATATGTAGACGGATTTATGTGCATATTATGATTGTATTTGTTGTGTATTGATGTTATGATATGAATGATGATATATGATTTTTGAATGATTGTTGTGATGTGTAATGTGTTGAATATTGTTCAAGTCTGTCGAGTTGATTTGAAATTCATACTTAATGTGATGATGATAATATAACGTGTGATTGAAAAATAACCTTTTGTGATGAATGCTTGGTGATGCATAAAAGTGTGATGTGGTAGTGATATGCTAGTATGATGAGGATAGAGGGGAGAATATTAACGATGCACCACATCATATAGATGATGAGGTTCATTTAGATAAGACCCCTTAGTAGTCAAGAATGAACCATAGAAAGTAAGAGTGCGTCATCAGGAAATGATTTGATATAGTGCGCTAGATGGATCAATAAAATGAGTGAAGAGAGGTTATTGTAACAAATCCCTCAACAATCATGTAAGAATAGTAAGAACACGAGTGCATAATTGGGGGTAAAGGTGATAGAAATCACCTACCAAATACTGAGCCAACGTGAAGTGGTGGAAACATGCAGAATGAAAGCAACGTGAGTGTATGAACCAAACTAAGTGTCATGTGGAGCGGCAGTGGGATGTGTGAATGCCAAGGGATGTGTAAGCCAATGTGAAGGAGTAACATGATGTAGTTTATGAGATGGATGTGATGGTGTAAGGATGGATGGATGCGATGGAGAGTTTGCATGAGTGAAAACCTATGGTGATGGAAAAACAATAACCTTAGCACCAGATAAAGGAGAAAACTCAACTAGAGTAGTAACTTGTTGATGAGGGAGAGGAGATATGGACCACTCATGTGAGTGAGAGCCAAAGGAAATGATACCTTTATCCTCTAACTGTTGTAATCGATCATGAAGGGAAAAGAAATCATTTTCCCTATGGCCATTATTACAGTGATAGTTACAATATGGTTGATCACACTGATGTTGTGGATGATAATGGTTAGAAGGTAATAAAATTAAATGCTTGTAGAGTAAAGCACATAACACATCATATGGTTGAGTGTGATGAGAGAAATGCAACGGCTCACATGAAACATGTGTAGCCTATCAAGGAGTAGGAGAAGAAGGATGCTTCTGTGATGTAGTAGGCTGAACTTTATTGTGAGGAGGAGATGGAGATCATGTAGGATGCTCAACTGATGGAAATGGAGAAGAACTAGATGATGAAGCAGTAGTAATAATAGGTGGATGATCTATAACATGTGTAACAATGAGGTCTTGTTCTACATCGATGAATCTATAACATAAAAGTGTGAATGATTTATATGTGTCGTATTGCATTCTTTGTTTTAATGCTGGAATCAAACCATGAAAGAAAACAAATTTATTCTCTAAATCGATAGGTTCAAAGACTAATTGGTACATATAAGCATTGAATCATAAGATGTAATCCATGATAGGTTTTGTTTTTTGCTGATGTAAAATAGGTAGATGATCATAAGTAACTCTAGGGCCATTATTGATGATAAAGCAATGGAGAAAACCTTCTTCCATGTCATAATAAGTACTAATAGATCCAAATGGTAGATAAGTGTACAATTATAAAGCATCATCGATAAGACTATCTTGAAAGGATTTTAGTTATAATTGATCATTGGACTATGAAGCCATAGCCATACGATATTTCTTGAGATGCAAGTAAGGGTTTCTAGTACCATCGAAACATGAAAAGGTAGGCATGATAAAATCCTTAGGAAATGTTGAGTTATAAATATTCTTAGGAATAGGTTTACCATGCAATTAATTGTTATCAATGGAAGCATTGTAGGCCTTTCTTTCTAATGTGAGTGATTGGACCTGAGATTTTAACTTCCTGAAAACATGCATGAGAGACAAGATATCCTATGAAGAAATAGTAGAGGATGGAAATAATGTGTCAAGTGGTTGTAATTTTCCATTATGGGTAATCATAGGAATATAAAGAAAAGACAAAGGATATTTTTATGCTAAGGGAACACTAGGTGCAGGTTCCGAAGAAGTGATAAGTGGAAAAGGACATTGAATATCCATATAAGTAGTAGGACTAGCATCGGAAACACCTTAGGAGATGAATTGACAGATGGAGATGCGATGATAGGAGAATACGAACTAATAGATGAAGATAAATCGATAATAGGAGATAAAACAATAGGAGGAGAAGAAATGGTAGGAGGAGATGAACTAATAGTTGGAGATGACTCATGTATGGTATTAGATACAACCTCAGAAGAATATGACAAGGGAACAGAGGATTCACACTCAATAGTATGTAAAGTAGTA
Source organism: Taxus chinensis (assembly GCA_019776745.2). Lineage (NCBI taxonomy): Eukaryota > Viridiplantae > Streptophyta > Pinopsida > Cupressales > Taxaceae > Taxus > Taxus chinensis. The sequence continues at coordinate 560,805,177 of CM034154.1, forward strand.
GAATCATGACTATTAATTGTTTCATCGAAATCAAAGAGAGACTCAAATATGAACATGTCATTAAGTATATCATAAATTGGATCATCAACATAGTATTAATGAGTATGCAAACTAGTATGTGATGGATCATGAGAATCATTATCAAAAATAGGAGAAACATGAGATTCAACTATAGTAGTGGTCTGACTAGGAGGATAATTAGTATTCACATGTGCACTATCGTCAAGACCAAGCATGAAATCAATAAGAGAATCATCTAGATTTTCTTTGGAAATGTTAGAAGGAGGATTATGGCTAACTATGTAACATGGTGTACAACGAGTGAAGATAATCAAATCATAAAAAAGGCCAATAGTAGAATTTTCAAATTTAGTAGGTACATGGTATTTGTGGGATAAGAGTTGTTGAATATCATATGACATAGTAACATTTCTATAGAGATCCATGAGCTTAGCTATATTTTCCTCACCATATATGGGATTTATACTAACATGAGGGATGATGAGATGAGAATGAGAAGAGCTATCTTTAGCCATTAGGGTTTTAGCAGATCCTAGGGAAAAATATTCTAATCTATGGGTTGACCAAAATGATTCAATAAAATCTAAATTTTATAATGAATCTAAGAGTACAATAATGAAATAAATGAAATATACTTAAATATAAATGCTATATAATTTATTTAGTATTTTAAATGAAATTAAATGATAGGGGAAAAGGTACTTACCTGAATTGGACTTACCTCGTAGTGATTTGCTATGAAAAGAGTGTTGAAATGGCGGAATAGAATGCCACTAAAAACATCAAAAAATTACAGCGGAGGCAAATTTGGCCAGACTGGGGTGCCTGGGGAAGGATGAGGGTGCCTAGGGTGCCATGGTCTGTGGAACAACTCAGGATATGATCCTGGTATGGTTGTAGGTCTTTGCAGTACTTCGCCTTTAGTTGCGTGGATATCACACCTACTTCACTAATGTCATTGTAAACTTGCAATGAAGAATCATCTGTAAAACCCCACACAAAGCATCAAATCCTAAAAATAAAGATGCATATGAGGGGTTAGACTTTCCTCAACAACCACAATGGTTGAATTACAACTAATCATTATAGTACATCTCAGACCCAATGTAGGTCTATGTGCTTGTGTCTGCAATAATGTGCCTAGGTTTCCCTAACACCATTGGCGCAAAGATAACAGGTAGTAGCTAGATAAAATACAAAATGGTGCATGGAATAGAATGAAATCTCCTTCCTATGTAGTGTGTGATGTATAATAATTCCCAAATGCAGTCCCTTGCTCTACGTAGATAGCTAGCCCTTGATAGAAATAGTCTACCCATAAGATAATATGTATGTTGTGTTTATATAGGGATCTCTTGCTCAATTTTTGACACTAATGACCTGACATGCCGCATAGTACCTTAGGAGATGAGAGGGAAAACTGAAAAGACCAATCTTGAATGTAAAAAACAAAACCAAGTGTGATGGGGACTAGGGAGCCTAAAAATCAGGACCAGGGCACCCTAGGCACTCTAATCCCTCTCTAGGCACCCTAGTCACAGATTAGTGATGACAACTGAGTGAGTAATGATAGATAGGAATCCTTAAGACTTGACCAAAACTGTGTGAGTGAGTGACAAGTGCACAAGAAAAACATTGGTAAAGACTAACAAGACAAACAATTGGACTATGGAATGGGTCATCAATGAAAACTTTTCTTTTGTAAAATCCATATATAGAACAACATACTTGGCGGTATAATATTAATAGTAAGTGCATGATTTTGTGACTACATTAACTTGTCTTATGCATCAAATTATAATCCTCAAGGGAATGGCCAAGCAGAATCAAACAATAAGAACCTGCTTAAGATTCTCGGGAGAACACTATATACAAACAAAAGGAAATGGGGTGAGCAACTAAAGTTTGTACTATGGGTAGATAGAGTTATAACAAAGACATCTATTAGAAAGATTCCTTTTGAGCTAGTTTATGGAATTCAATTCCATTTTCCCTTGCACTTACAAATTTTTTCATATCAGTTCATGTAGAAATTTGAAGATGGAGAAGAAGTAAGTCCATATGAGACAAGGATCAATCAGATTATGGAATTGGATGAGGAGAGAAGAGATTCCCATAAAATACATGTCAAGTTCAAAAAAAAAACTCAAGAAAATATTTGAAAAAAAGGTCACTCTAAGAGTTTTCAATGTTAGAGACTTGGTCTTGTTATGGGACAATAGACATGAAGACAAGGGAAAACATGGAAAATTTGATGCCCTATGGATTGGACCATATTTTATTGACATCAGGATTGGGGAGCATAATTTATTTCTTAAAGACTTAGAAGGACATTTTCCAGAGTTTGTTGTTAATAAAAGGCATCTCAAACATTTCTTGGACTAAGTTGGAGGGTCAGGTATGATTTTGTACAATGTACAACTTTGTTTTAGTTTTTTTGTTTTGTTTGTGTTATTTTTCCCTTTTTGTGCTTTGGTCTACAATGACTAGGTTTATGTTGTTTCATATTTTTTCCTCATCCTGTATGCATCTATTCAGGAATCCTTGTGTGTTTTGTGCCCATGACTCCATTCCCAATGCACTAGGCATATGGTCTTTATTCTTGTGGCACCCACAGGGGTGCCCATCCTCGAGCAGGAGCTACTATTGGTGCTCAATCCAATTCCTTGGATCGAGCTAGTATTTTTCATAGACTCCACATATAGTTAACTATTTTTTTGTGCTTTATATTGTTCCCCATGCTTCAAAGATCAGTCTGAGTCAAGGAGAAGTGTAAATTTGAAATAGATCTCATGCCTTAGCTAGATAAATGAAAGGATTCAACAAAAATGTAAAGGGGCTGGTTCAGTTTTTAGTAGAGAGTTAAAACTTAGTGTTCCATTAGTTCTCCTAACCTGCGAAACAAAGGAGCATCAGTTGGACTTAGGTGGGTTTTAATTAAACCTGTGAGAAGTTAGTAAAATACACATAACAAAAAATATCTGTGGGACATTGAAAATCCACAGCTAATGAGAGACCAACACGTGGTATGATTCCATGGTTCCTAATTACTTTTGGGCTCTGCCAGATGTCAATCCTCAGAATGAGTTGCAATTTATAACTTTTTTGGGTTGGGAGAGTCAAGGCCAGTCATGGCAGGATATGTGGAAATTTTTTTATGAAGCCCAAAAGTTTCTAAGTCTACTCAAGATTAAAGTTACAAGGAAAAGGAAAAACCAATGAAAGGAGAATGCGTGGATACGTGGATATTTTCTATTAGCTCATATTTCACAACAGTCAGAAGGGGGCTATCAAATAGAATGACATGCTGAGTAACGTGTAGCTTTCCTATTGGATCATGCTTCACAGAGGTCAGTTAAGGTAATTGATAGTTCTGACATGACCTGTCATTTGCAAGGAGCGTGGAGCCTCCTCATTAGCTGGAATTTCACTATTGTCAGTCAAAGAAAAGGACAATCTAACATTTACTAAGAAACATGGCAGTTTTTTATTGGCTCGTATTTCATTAAGGAATAGAATTTCCTGGAAAGGAAAGAAAAGAAGAAAAGCCTGATCCCATGAGCCAATCAAAGACTGAAACATGGAAAAAGGAAAATTAGTGCACACGTTGGTAGAGAAAATCTCTGAGCTAATCAAAGACTGTCATGTGTCACATTTATGTGCTTCCCGATATGTAAAACTTCAGAGGGCCATATATTTTGATTCCCTACTCCAAATATTACAAAATTTATATCGTTGGAAAGGCCTCTTCAAAACCTTCACTTTGGCATTAGTAGATTCAGAAATTGATAACAACTGGTGGGAGAAAAATTAGAAAATGTCTTTTACGTTCAAGATGTAGTCCTAGTATTGGTCAACCACCCTTCTTAATGAAGTATGGTGTATGTTTCTTCTCTGAACACACAAGATAGAAGGAATGAATGATTTTTTAGGCAACCCATTCTCCTTTGTAGGATTTTAATGCTTCTTGTTGGTGGTTGTAGAAGGAGATAAATTTTTTCTTCTCTCTCTCTCTCTCTCTCTCATTTGCTATATATTCTAACAGTCTACCATTTTGTAAAAGAGGAGGCAAATTAGTGGTAGTTATATAAATTTTTGATTTAGTTCAATTTTTAGTTTTAGTTTCTATCTTCTTGCAAGATTGTATGGCTTTAGTTCTGTGAGGAAGAGCTAAGGTGGTTGTTTTATACAACCATTACCAGGTTTTGAGGGCATTTATTCATGTCCCCTTGCCAAAACTTACATAAATAGATTTTGACTATTTTGATCAAGCTATACTTTCCCTTTTCTCATGTTTTAAAGGAATGAATGGGGTAATATTGTTTCTGTTACTATCTTTCACCGATTTTACTTTGTTAAGTACACAAGGGTCTTTCTTAGTAGTTGTATTCTTCTAGTCACTATAAGACTATTGCTGAATAGTGTATACTTTGCAATAGTTCAACCCAGTTGTAAAATCCTAAAGGCAACGTCACTTTTGAAGAGATTTTGTTATCCCTTAAGGGTATTTTGGGTGTATAAGACAAATATATCAAGTGATTTATCTCAGCTCTAACTCCATGATTTGTAGTTAGGATTGTGAAGACTGTAGACAATAGTTGTGTAAATTGAGTATCAATGAATGCAAATGTTTTTTCACTTATCATGTTAAATTGATTTTTATTTTCAAGCATCATAGTTAAGGATGGATCCATTCCATGGGAACACTAATATACAAAAGTCATAAAAGTAATTGCCCTCCCCCCCTTCAAATCTCAAATAAAAAATAATGAATTATCTTTATACCTACTAAGCATATCATACTTGAAAATTATATATATGCTTATTCTGTAAAACTGAGCTTAAAATTTGTTCATTACCAGTAAGCTTTGCTGAGAGTCTCACCAAGACTGTGATCCAACATCATTTAAAGAATCTTTGGTCAATAATGTTATGCAAATTCAATATTTGAAGTTGTTCATTATTTGTCTATTAGATCTGTATTTGATTGTGAAGTTCTTACAATAAATCAAGTGACAAATCTTTTGAGAAAATTATTGTATCTATGGCTATACTTGCTTTAAATTAAGTTGCACAAATCATAAAGGAAACTAAGTCATGAAAGATTTTACTTTATTGATATCCCCCAACTAGGTCCTCTCACCTTGGTCCAGGTAGAGCCAAAAGTACCAGGGTAAAACCATCTCCTTTGTGAAGTTTCCTCCGTATCACCTCCTTGATTTGACTCATTGATTTGATTGTTCAAAAAATCCTCAACTATCAATGAAAACTAACATTCATTATTCATAACTCTCGTAGAGCCAACCCACTCAAGTTAGCTACTCATCTCCCAGGGGTGCTATTTTGGGAGCCAACATTATCCACTTGTTCTATTACCACATACCCTATGCAAACCCTTAATGATGTATATCTCTACTACTCAATTTTCTATAGACACTCTCTTAGAACAATATGATAATTAACATAAAGAAAGAGTTTTCTATTATCTTAGTCATACCTTGGTCTATTATTAGCTCAATTATCTATAGATTGAAAAATCAAGCTTGGCTATAGTTTTTGATTTCGAAAAGCTTTGCCATTACCTACCAAATAATAAAACCAAGTTTATATCCAAATTTTACCCACTCAAATAATCATTATACAAATATGTGCTTATCGAGAGGATGGCCAACTGGATCATATTACTTAGTGAGTATTACATTAAATATATCAACCAAAAAGTAGTAAAATGAAAAGTACTTACCGATCAACTGGTCGAAGCACCATTACTAGGTAATGAACCACTAAGTAAGGATTTTATAGATGCATCGGTTTTATACATTGAAGCATATTCTACATGGAAAATCTACTTTGATGGGTCATTTAGATTTAATGGATTGGGGGAAGGATTTTTCCTTATTACCCCTATAGTTGATCTTAACTCACAAGATTTTAGACTTGTGTTTCCTTGTGTAAATAATATTTCTAAGTATGAAGCCCTCATTTCTTGTGTAATTTTGTTATCAAATAGAATATCAAACATATTGAGGTTATAAACGATTCATAGCTAATCATCAAATAAGGGAATGATGAGTACACCGTTAAGAATGAGAAGCTTATTCCGTATAAATTCATAGTAGATAAATTGAAAGATTACTTTGTTCATATTACCTTCCATTAGGTCCCATGAACACATAATAAATTAGTAGATGCTATGGATACCATTGGATATTTTCTACAATTATCGCCAGACACTAAATATTTCTAGTTCCTTATTGATCATCTAACGATACCTACTTACGAAATGCCAAATTTATGTTTGGTATGTGAAGTTGTTGGTCCCTTTTCCCCATAGTACATTGACATCTATAATTACTTGCAAGATGGTACCTTCCCACCTAACATTTCCCACTCATAAAAATGAACCCTAATCCGATGAATAGAATGTTACACCCTCCTTGGGGGCACTATCTATTATTGAGGCTACGACAAAAATTTATTACCATGTCTTAATTTAAAACATTTTTTCTAAGCAACCAAAGAGGTTCACAAAGGCATCTGTGGTGCTCATACTAGTGGAATGGTTATAAAACAGAAATTGTTGCACATAGGTTATTATTAGCATACCATGGAAACAAAGTGTTGTTAATATGTAAAGAAATGTGTTTTTTGTTAAAATCATGGCAAATTTGCAACCCATCACTACATTGTGGTCATTTTCCAAATGGGGGCTTGATCTCATAGGGAAGCTTACACTCACTTCATTTGATGGTCATAAGAACATCATCACTGCAACTGAGTACATTACCAAATGGGTGGAGGTTGCTCCTCTCACCTATGTTATCGATGCTTAGATATCAAAGTTATCATGAACCACATTATTTGTCATTATGGAATCCCTTCTTTCATTGTCTATGAAAATGGAAAATACTATAAGAAAAAGCAAGTGAAGAACCTTTTTCAACATTTTAAAATTTTCTAAAAATGTTCTACCCCTTATTACCCTCAAAGTAATGGGAAAGCTGGGGCCATTAATAAAACCCTTGTTTACACTATGGAAAACTTAGTTAGTAAAATAGGCCATAATTGGCATCTCCAGATCAATCATGCCTAATGGGATTACCAAACTTCTATTCGTAGACCTACATGTGTAACCCTATATGCTCTTGTCTTTGGCACTAAATCTATCATTCCCTTAGAGATCAAGATTCCCTCTTTGTGAATATCCTTGAAATACTATCTGGATAATGAAGAGGATTATAAAGTGGCTAGACTAGTAGAGCTCACAATGATTGACGAAAAATACCTCCATTCCTTGGATCACCTCAAAGTGTATTAGAATCGAATCCACACTAGCTACAAAAAACACATTATCTCTCACAAGTTTCAAATTAAAGATTTTGTACCTAAAGAAAACCAGTGCTATACCACCAAGAAACATGAAAAGAAAGGAAAATTTGAGCCTAATTAGTTAGAGCCATACATTATGGTCACTAAATTTGGTTCAAGAGCCTATAAACACACCTATCCTGATGGTTCATAGCTTAAATATCCCATGCATGTCATGCATATCAAATGCTTCTATACCTAAGCTTAGGGACATTCCAAAATAAAAATAAAAATAAAAAAAATAAAATAAAAAAATAGTAAAGATAAATAAATTTGTTTAAATGTGAAAACACACAATTATGGCACTTTGGGCATGTTCTTTGGTGAAAATCAATTTCCAGTGTCATATGAGGATTCTATTGTTCATAAGCACCTCAAAATTGGGGACACGTGATCACTCCTTCCTAGTTTTTTCATTAGCTTGCGTTCATTATTTTGTTGATCCTATCCCTCTAGGATTTGATCCATATTATGTTATTTTTGTATATATGTGTGGGAAATTTCCCTTTTATATTCTCGTATCTCACTAGGAGAATCTTGGTGTATTGTTCTATTGTACATAGTTTAAGAAAACCTAGAAAATCCAAAAATATTAGGGAAAAAATAGAAAATACAAAACATTCACATTATCTGAAAATTCTAAACATTGGAAAATATTAGCAAATTCTAAACATTCACAACATTTGAAAATCCAAAAACATTGCAAAATGTAGAACAAAACCTAAAAACAATGTATAACGAATAAAAAACTATACCACAAAACATCCTACTTTAGCACTTTCTAGTTCTAGTGCATGACATGTAGATCATCTTGTAATCTTCATTCATCAATAAAGCTTGTTTTAGTGTTATGTATATCTTCCCAACATATATCAGTGCTCGGGGTAGTTTCATAGTACACATTTTCTTTTCCCTGGGACTTCTATGTCCTCTGAGCAATCCCTTGCATGTATCCTCGCTTGGGGCTCCATTTTTAACCATTATTGTATAACTTAAACATTTGGGTATTGAAGTTGGATAACAAAAAAAATTGGTACAATTGTCTTGAAAATTTCTTATTTGAATGTATTTAATTGTACTTGATTTTTTTTGTTTGATTGTTTGTTTACTTTCTCGCATTGCATTGCTTGTGTATTTTTATTTGATTCATTTCTTTAACTTTGCAGAAAAATTGGTACTATGGATTTTCATGTCATTTTGATTTTTTTTGTAAGCTTACATCAAATAAAAAGGTACTTCTAAGACATGATGGTACGCAAGTTACGTTATGATCTTTCCATCCCCCATCATATCCAATCTATGTCCAACTAATTCCTTGTTCTAACTAACATCCCCTCTTACTAACCTTTTCCATTTCTTCTAACCTACTAAGATATAGTGGTAAAAATGATTTATTTTTACCCCTCCCTCCCTAAATATAACCCTCACTGTGATGGCCTATTGGCCACCGTAATGGAATTTTCTTCCATCTGATCATTTTTCTCATATTTTTGAGTGTCAATCGACCTCTTCTATCACCTCATCGACACTAGAGGCGGAATCATCCATTTTACTAATTTTTCTTCTACCCATACAAAATAAAAATTGTCTACTATTTTTTAAATGACATCTCTTATGTTACACCACATCAAAGAAGGGAAAACATATGTTAGAGTTTGATGATTCTAATAAATATAGATTTAATCAACTTACATATTACATAATGTTACAATAAATATTTAAATAAAGATTACATCATAACATAAGTAAATAAAGAAATACTTATAGGAAATAAATAACACATGTGACAACAATATTTATAGTGGAAAACCCCAATAGGGTAACCACCACTTTGAAAATAACCTTTTACTTTAGAGAGCTTATTTTATATCCAGTAAGATCACCTCCTCCTTTGAAACCTTATTTACCAAGGGTAAAACCAAATCACTTGATTTGCACACCTTTGATATATTTCCTGAATATATCAAATGAAGACCTAAAGTCCTTTTTATATAAGGTGATTGGGTATGTCTCTCGACCCACCTTTTCAACCTAAAATGGTTGACACATACACCTAGGTTTATAATATTTAATATTAGAAATATAATCATTTCATGATATTAAATATTTAACCTAAAGTATATACCTAGGTTAGTATATTTAATAATAGAAATATAAATATTTCATATTATTAAATATTAACCTATATATTAGTGATGGACCCATATACATTAAGGGTTGGTCGTACCACCTAATCATTATGTTCCAACACTCCCCCTTAATGTTAAGTGTGATAACATAACATATGCCAATAGATTACCTTCCCGTGGTACACTACATGATTTACAAGCCTTAAACCATAAAGGTTTTAGGCTAGTACATCAGTTGAAGGAATTATAACACCTTCATCATACTCAATTTACCTTTTGGTACAAAAGGATTTGGAATCCCAAATATCATCCCATGATCAGTGGCTAAGTATGATTTGTGAGTTTTACATGTTCTCACAGGTTCTCATAAAAGGTTATTGAACCCAAGCATATAGGAGCCTTTTACAACCAAGGACATCCTTAACAATACACTTGTACTAGATGTTTACCAATAAACTCAATTTCACTAAAGAGTTTACTGAAGACTTCCATTAATATTTTTCTACACTTCTTTTTTAAAAATAAGTTGAGGAGGTATATATGCCCAAAGGTCTTTTTACACTTGCCTGAAGGTCTTTTACAAATACCCGAAGGTCTTTTACAAATGCTTGAAGGTCTTTTTACAAAAACCAAGTTCCATTAGGAGGTGACATTTATAAATGCAGCAACAGATTTACACATGAAATAACACACAATAATATTATTTCTTCTATATATCTGCACAACATGTTTGGCTAATATATAGCCAATACAATAGAAGAACTACTTCCTAGAAAATAGTAAGTCAACAAACAACTTACCCGTTTATAATTTTACGTGTACAACAAAACTATATAATAATATATTGTTGAAACAATATATTATAACAATATGAGTTGTAATACCAACTCAATTACATCACATAATTATAATCTAACTTTAATAATAATGTGAGCACTAATAATATGAAATCCTAACATTCCCCCCCTTAGTGCGAACATGGGGAAAACCTGCCTTATACTTGCACCTGCTCATGATTTGATGATTTTCACAGGATGATCACAAAACTCAAGGATGGTTTTGTAAACGGTTGACCACAAATCGAGAATGGTGGTTTTGTAATTGGTTTACCACAAACCACAAAGTGATGGTTTTGCAAATGGATTACCAACAACCAAGAATGGTGGTTTTGCTATTGGTTTACCACAAACCACAAATGAAGGTTTTTCAAGTGGTTTTTACATGATATGCCAAGTACTATTCTCAGCTCTCATCACATCTCACTGTAGGGAATAACATAGGAAATGAAATTTGTTGCTCGTACATTAGAAAAAAGCTGACATAATGGAAATGGAACAGATCATGTTTACCACTTATGAAAACTATAAATTGTACCACACTGGAAGCACTAAAATTAAACTGCACACACACACACATGTCACCAAAGCTGGTATGCAGATCGTTGGCAACTAGGTCGCTGAAGACCTCTAACTTGGATGCCTCCATTCCAATGTTATGCTGCGAGTTCAGCTGAATGTGATCATGAAGCTCACAATAATTTCTACTGTAGGGAATAACATAGGAAATTCTGTTGAAATTTGTTGCTCGTACATACATAGAAAAAGCTGACATAATGGAAATGGAACATTGGATCATGTTCCCCCCCTCAATGTGAAATTTCCACTTATTGAAAACTATAAATTGTACCACACCTGGAAGCACTAAAATTAAAACTGCACACCACACACATGTCACCAAAGCTGGTATGCAGCCCCATCGTTGGCAAACTGACGAGAGGTCGATGAATGACCTCTAACCTTGGATGCCTCCATCCTCCAATGTTATGCTGCTAGTTCAGCTGAATGTGATCATGGACCTTCAATAATTTAGACATTACGTACAAGCGAAAATGCGTCCAAATTTGAAATGCGGGCAAATTTTTATTTTTATTTTTTGGAATTTGGACGACGACACTTTTTACAATGACTCACAAATGATGCTCACAATAAGACAATTACAATTTATGATACTTTTGAGAAACACTATGACATTGAATAAACACATATTGACTTATGAACTCAACTTTATGGATTTTACAAAATAACACCCTATATTTTAAAGAGATCAAACAAATCACAAAAAAAATATAAAACTACAACTTTGATTGGTAATACACTCAATGGAAAGACTTTTGACTCACAATAAATGACACATAGTTAACTTAGAATGACTCGACACATTTAATGTTAATATAGAATATATTTTAACAAAGACTAATGAATTTGAACAACTACTAAATAAACTATTTAGAATACACCTGTTGACACCGACCATAATACAATTTGACTCAAAGATTAGACCCAACTAAACATATAACCAGACCTTGTATATATAAAAATACGTATAGACTTTATAGAAAATGAAAAAATGACACGTTTAATTCACGTTGAGGCACTTAGATTGTGTGATTTCTGAGATGAAACGGATCTGCCATGTGTAAAACTTGTAGGTTGGAGATAGATACTTGAGCATCTATCTTTGACCAATATGCCACTACTCCATCATATAGTATTATCTCTGGCTTGTGAACTAGCAGTTGCGAGGACGTTGGAAACAGATATGGCAGAAAAAAAGGCAGCGTAACTCCAGTTGGTGCCGCGTGGTAGATGTGTATGCCAAACTATAATCAAGTCGACCATTAATGGCCTCCCAAAAGCTTACTGTATGATCTGTTACACATCTAGGGTCGATGTATATAGAGGGATGATGAAATTCGCGAATGGATGCAAATATAGAAAAATGCATAGGTGATAGCAGCGACGAATTTGTTAAGCAACAGAGTAACCCACAAGGAGATTGATTTAGCATGCATACACCATGCCAGAAGGAAGAAAGCGGGCATGAAATTGTCGATGAAATTCAGTCTCTGTCTCATCCAATGCAGAACCTTTGCTTGCAATGAAATTAGGAATGATGCAACGACATGTTGAGAGGTGATTCTGAACTGAACAATTAATGCAAAATGATGGATTCTCTGTGCTTCGACCCAATGATCCAAAAAATCAAGCTCACGAACATGCAAACACATTGCTAGTGTTGAATTTTCAATGAGATTCGAGCAAGATGAGAATCACAGCCAATCAGTTTCACACTGAAGCAAACAATTTTAATCGCCCTCTTCAATTCAGACAAGCTCTCACTCTAAAAAATCTGAGACGATAGACACAGATCAAGCATGCAATACATAGAATATCTGAACTATGGGCTAAGGAAATAGACCAATTAACTTTTGTTTGACTGATATGACAAAAGACCCAATGATAGATGAATATTTAATGCCACAGAACACACCGAGACTATGAAATCAAACCCATGATTTACTAAAGGCATCTGAATAAAATACTCATCAACAGGGGCATTTCCAAAAGAAATGATTTCCCCTTACAATTGCATTATATTTTCATCACAGGCACAAAGATAATGTAGTGCTCTGATACCAAATATAAATGCAACAACAGATTTACACAGGAAATAACACACAATAATATTATTTCTTCTATATATCTACACAACATGTTTGGCTAATATATAGTCAATACAATAGAAGAACTACTTCCTAGAAAATAGGAAGTCAACAAACAACTTACCCATTTATAATTTTACAGGTACACAATAGAAGAACTACTTCCTAGAAAATAGGAAGTCAACAAACAACTTACCCATTTATAATTTTATAGGTACAACAAAACTCTATAATAATATATTGTTGAAACAATATATTATATAACAATAGGAGTTGTAATACCAACTCAATTACATCACATAATTATAATCTAACTTTAATAATAATGTGAGCACTAATAATATGAAATCCTACCAACATTGTCATGCACACTCCCCCCTCAATGGAAACTCTAACAATCCAAGATTTTCATGAAAGTGACAAAACTTTACAACACTCAGGGACTTTGTGAAGATGTCAGCAACATGCTCTTCAGTCAACATGAACTTGAGATTTATCTCATCACTTTGCACCTTCTCACAGGTGAAGCGTATATGTATCTCAATTTTCTTTGTCCTCTAATGTTGAATTGGATTCTTAATCAAGAGTAATACAACTCTGACTACCACATAGAAGAAAAATACTTCCTTTAGCTTCCATGTGTATCTTTACCAACAGTCATTACAGCCACATGACTTCTTTACTTTTTCCATTGTACTTATCTACCTCAGTAGAAAAATTGGAGACTGTTGATTATATTTGTTGTTCCAAGTAATGGTTTATACACCAAAAAATTTGAACACATATCCAGTATATTTTATAACACAACATCAATATGGTTAGAATCACAAAATCCATATAAGATAGCATTTTCATTCTTATTATAATGCAACCCATAATTGATTATTCCTTTCAAATATCTTTTTTTTTTTGTAAGATTCCAATGATCTTTAAAAAAGGTTTCTACATAAACCTTGAAGTAATTCCTTTTGCATAGGAAATATCTGATCTAGTTATAGTTAGATAAATCAAACTATCAACTAACAACGTATATAAAATAGGATCAACCTTTTTCATATACAGATTTATGATCAATATTTATTCCAACTTCCATTGAAGTAGAAAATGGTTTATAATCAATCATAAGAAACTTTTTCAATACAATGGCTGCATATTGTGTTTTAAAAAATAACAATAGAATGAAATACAATCATACAAATAACATGATGTGAGAGACCTAACTCATTCATTTCAAAGTACTGCTTCAATTTCTCTTTAATCCTATGATTTAAATCAAAATTGTAACTAGACATAAGCAAATCATCAACATATATACATATAATGATAATATGTGAGCCTTATTGTTTAATGAATATATCATTTTTAGAAGAACAATTAACAAAACCTAACAGTTTAAAGAAGGAAACAATTTTCATGTACCAAGCTCTAAGAGCTTATTTTAAACCATACAAGGATTTCTCAAATTACAAACATAGTTTTCGTTACCAATTTCTTAAAATCCTTTAGGTTGAAACATGTAAAGTTCTTCTTTTAAATTGCAATTCAAAAAATTATTTTTCTTATCCATTTGGTGGATTTCCCACCCAAATTGAGCAGTAATTGCAAATAAGGCCCTAACAGTACTCATTTTAGCTACAGGAAATGTCTCAACATAATCAATACCAAGTTTTTGATTGAAACCTCTAGCAATAAGTCTAGCTTTATGTTTGTTAATACTACCATCACCATTATATTTTAATTTGTATATCCACCTAGACCCTATAATACTTCACGACTCAAGTTCATACAAGGTAATTAATGCATGGTACATATGATGGTTTCTGGTCATTTTCATAAGATTAATAGGATTTGAGTTTTCTAACATAGATTGAGCCCAATTTAATTTCTTATCTAGGAAGATAAGAGTTTTAGAAACATCTATAGCATCAAAATATCATCATGACCATTTATTAATAAGAATCAAAACCATCACTTAGAAGTATTTAATGAAGTAACTTCAAGAGAAAAAGACAACACATGTAAACCTTTCACTAGACTATATATATACATTTCATATAAGCTTCGATAATTAACATGTCCAAACCTTTCATGCCATATTTTTGAATTATTCAAACTCTAAAATATAAAAAAAGATGCGGAAGAGAAATCGTCAAAAATATATAGATCATTTCTTTGAATTCCTTCAGCTTTTATACTCTGATTACTATCCTTGATATACCAAGTTATCCCAAATTTACCTCCCCCAGTAAATTTGGTCAGAACAAGCCCTACACATAAAGAAAACATGAAGGGAAATGATTCAGACCTATGAGCTCGAGTTCCATAGAACCAGACAAAGTGAAAACAGAGGCCCGAGAAAGTCAAATTCGACCCTGCACAAGAATAAATAGAAGAAATGATTCTTTTGAGAATTTCCATATCTTAAATCTATTTGAAGGGTCGAGGGGGGACTCAATGATGAAGTGGTGGGGTTGAGGAAAATTAAATGGCCCTGTGCAAGAAGAAACAACTTTGTCAAGCCATTTCATGTCTTAAATTCATTCTGCAAGTTACAGGTAGACTCAACAATGGAATTGTAGGGTCAGAGAAGAAGGGGCAGTGCCGCAGAGAGGCCAGGAGCAAGAAGGGAAAAAATGGCGAGGATTCAAAGTTTTTGGGCTTGAAAATAGTTCGGGAAAGGTCCAAAAAAATGACTAAGTATGGAGGAGGCTGCGGAAGGAGCCACGTGTCTTAACGATGCTTCTCCAAAGGTGAATCCAAAAAGGGGGAGCCCAAACTTGCGCCAGGCTTCCACGCGTCCAAAACCCCAAGAAATTGTGGGGCATTGAAAAGTCTTCAACTAAAAAGGAAGTGCCAGGTGTCAGCTTGGTGCAAAACTGGGAGGGAAATCCAGGGTGGAGACTCAAACTTGCGCCAGCCCTCCACGTAGCAAATGGTCAAAACAGGGTCAAAAGGTGGACAAGGCGGGCCTCAAAATTGGCTAAGTATAAAAGTGTAAGTGGAGAATGCCAAGTGTCTTAATGGCGCATCTCCAAGAGTTGGTCTCAAGGTGCAGACCCAAATGAGTGTGAGCTCGCCACGTAGCCCAGAGCCCCAAAAGATAAGAGGGACCGTTGAAAAGTCTACAGACCTGTGGAGACTGAAAAGTGTCAACTCGACGCTCCTCAAAAGGCAAATTTGGGCCAGGTTTTCAAGCAAGAACGTGGTGCCTCCACGTGTTATTCCAACAGGGGAAAGTTAGTTGAATAGTCAATGCAGAAATAGGCCAGTGGAGGCTGCCAAGTGTCTTAATGGCACTGATTCAAGGATTGAATAAAGAAAAATGTTTCCAAATGAGTGCCAGAACTACTGTGTGTCCCAGGGAAAAGTGGGTCGTTGGGGAAAAGTTGGTTCTTTACCCCTTGTTGTATCAAAAGGGGTAAAAGTTGCAAAATGACCCGCAACTCCGCCAAAGGAAAAAGTCAGCATGTGAACCCGAGTCAAAGCCAAAGCGGGGAGTCGGAGGAAAAGTGAAAATTTGTCCTTTTGTTCAAAAGGCACAAAGATAAATATGGAAGCACATTCCCCAGCCAACCAAAAGGAGCCACGTGTCTAGGCGGAGCTTCGGGGCTGTGGGAGTTTTTTGAGTTTTGTGTTTTTTGCGCAATAGGGAAAAAGATAAATTGAGGACCCGTAAGCCCGATTTTTCTCTAATTTGGCTGCCACATGTCCCATATCAAAAGGGGGACCCATTTTTCAAATTTTTTTCCCGCTCATCTATATGGACCCGATACAAACTTTGAAGGGGCATATCTTTTGACTCAGGGCTCGAAATATCATGAATCTGACACCGTTGGAAAGATCTCGGCCTCGCCCATGCCATGGAGGCTTGAAAATTTAATTTTGAGGAGGTTAGGTGAAGGAAAATGGAGGAAACATCTTCAGGATTTCAATGCATAGGATCTTCTTGCCTCAACAACCAAATCAGATTTGATCTATTTTCACCGTTTCCTCCTTCCTTCAAGGTGCTGAACCAAGGATTGATGCAGTAAAGATAGATCTGGGGGCAGATTTCATCAGAAGCATTAATAGAAGTGGTTGAGCTTCAACCTGATTTTCCTACTTCTCTCTCTCTTTCTTTTCTCTCTGATCGAACCTATAAAAATGGGGGCAGGATTCATTGTAAAGGGTTGGACATTCTCTTGTCTTTTGCAGGCTCCCCTTTCCTTCTAGCAAAGGGACTCGTGGAGTTCAGACCTTCCATTAAAATTACAATACACTTTCTACCTCTTGGCTACTTTATTAATGTATTGTATCAATCTACAAAGCAATAAAACATGTTTTGTGATCGATTTTAGATCCTTTCCTTTTTATTTTGCTTCATCTGGTCTTTCATTTATTAACCTGGTTATCTGTGCTTGATTATTGTATGCATTTTATTGGTTTGTGTCTATCAGCAAAATAAGTGTCCATCATTCCTTTGGTGCATCACCTCGTAGTTTAGCTTTTATTTTAATTTCTATATTCCTTCTATCCCTGTCTCCTTGGTAAAGTTTAGATTAGGATTAAGAATAGACCCTCTGCAAGTTTCTACGTATGCACCTAAATAGAGGAATAGGAACCAACCTTTAATCTGGAGAGTCTTCCTATTTTACAGAGTCCCACACTTTGAGGAAGACTCAATGTTATGTGGATCACACCAAATGATTCTGCCTTAGAAAAGTAGATCTATAGACTCATTTGGGGGTGCTGTGATTTTGCACTAACAGTTTTGGCATGCCCGGTGGGACCAGAAGTCTCCATCTTATTACAGTAGGAATTGATGTACACTTGCTATGATTCTGGATTTTAAAAGCCTTAAAATTGTACATCTAGTGACTCCAAATGAAACAAATCTACTGGTTTCAGCAGTCCAAGCAAGTTCATGAGAAGAATACAAACATGGTCAAGAACTAGAGAGGAGGGACTATTTGTCTATCTAGACTTATCCCCAGACAGAGGGAGTAGAGGAAGAAGAACCCAGAGGTCTCTATCTCCACCAAGCAAGAGCTTATCAACACCTCCTCCTGGTCGACCATTCATTCAATCAAGAGGGGTGCTCAGACCTGATCAGGATGGCCCAAGCCAAATCCTTATGTTAACTTCACTGGCAGTAGTCCACTCACCTTGAATGCACAAAATCCAGTTCCTATTGTAGCATTAAAGAGTATCCCATTATTCACTGGGGAAAATCAAACTTCTCCTGGTGATCATGTTCAAGATATTGCAAATGTCTGTACAATCCATGAGATTCATGAGATGGACATTGCATTCAAGTTTCTCACCTCTTCACTCAAAGGGAAAGCTTCACAATGGTTCAAGGAGTCTTGAGGCAGGCTCTATCCAGAATTGGAATCAGCTATGCACATCTCTTCACAACCAGTTTGGAGAGAAAGGTGATAACCTGTCCTTGTTGGAACAACTGACAACAATCAAAAGAGCTCCTAATGAGCAATTGACAGATTTCAACCTCAGGTTTCAAAGGACCTGGGATAAGATTCCAACAACAGTAAAGCCCACTAATGAAGGTTCCTTCTTATACTTTCTTAGGGCTTTAAATTCTGATATTTCTTTGATGATTCAGTCAATGGGGGTACAACCTTACCTACAGCCTATAGCCTCTCCATAGGGGCTGAGAACCATTTGATTCAGGCTGGAAAAATCACTCCTAGGCCATCCATGCCTCTATACCCTGAGCTAGGAAGCCCAGATGTTAGCCAAACACCCACATTAGCCCCTGTACCTACTCCCAGGAGTCAAAGCTCAGCTGAAGCCTCCACCTCATCATCTAATACCTCAAAAGAACTTCAGGAAGTCATGAAACAACTTCAGAACCTAGGGAATGAGTTGGTGACCATCAAGAGACAACAAGCCCAGAGCTCTAGGCCATATCAGCCTCAGACTCAGTATCAGGCTAGACCTCAATATCAGCAAAATAGACCACCATCTCAGACTATAAATCAGAGTCAAAACCAAGGACAACCTCAAGCTACTAGACCTTTCAGGTCTTATGATCCAAATACAGCCTCAACATCAAGGGCATTGGTTCCAGCACAGAACAACATGGCACAAGAATATGATTGGTGCTTTCCATGCAATCAGCCACATAACCAATCAATGTGCTTTAATGGTGCACTCAATCAGGCCTTGATGGTGCAGACCAGTATGGTGCCACAAGAACCTAGCCAGGAAGGAGATCAGCAGCAAGGAGCTCAACAAGAGACATCTCCAGGTGAAACTATGCTTGTCAATTGGAAAGTTGAAGACTTTTGTGGGATGAACCAGTCCACTTCTCAAAGTGTAGCTGCCAATACATGGTCTAAAAGGAGAAACATTAGAGAAGGCCAACCACTGAACTCAGGTAACCCTCAACCTTCCATCACTCCATAAGGTTTTGGTGCTCCAAATGCAACTCCCAATATGCAGAGCCAATCCAAGCCACCTCCCAAATCCACTCAGGCACTGGTTGTGTCAACCCATGTGCAAGAAAAGAATGTGCCAGGGAAAGGGAAAAAAAAGGATAGCTCATTCAATATCATCGAGCAGATGAAGAGGACAAGTGTGAACATTTCACTGTGGGAGTCACTGGCCATTCCAGGGTAGAAGGATCTATTGCAGACTGTCATACAAAATTGGTCAAGCTCAAATCAACCCCCTAATCAGCAAGAGAGGGTGCTTACCAATTCAGCTCAATCTAGGAGGAACCATGGAGAACAACAAGGTAAGAACCTGAAACCTCCCCCTTTCTATGTTTCATTGATTATTGGGGACAAGTTGGTACACAATTGTATGATTGATTCTGGGGCAAGTAGTTCTGTAATGCCCAAGCAAATAGCTGATCAACTGGGTCTCCAATATGAAGTCATCTCTAGGGGAGTAGTACAATTAGATGGGACAACAGTGAAAACTATTGGAATCATCAAAGATCTAAGCCTCACTCTACATGCCTACCCCAATGTGACTGTATTGCAGAATGTGTTCAGTCATAGACTTGCCACCACATTTTGCTTTGTGTTTGTCCAGGGACTTCACAACCAAAATTGGAGGCTATCTATCTACTGATTGGTCACATATGCTCTTTAGAACAAGGTATGGGTGAAGGCCACAATCAGATCTGAGCCCATTGCTGATTACCATATTGAATCTTATGTGCCTAGCCCAATCAATGCCAACTACTCAGCTTTTGATCAAGAAGACCTCCTAAACACTAGTGAAGCAGAAACCAAGGTAGGATGCATTCCAAACTTGACTCTAGATGAATGGGCCAACAAGAGACATGCTTTTGACCCTTATAAGGAGATAGAAGAATCTGAACTAGGTGTCTACTATCTACATGAAGAGAATCATCCTTTTCCTGCCCTAATTAAGCCAAAATATAAAGATGACAATGAGGTATGGCAATTGTTCTTTGATGGCTCAAGGAGTAGACAAGGAGCTGGAGGAGGAGCTATGATTGTGTCCCCCAAAGGTATGAAGTATTATTCAGCCTTCAGATTTCAGTTTTCTTGCTCAAATAACACTACTGAATATGAGGCTTTAGTCCATGGCCTTCATTGGGAAAGGAAGCTAGGAATCAAGAATTTGCAAGTGTTTGGTGATAGTGAGCTGGTTGCCAATCAAGTCAGAGGACTTAATGCTGTCAAGAATGACCTACTCAAGAACTATAAGAGTAGAGTATGGGATCTCATGGAGGATTTTGAAGCCTTCAACATTGTGTCTATACCCAGGAAAGAGAATGAAGCTGTTGATAGACTTGCAGTAGTTGGAGCAACATTTGATGTGGTGGACAACATCAAGAGAGACAAAGGACAACCACATATCCACGTGGCTGTGAGACCAGCAGTGCCAGACAACAACACATGCTGGCAAGTGTTTGAGAATGATCAGCAGATCATTAATTTTCTGCAAGAAGAAGCTGAATTCTCAGCTAATAATCAAAGCAGATTAGAGTAGCAATATGGGAATCAAATAGTACAGCTACATACAAACAAGCTTCCCAAAGGCTTAGTGACATTGGAGTCCATCTTCAATCCTAATGATCAATTTAGAAAAGAGAAGGCTAACATGTAGATCAGAGGAGAAGATTCAGAGTCAATCCCAGTTGGAGAAGGAAAAGCACTCCAAATTGGCAAGGTGGCTAATCTACAAGAAAGGTATGAATTCATACAACTTTTCCAAGAATTTCCAGATGTATTTTCTTGGAGTTATGAAGACCTGAGAGGGTTCAATCTGAAGCTAGCACAACACACAATTGAACTAGATCCAGCTGCTAAGCCCATCAGGCAAAAGTAGAGACCAGTCAATCCACATATTGAGCCTCTGATGAAGAAGGAGCTGAGCAAGCTGATAGAGGCAAGTATAATATTTCCAATCAAACATTCAAGTTGGGTTGCTAATCTGGTCCCAGTCAGGAAAAAGAATGGGGAAATTAGATTGTGTGTAGACTTTCAAGATTTGAACAGAGCTTCTCTCAAAGATCATTACCCACTCCCTTCAATGGAGCAGATCTTGCAAGTGGTGTCTGGATCAGAGAGATTCTCTCTCTTAGATGGCTACTCAGGATACAATCAGATCATGGTGAAAGAAGATGATCAGTTCAAAACTACTTTCACCACCAAATGGGGCACCTATGCCTACAGAAAAATGCCATTTGGATTGTCTAATGTCGGTGCCACTTTTCAAAGGGCCATGGATATGGCATTCAAAGGGATAATCAACAAAATAGTGTTGGTCTATCTGGATGACATTACTGTGTTCTCCAAAAATGCAGCAGACCACCTTTTTCACCTAAGGAAAGTGTTTCAAAGATGCAGGAGATTTGGGGTATCATTGAACCCTAAAAAATGCATATTCTTGGCCCATGAGGGCAGGATTTTAGGCCATATTGTGTCTAAGGAGGGTCTGGCAATTGACCCAGAGAGAGTTGCAGCAATAAGAGCATTGCCATTGCCAAGTCACAAAAAATCTC
The DNA here is from genome assembly GCA_019776745.2 of Taxus chinensis. Lineage (NCBI taxonomy): Eukaryota > Viridiplantae > Streptophyta > Pinopsida > Cupressales > Taxaceae > Taxus > Taxus chinensis. Next base: position 560,827,183 of record CM034154.1, read on the forward strand.
TTCAAATATTCTTAGGGAAGATCAACTTTGTTCGAAGGTTTGTCCCGAACTTTACTGCCCTTGTTAAGCCAATAACATTGATGTTGAAGAAGAGCTTAACATTCAGATGGACAGCTGAAGGAAGGGAAATCTTTGAGGCCATCAAAGAAGCTATATCACAAGCCCCAACTCTTGTGAATCTAGATTTCTCCAAGGATTTCATATTGTATGCCTTTGGTGGCAGTGACACTATCTCTACAATCTTAGTTCAGCAGAACAAAGAAGAAACAGAACAACCAATTTCCTTTTTCAGTCAAGGCCTGGAGGACTATGAAGTAAGATATTCCTTCATTGAAAAGAAGGTCTTGGCAGTGATCAAGGGACTAAAAAGGTTCAAGCATCTGGTTTCGAACAATAAGATTCAATTGTTAGTCTCCCATGCAGGAGTTAAAGATTTCCTTCTTAGTAAGGATTTGAATGAAAAGAGAGCAGGATGGATCACTCATGTCATGGAGTATGACATTGAGATCAAGGTCACTAAGTTGGTCTGTGGTAAAGGGTTGTGTGAACAACTAGCCTCAAGTCAGCAAGAAGAAGAAAACAGTGAAAAGAGGTTGTTTTTGTCCTACAAAATAGTCAAGAAGAAGAAGATGTTGATGTACCTGCCTCTTGTTGGACTCAAGACATGGTGCACTTCCTTCGAATGGTTTTGTGTCCTCATTGGATGAGTAAAGCAAAAATAAGGCATTTCAGACTCCAGGCCATCCCATATGTTTTCATTGATGGTGTCTTGTTTAAAAGGGACATCAATGGTGTTCTGCTAAGATGCATTGGGACAGATCAGATCGAAAGAGTGTTACAAGAATTCCATGTTGGGGCAGCTGGAGGTCATTTTTCCCCAAGGGTGAAAACACTCAAAATCATGAAAGTAGGATACTATTGGCCCAGGGTGTTTGGTGACTGCTACACATGGATCAGAAGGTGCAAGAATTGTGCATTCTTCAAGGGAAAAGAGAAGCTAGCAACACTTCCATTGCACCCAATTTCAATTGATCAACCTTTCATGTAATGGGGATTGGACTTCATTGGAGTCATCAATCCAAATTCAAGCCAAGGCCACAAATGGATTTTGACAGCAACTGATTATTTCACCAAGTGGACCGAAGCAGTGGCACTCAAAGAGGCAAATGAATCTAGCATACTAGATTTCTATGAAGGATTAGTGACTAGATTTGGGGTACCAGCTACCATCATATCAGATAATGCATTGGCCTTCATAGGTTCTAAGGTCACATAATGGGCAGTCAAGAATGGGATTTACTTGAGCACCTCATCAAACTATTACCCTCAAGGTAATGGTCAGGCTGAGTCTACAAACAAGAACCTATTAAGGATCATCAGGAGGACTCTCGATGAAAACCAGAGGACCTGGCATACAAAGCTCAAATCAGCCTTGTGGCCTGATAGGACAATGCCCAAAACATCTACAGGAAGCTCCCCATTCAATCTTGTCTATGGGAAAGATGTAGTGTTGCCTATATCACTAGAGTTGCCAGCATTGGAACTCCTGAGACAGCTGGAGATGTCTGAATTTGAACCAATGGAGGCTAGGTATGCAGAGTTGATGGAATTAGAAGAAACCAGAGAGCATGCACTTCGAAAAATAGAGAAGGATTAGGCCTCAATTAAAAGATGCTTTGAGAAGAAGGCTAGAGCAAGGAACTTTTAGGAAGGAGACCTAGTGTTGAAATGGGATGTAGACTGAGCAAAACCAGGGAGACACTCTAAGTTCGATGCCATCTGGAGTGGCCCTTATATGGTCACAAAATGTAAAAGTAGCAATGATTTTCAATTATCTACATTAGATGGTGAGGAGTTGTAGATTCTAGTGAATGGAATCTATCTTAAACACTACTATTAGAGGGAAGGCTCCCACCTTGTACATATTAGCTTAGTTTCTTTTCTTCTAAGTGCTTGTGCACATTGTCTTGTTGTAGTTTAGGTTAATTTTCTCCTAAGTGCTTTGCAAACTCTGCATGTTCTACTTGGAGCATGTATGATTTCCAATTTTGTATATAGTTGTGGTGTTGTTTTTGTTGCTCTTATGCAGTCCATTCAGAGAGACAGATGAATCCCAAGGTCAAAACAATTTTCTACTCTCAGAAACCTTCGTTTTGAGATTTCTTATGAAAATTGAGAGAGAAAGAAGTTGGGCTCATGAATCAAAGGTAGAATCAGTATCAGATGTCTCATTCTCAACTCCATGCCCAATGGATGCTTCAAGGCCACTGTCTCTTCATCTAGCAGGCAGATGTCCCCTGTGAGTCACCAAATTGTTATCCCAAATTTACCTCCCCCTAGTAAATTTGGTCAGAACAATCCCTACACATAAAGAAAACATGAAGGGAAATGATTCAGACCCATGAGCTCAAGTTCCAAAACTTGACAAAGTGAAAACTCATTCAAATGTCCTGCACAAGAAGAAATAGAAGAAAAGTTCTTTTGAGCGTTTCCATATCTTAAATCAATTTGAAGGGTCAAGGGGGGAACTCAATGATGAAGTGGTGGGGTTGAGGAAAATTAAACGGCCCTGTCAAGAAGAAACAACTTTTTCTAATTTTCATGTCTTAAATTCATTTCTGCAAGTTACAGGTAGACTCAACAATGGAATTGTAGGGTCAGAGAAGAAGGGGGGCGGTGCCGCAGAGAGGCCAAGAGGAACAAGAAGGGGGAAAAATGATGAGGATCCAAAGTTTTCAGGCTCGAAAATAGTTCGGAAAAGGTCAAAAAATGACTAAGTATGGAGGAGGCTAGTGGAAGGAGCCATGTGTCTTAATGACGCTTCTCCAAAGGTGAATCCAAAAATGGGGGAGCCCAAACTTGCACCAGGCTTCCACACTCCAAAACCCCAAGAAATTACAGGGCATTGAAAAGTCTTCAACTAAAAAGGAAGTGCCAGGTGTCAGCTTGGCGCAAAACTGAGAGGGAAATCCTAGGCAGAGACTCAAACTTGCACCAGCCCTCCACGTAGCAAATGGTCAAAACAGAGTCAAAAGGTGGACAAGTTGGGCCTCAAAATTGGCTAAGTATAAAAGTGTAAGCAGAGAATGCCAAGTGTCTTAATGGCACATCTCCAAGAGTTGGTCTCAAGGCACAGACCCAAATGAGCATGAGCTTGCCACGTAGCCCAGAGCCCTAAAAGATAAGAGGGACTGTTGAAAGGTCCACAGACCTGCGGAGGCCGACAAGTGTCAACTCGACGCTCCTCCAAAGGAAAACTTTGGGCTTGGGTTTTCAAGCAAGCGTGGTGCCTCCATGTGTCTATTCTCAAAGGAGGCAGAGTTATTTGAATAGTCAATGCATGAAAGGCCAGCAGAGGCTGCCAAGTGTCTTAATGGCACTGATTCAAAGATTGAATAAAGAAAAGGTTTCCAAACAAGGCCAGACTGCCCACGTGTCCCACGGAAAAGTGGGCCATCGGGGAAAAGTTGGTTCTTTGCCCATTGTTGTATCAAAAGGGGTAAAAGTTACAAAATGGGTAGGTAACTCCGCCCCAAGGAAAAAGTTGTGTGAACCCGAGTCAAAGCCAAAGCGGGGAGTCGGAGGAAAAACTGAAAATTTTCCTTTTCATTCAAAAGGCACAAAGGAAAAGATTGAAGCACATTCCCTAGCCAACCAAAAGGAGCCACGTGTCCAGGCAGAGCCTCGGGGCTTGTGGGATTTTTTGAGTTTTGTGTATTTTGCGCAATAGGGAAAAAGATAAATTATAGGACCTCGTAAGCCTGATTTTTACTCTAATCTATGGCTGCCATGTGTCCCATATCAAAAGGGGGACCCATTTTTCAAATTTTTTTCCCACCCATCTATATGGACCCGATACAAACTTTGAAGGGGCATATCTTTTGACTCAGGGCTCAAAATATTGTGAATCTAACACCGTTGGAAATATCTTGGCCTCGCCCACCATGGAGGCCTGAAACTTTTAATTTTGAGGAGGTTAGGTGAAGGAAAATGGAGGAAACATCTTTGGGATTTCAATGCAGGATCTTCTTACCTCAACAACCAAGATCAGAATTTGATCTGTTTCACCATTTCCTCTTCCTTCAAGGCATCGAACCAAGGATTGATGCAGTAAAGATAGATCTAGGGGCAGATTTCATCAGAAGCATTAATAGCAGTGGTTGAGCTTTGACCTAATTTTCCCACTTCTCTCTCTTCTTTCTTCTCTCTGATCGAACCTATAAATAGTGGGGGCAGGATTCATTGTAAAAGGTTGGACATTCTCTTTGTCTTTTGCAGGCTCCCCTTTCCTTCTAGCAAGGGACTTGTGGAGTTCAGACCTTCCATTAAAATTGCAATATGTTTCTCACCTCTTGGCCATTTATTAATGTATTGTATCAATCCACTGAGCAATAAAACATGTTTTGTGATCGATTCTAGATCCTTTCCTGTTTTATTTTCTTCTAAAGATCTGGTCTTTTATTTATTAACCTGGTTATCTGTGCTCGATTATTGTATATGCATTTTATTCAGTTTGTGTCTATCGACAAAACAAGTGTCCATCATTCCTTTGGTGCATCACCTCGTAGTTTAGCTTTGTTTTAATTTCTATATTCCTATTTTATGCCTCCTTTAGGTAAATTTTAGATTAGGATTAAGAACAAACCCTCTACAAGTTTTCTATGTATGCACCTAAACAGAGGAATATGAACCAACCTTTAATCTAGAGATTCTTCCTATTATATAGAGTCCCACACTTTGAGGAAGATTCAATGTTATGTGGATCACACCAAATGATTCTGCCTTAGAAAAGTAGATCTATAGACTCATTTGGGGGTGCTATGATTTTGCACTAATCAAGAGCATTTTCAAACCTGGATAGGCTAATAAGTACATTCAACTGTTATAAAAATTTCCTAAGGGAGGACCGAAAGGAACCCCGCTAATATTCAATAAGAACAAAAATCATCCATAGTTTCCTTGCCATAGTATTCCATTTTGAAACAAAATGTTGTAGTTGGTTTCATTCAGGAACTAGGTTTAATCTAGACATTGACTATAAGTGGACGTCAGGGGTTGTGGTGAAACCTGGTAATGGGGAACAAGCATAAGAGCTTGACTAAGTATACAAAGCCTCCCACCGTGTATAGACACAAAGTTTACCCATGTAGGTAACACTTTTAATAGAGTTAGAACTACATGTTTACAGATCTAAAGCTCGTGATAAAAATAATAACCCGCATTATAAAGGGCTATGCATTATACCCCAGATTTATATAAAAAATATTTCCGACCATATAGAAGTGAAGAAGAGACCCCTAAGAATGCATAACAACTTCAAATTTCTGAAATAAATTAATGTAGACAAAAATCCATCCAGCTTAAATTTGACATCTAAACGACCGTCATAATGACTTATTTTTTGGTCTGTCATGAAGGTCATTTGACCATCAATTTTAACACAGTTAAAGTTTTCTAAAACTTAGGAGATTAAATTTGACGTCTAAATGACTGTCATATTTTCTTATGTTTAGTCTACCATGATGGTCATTTGAGCGTCAAATTTAATGAAGCCAAAACTTATTGTGTATTTTTAGAATGTGAAATTTTTTAGAATTTCTTCTTTTGTATAATATTAAGGAGGTTATATTTTAACACATTATAATAACCTATTATAATTTATAATGTAAAAATATATACACTTTTTTATTAAAAAATGTATATAATTTATAGAATGAAAATAAAAAACAAAATATAGTTCATAAAATTTTTAAACTATAGTATATTGTTTTTATATTAAAAAATACATAACCTTTATTAAAGGGGTTTAAAAGACATAGACCAGGTTACAAGAATTTTACCAAGTGCAAGTAGATTTATGAGAGTATAGATTAATCTACATATTTTACAAAGGGGACAAGTAATTTCACCCGACCAATGAAATAAATTGAAATCCCTATTTTCATAAACCTTGTCTCCTTCCTTCATTTACTCTTAATTTTACCCCGCACACAAATATAAAAATATTGCAAAATATTTTATATAATTCCTACAAGCTAAAAACTTTAAAACTTTTGTGACTATAACTACCAATATTTTAATAAATATTTACTACACTTTACGTGGGCCACCAATAAACTAGCCCATTTTTTAATTCTCCATTTATACTTAAGAGTTCCACATTTATACATGAGATATTATCTCATTTTATTCTCCACTCCCACTTTTATATAAAAGAAAACCTTTAAATAGGTTTATTTATATAGTTTTTATAAACTATAAGATTTAAATGAATGGGGCCGCCCCCTTACATGGATAATATAAATGGTTAGAGACACATGTTAGGTTTTATTTAATGAGTATTAAGATTTAAAAAGTAATCCCTTCATGGCCAAGAAATAAACACAGGACCATCTTACTAAAAAAAAAGTAAGCGCTTTGTTTTTTTTTTAAAGACATATATAAACCAAATATAATAAAATTTATATTTTAAGCGGTTTAAAATAACCATATATATAAAATATGATTCAAACTTAGGTTTGTTTCTTTAAAAAAAAAAAAACTATATATGCCTAGATTTATAAGTTAAGTTTAAATATGATTTAAAATTAGGCTTAGAATATGGTCTGTTGACTCTTCCCTCAATTCCATGTAATTTTAATATAGTTTAAGGCTTTTAATATATAGTTTTTTTTTTTCAAAACTATATAAATTTTAATATGATGTTTATATAAATTATTATATAAACCTTATTCTATAGTGTGTGTGTGTGTGTATATATATATATATATATATATATATATATATATATATATATATATATATATATATATATATAGTTTTCAAAATATATAGGATATAGTTATAGATTAACTATAAACTACAATTTTTTAAATCAAATCCTTTTAGAGGGGACCAAAGAACATGAGTATGAATTTACCTTCTAAAATATTTAACCTGCAAACATTTGAAATTATAGAAAACATGAAAATTATTTCATATAGTAATAATCCTTTCTTTTATCTGTATGTGACTTTCATGTAGGTAAATATTTGAAGCCCCTTTCACCTGTGCACACATCAATCTCCAAACAAATATTAATTCCATATAATTTATAAAATGTAAATGAAATTAAGAATCATATCATATTACATCTCCCCCCCCCCCCCAAAAAAAAACATTAGACATTTAAAATTGAAAAACCCTAAAATTTTTACCGAGAGTTTAATTGCACAAATGTAATGCCAACATAAATTGAGGGAAAAGAAAGAAGGGGACCAGATACTTTTAAATACCCTTTCGGGTTGGTTGAAAAAAACCCGTACAAATTAAATAAATAAAATACAAAACATTTGATCTTAAATTATTTAATTTACCTCGCTCTATTACCATGTTAGAATTCGTTCGAGGATTCTAATAAATACAAATTTTATCAACTTACATATTACATAATGTTACAATGAATATTTAAATAAAGATTACATCATAACATAAGTAAATAAATAAATACTTATAGGAAATAAATAACACAGGTGACACAATATTTATAGTGGAAAACCCCAATAGGGTAAAAACCACTTTGAAAATAACCTTTCACTTCAAAGAACTTATTTTACATCCAATAAGATCACCTCCTCTTTTGAAACCCTATTTAGTAAGGGTAAAACCACATCATTTGATTTGTACACCTTTTATATATTTCTCAAATATATTAAATGAGGACCTAAAGTCCTTTTTATATAAGGTGATTGGGTATGTCTCCCGACCCACCTTTTTAACCTAAAATGATTGACACATACACCTAGGTTAATAATATTTAATATTAGAATTATAATCATTTCATGATATTAAATATTTAACCTAAAGTATATACCTAAGTTAGCATATTTAATAATAGAAATATAAATATTTCATATTATTAAATATTAACCTATTTGTTAGTTATGGACCCATATACATTAAGGGTTGGCCAGACCACTTAATCATTATGTTCCAACAATGTAGACACCTAATTTTGGATGTCCAAATTTAATACTAAAATTGTACTATTGTCTTCTTTTACGTCATTCTATTATAATTAGTGATTTACCACTAATTAGCTATTACTCCCCATCTTATCGGTCAATTAATGACATTTTGTTAATTAACTGGCCTTTTCCCTTATCTTGGATGCCAATTAACTTTGTTTCGCTAGTTAAAATCCTCTTTTAATTAGTTAACTAACAATTATTAATTAATTAACCTTTCAAAATATTATATTTAATTAATAAACCCTCTTATTAGTTAAATCCCCGTCTCGAACCCCTAAAAAGCTACTAATCTCCCTCTAAATCATATCCAAACGGCCTTTATAAGCTAAGTTTGGTCTATTAATTAATCCTAGTTGATTAATTAAAATTTCCCAAACTCCCATGGGTCACTAATATCTAATTAATCTCCTTTAATCATGTTTATCCACTCCTAATTATACATTTCCTTTTTCCCACATTCACTAATATGTACACTTCTCCCAAATTAGAAAGCTATATAAGAAGCTTAGTACTTCCCTACACCTTTTTACACCTCTTCCTTGTAAGACATTTGATATGTTAAGAGAACATTTCTATCATAGGAAAGCTTGCATAAATTGAGAAACCTCTTTTGTTAAAGTTAGTAGGAGAAAATTCAAAAATGACACTTAAGTGATATTGATGAGATATCTTCCACTTTAGTCAAAAGCCTTGATCATACGTAACTGCATTCGGCTCACATAAGGAAGTATCTACATATTGGAGCACATCCAAACATCAAAAGGGAGGTTTGCATTTAGTGTTAGATTTACATTTTGTGTAATTTAATCAAGCTTTTCCATTTTAGCTCAATCTTGATGTTGTTGATTACATAAGTAAGTTAGGATTTACTTGGTGTTAAATCCCTTATATTAGCTTGGCATTTCTTTGACATGCATACAATGATGTCATTGATTTCCTCATGAAAATCATTTCTTTGCATTGATCCAATTTATATGGTATCCATTGTTTGTTCATGTTTTGCATACTTTTTTGGATTGTTACCCTAGTATGATTGAGAAGAATCTATCATGATTTCTATTTTCTCCTCATAGTCAACTATTTGTAACAATTATTTAGTGTATTTTAGAGTAAGAAAGATCACTGGTACATTGTCATAGTATAACAAACTGTTAGGAAATCATAGACTATGTAACAATGAATACACAAAATTGTGAATAACGAAATAACCGTTTACAAACATAGAGATAAATGAAATACTAAACATGCAAGAGATGAACACCAGATTTACGTGGTAAAACCCCAACTGAGTGCTTAGGGAAACACCCACTGTGAAATATATCAAGCTTTATTAAATCAAGATGAACATATTACATGTGAACTCGTTATGAGAAACTTTAAATATCCACAAAAATAGATACACCTCATTGGAGAAGTATAGTTTGGATTCCTCCTCCTAAAAATAGTGTGGAAAAACACCATTGGGATTTTCCTTCCTAAAAATAGAATTCAGTTGAATTCATCTTTCTAGAAACAAGGTATTGATTCCTTAATTTTTACTCTACGGGATCTACCCTCGAACCCCCGCTAGGGGGGCTCCATAACATGTCGCCACCCCTCCTGGAACCCCATGCGACAAGAGTGGGGGGGGGGGGGCAAGCCCCCCATACCCCCCTTTAATAAGTGAAGTCCAAACCACACCACAAAGAGATCCAAAATTTAACTTTGTTGGCACGTATATAACAATTTGGAATTCTTCGATGTATTTTAGAGTAAGAAATATTGCTGGTACAATTTCATAATATAGAAAACCTCATCTTGTAGGGTTGTAATGTTTTGTGCATGTAATGATAAATTTTTGGAACTTTGCTAAAATAGGGAAGGTTATCGCTTGGGGTAGGTCATTGTCATAAATCCAAATTGAGTAAATATTGTTATTCCATGTAATAAATTCTATTAATGAATAGTGGCATGCAAACATGTCCAAGGTTAGGATACATGACATGAAAATTTTCATAATTCAAGGAAGAAAGATAGATGACCCATTGGAATTGGTATTTCATTTTTATTATGATGGATGTTGATGACATGAATGAAACAAAATATTGCGAAAGATGAATTTATCATAAGGACAAGAACCTTGTAGATTTTTTCTCGTTTCAAAAACTTGGCAAGTAGATTGAGCTGTTGGTTTGGTTTGGGAATTCCTCACCTTATGAAGAATCATATATGTTACTTAAATTTCTGAGCTTCACTTGATGTCACTAGACAAATTCCACATGTGGTTAAATTTCTATTCAAAATAGTGCATTCATTCATCAATTCTTCTCTCTTTGATTTCAATTTTTATACTCATGTTCATAACTTAGACTCCATCATCAATAGGTAAAATATCTATTCAAACTTGTGCACTTGAATTTGGCCTTGTCATGAACTTAGCATATGAGTATTATGTTGACAACCCCTTCCATTATTATTTCACGAGCTTCATGCCTTAAAATAAAATACATGATTTATATGAATACAGAGATATTTTGTGAATATATTTTATCAATTCTAACTTTATATTGCACCATAGAATGGAAGTGTTTTCATACTTATATCAATTTTATAAATATTTTCTTTATACTTTAAAACTTCAATTCAATGCATGGAAGGGATATTGAAACTTTTAATTCATTTTAAAATTTTATAAAAATGTCTAATTATGGGTAAATGTTTGGTTATAAAAATAAATGCATGTTAACGATGCTCCAGTTAACATGCCTAAAGCGTTTATAGATCGTATTAATCTTGAGTTAGGGATGCAATTAAAACACTTTCTTCTCTAAAGGGGTTACGGTTCCTTTGGTTTATGAGTCTGGAAATATTTTTTCCTTACAACTTTATATGCCAAATAATAGGTCATGTAGGATTAACTCGTCCCTTACTTTATTAAGTTTTTTATGAATGTAGTCACTTATGATAGAGGAACAATCTACGAAATTTTTTCCTTAAGAATAATGCAAATGACTTCATACATCCATTCTTGCAAATCTTGAGTAGTTATGATTCCAAACACTCGATTGAGAAGGGCAATAATGTCATTGATTTACTCATAAAATTCACTCCTTTACATTGAGTTGTTTGTATGATATCCATTGTTTGTTCATAGTTTACACACTTTCTTGGATCACTATCCTAGTATCATTGATAAGCCTTCAGTGATCTCTATTTTCTGCTTATAGTCAGGTATTTGTAGCAAGTGTCCAGTGTATTTGACTACATAAGAAATATGATCATTACACTCTCATAGTTTAGCAAACCTCATCTCGCAAGGTGATAATGTTTTGTGCATGCGATGATGAATTTTGGGAACTCTACTGAAATAAGGAAGGTCATTGCTTAAGGTAGGTTGTTGTTGCGTGCAATCCTTCTCTATGGTTTTTTGCTGTATTATTTTAACTTGTCAATAGACATGATAAATTTCCTTTTTATCTTACCATATTTTACAAAATTGAATTTACAACCCTCCAACTAATTAACTATTAAATTGTTGACATTTATTTTACAGAATGCTTTTCAATTTGCATTTTTTTGGTTCACGGGTAAACATTAACTTTAATTGAGTAGTAAATTCCCTTATTCATCACAATATTTTGATACATCTTTTATGTCGATATAATTAATGCATTATGAGTATGGCCTAAAATGTTACTCTTAAGGAAATACGAAAGATACCATATGTACATTGGGTGTGGGGTAAGTACTTATACATTTTGGACAAATCGTCATTCATTGAATTACATACTTGAAGAATAAATAACTTTTTTCTCCTATTTCACAATAATACCTCAAATAAAGGATATTATATGCTAAGCTAAATGTTGGCGAGAAAATTTGTCAGGTGGACAAATTTGTGGATTTCTTGCCAACTCTCTGGGAGTTGAAGTCCCTCTACTTAAATGATGCTGCTTCCATATTTGAATGTGTGAGTAAAGTGAGTTTTATCCGTGGTGGCCTTGCGGCCGGGGACCCAACAGGGGCACTCCATTGACCTTGTAGAAAATATATCAAGTGCTTGCTAGTGAGGAATTTTTCAAGAGAGTGGGAAAAGGAGTGAGAATATGAAGTAGGTGAACTAATGTTGCAGGATAGTATTAATCGCCAAATTCATAAATGTGGAGTTCCTGCAATGGGAGAAGACACAAAAAATAATGATTCGATTGAGCCATTCAAAGAATATGTTAAAAAAATATGTGGGAAATCTATTATCCTTCAATAAAGATACCCTATAATTCCTCTCATGGATTCGTTTCGCTATTGCACTCATTGCAGAAAAACATCCATCATGGTTTGGAAAGTGAAAAGACTGATGGGTGGATAGAGACTCTAAGTTGTGTGCATATTCCCCATGTCGAAAAAGTGGAACATGCAGTGGCTCATTTCAGTAAGGAATTTAGAGAAACAAATAACTTCTCAGCAGGATAAGATGGAGACCATCCAGGAAGTGAGATCAAGTTCGCTGGAGCATCTTATTCTTTTGCATGATTCTTTCTTCCTCTTCTTCTTCCTTCTCTCTCTCTCTCTCTCTTTTCTTCCCCCCAAATTTCTCTCTCTTCAAAATTCTAATTTCACGTTGGGGTTTGCACTTTTTAATATGTCTTTAAGTCAATTAAATGTGACTTTAGAAACATGATGTAAAAATTAAGTTGCCTTGTTTTTATTAAAGGGAATTAAAATTTGATAGGAATGTGAATAGTCTAAAGTAAAAAATAGGACATATGAAAGGTCACTGGGAAGATGAAGAGTTTCCCCTCTTCTATAAATTATAATGAGCTCCTTATTTGAGCTTCTTCTGAAATTTCTTAGTTGTTGGTTGTATTCTTGTAAATTCATGAGAGAGTTATTGCTTACTTGTGAGTGAAAAAGAGTTAGCCACTTTCTACTCTCCCCCTCTTTAATTTCCGTAATTCCTCACTATGTACAACTGTGATTTTGCAAGATAATAAAGGAATAAATTTGTCTTTTCCAAGGCATATGAATGTTTATATCTTTGTATATATGGTTTCCTCTAGCTAGTGGCCCCAAAATCATGTTGTTTCCTTCTCTAGAAATGCATGTGTAATATTTTGTAACTAGTGTATGTAAGGATCTAATTTTCTACTTACAACATTAGTTCACCTACTTCATATTATCACTCCCTTTCCCACTCTCTTGACAAAGTCATCTCTAGCAAGCAATTGATAGATTTTCTGTAGGGTGAGTGGAGTGCCCCTATTGGATCCCTGACCACAAGGGCACCACGGATAAAAATCACTTTACTTGCACATGTAAATACAGAAGCAACACCATTTAAGTAGAGGGACTTCTACTCCCAAAGCGTTGGCAAGAAATCCCCAAATTTTTCCACCTAACAATTTTTTTACCAACAGTTTTTGGCACCCACCGTGGGGTAGATTTAACATCATCTGCACCCAAAAAATGATTTGGAAAAATACAAAAAATATTTAAAAATCTGAAAATAAAAAATTAGAATTGGAATAGTCACCCAAGCCTTATGTCTTCAAACCATGGCTATTCTAGGAAATCCTCTTGTTGAAAGACCTGAGTTACTTTTCCACATTCAAGAGGATATTACTTCAAATTTGTGAGAGGCTATTTGTCATAACAGGAAAAATTTCACCCAATAATTCATTTCCACGAGAGTACTTGACCTCAAAGAAGAACGAACTACTGAAATAGAAATACAAAGACAAATTCAAGCACCACAAAGAAGAGTATAAATTTTCAAGATGGCAGATAGAAGGTACACCCGTCAACAAAGACAAGGAGGATAAACAGATCCCATCTTTAAAGAACTTCAAAGAATACAAGAGTTTCTCATAAATCTGAGTTCTCCCCTTCATAAAATAAATGGTTGCATTGGGAGTCCAAGTGTTTTCAATCCATTGGACGTTGAGTTTTCATACATCAATGAGAATCTTGAATATTTCACTGACGTAGAGACTGAAGAAGAAGCTAAAGAATGAGAAGCAAGATCCGAAATAGAAATAAGAGCTCAAATTGAAGAAATTGAAACATCTCAGGCTGAAGAGGATGCAAGAGTAGCAACTGAAGCCATAACCTTAGAAAGGTTGGAATTTAGAATTAAGAATGGAATGGCAGATCGTAGCTGTGAAGAACACAGAATAAATATATCACAGGGTGGAAACACCGACCTAATTTCCTTTCATCAACCACTCCATGAGCTACCAAAAGGCTCAAGAAAAAAAATTCCAAAATTCAAAGGGGACGATTCTCAACTTCCCGAGGGACATGTAGCAGTTGTAGACACCTAAATTCTACTTTTGCAATCTTATTGCTAAAAACACAAAAATCACCCTTATTCTTACCATTTCTGTTATAATTAGTGATTTCCACCAATTAACTAACATTTCTTACCATTTTGGTCAATTAACAACACTTTTTTGATTACCTATCCTTGTTCACATTCAGGATGTCAATTTACAACAAATTATAAGTCAAAATCCTCTTATAAATAGACAATTAGCAATTATTAGCTAATTAATCCTATTTAACCCTTATTTTGGTCAATATACCCTATTATTGGATCAAACCTCTCTTCCAACCACTCAAAATCATCCCACTTCCTTTAAAAACATCTTAGAAGGCTTCAAAATTTTATCCTAGCCTCCTAATTGACCCTAAGTGGATAATTAAGGATTCTCACATCTTAATCACTTGTTAATTCACTAATTGTGCTTAGTAAACCTTAATCATGATTAGTAATTCTTAATCTACTTTGTGATTTTAGTCCCACATGCACCAAGATGATAGTTTTCTTTAAAGGAAAAATTATAAAAAGGACTAACCACATACCTTTAAACTTTACACCATGTTTTGATTTGCATATCACATAAGAAATATGATTAATAGCCAAGTTCAATCCTTGCCTCAAGCCTTGAATGAGGTTAGTAGATGGGATCCAACATGATCTTGTAGTCATTGTTGGAGAGACCATCTCACCTTCCTTGGAGTAGTAACAACTCCCAATTTGATTTCTCCTAGATGTATTTAGGTCTATGTTAGTTAATTGAACATACTAGTAGGCATGCTTTAGATAGGTTTTGAGTTATATTCATGTTAGTTAGCATTCCATTAAGCTTTTATCTTTGATGTAACTATTATCAGATTCAATAAGAATTGGCTCAATTATACTATAAGGTGTTAGTCTTAGCTTTTCTTGGAAACTTTTAGTAGTCTACCTTTGGCACGCCTGGTGGGACCATACCCCATTGCATTCATTTTTTAAAATCTTTTCAACTTAGTTTCAAAGTTTTTCATTTCAAGCTTTCTAGATTAGTTTCAACTTTTCTAGATTAGTTTCAAGTTTTCTAGTTTAATTTCAAGCTTTCTACATTACTTTCAAGATTTTTAGATTAGTTTCTCAATCTTTTTAGATTAATTTCAAGTTTTTAGAGTAATTTTCAAAGTTTTGTAGATCAATTTTCAAGCTAGATAGTTGTTTTAACTAGATTAGTAGTAGAAGTTGTTTTTTCATGTTCTTTGCAGGATAAAAGGAGGTGAAGTGCTGTCAAAATTTCCCCAAAAGGCCAAAGTTTTGATCTTTTTCAAAAAATCCTTATTAAAAGTCATATTTTAACCACCTACATGAAGGCTTGCACATGTGTTTTAAAGGGTGTGCCCACACTCCAAAGTCCACGCCTGTACTCTACTAGACATGTCTATGCTCCAAAGTGTGCGCCTGTGTCTCTCTGGCCATCCTGTGTATCAATGGTTTTTCATCTCTGTGTGTGGCTTACGCCTGTGTATCAAAGTGTGTGCCTACGCCTCTTTGGCCACACCTATGCAAAATTGACTGTGTAAAATATACAAAGGTGTGTGTGTGTGCTTCAGGTTCTGCACCCGTGATTCAAGGTCTTTGCCCATGCTTTATAGGAAGCGCCTGTGCATAAAGATGTGTGTTGGCACACTCATGTAAAGTTTTCTCAAGATTCAAAATTTTAAGTTATGGTTTTTAGTATTCCTGTCATTTTTTTAGGGATTTCAGTTACTATTACTGTCAATTTTCTAATTTTAGAGTAATATTACTAACCAAATTGCCTTAGCATTTGATAAGGGATTTTTGATAAAATTTTCTTAGGGTTTGATGAGTGATTTTATTTTCATACTTTTTTTGAGTTTGGAATAGGGTTGTGTATGCTCTTCTCTTGTACTGTATGTGATCTTGAGAATCAAAAGCACCTCTAAACCACTTTTTACAAATTTAGAGTAAGAAGGAAAAAACATCATTCATTGTTATGCTTAAGGGGAATAAAATTTCATTTTGAGATGTACATGACCTTTTAATTTAAGATATTTTTCACTTAATAAATAACCAAGGCTAAAATTTGTGTATGCTCTGCCCTTGCACCTAGTGTGATCTTGGGAACCAAAAGCAATTTTAGTCTTTTATTAAGAAGCACTTGGATTAATTGGGAATAAACCTTGATTTGTAAAGTTTTATGGTAGTAAGTTGATTTACAAGCTTTTTTATCTAGTTGGGTTACTTGTTGTGTATACTCTTCTCTTACACCTAGTGTGATCTTGAGAATCAAAAGTAGCATTTAATCCTCTTTTTATGATATTATAGATCTTTTTGAACTACTAACCATTTGTGTGAAGGACCTAACGATAGTAAAAGAAAGGATGGCTCTCTTAAAATGAAATTTTAACATTCATGTGTGTTGTAAGTTGCCAATGGTGGTCTAAACCAAATTGCTTAATCTAAAAGATAAAAAAAAAACACCCCAACACACCATTCAAAACATTGTATTATAGGTTTCGGTTAAGAGATATGGCTCATCCGCTTTCAACTAGGATATAACCCCTTTGGCATAAGCATTAAGCTAAAAAAATGGGGGGTGGTCATAGGAACCCCAAAGTATTTCATGCAAATGGTAACCTTGTCAACGAAACGAGAAAGTGCTCCAAACTACCAAATTGACTAGTACTCCTTGAAAGTTTAGAGTCAAAACTATCTCCATTGCGACCCCAGTGATAATACAACTGAACACACTAGTTGCTCATTGTATTAAAAGGGGGGTAAAGTAAAGCTAGGATACTCCTTGGGAAACCAAGCTCACAGAGGTAGTTTGTGAAAACCTAGGTGAGAGAACTAATAGGAAGCTTTCCGGCTTGGAGCTAATTTTGTCTTAGTTAGTATACTTGAAAGCTCTCACAAAGTGACAAATTTTTTGGATTCAAAATCTTGTTTTCGAACAAGAGAAATAATCTCTTAAACTTGAAACCACGTGAAATTTCATCATAAAATCTATTTAGTGTTACTTTGCCCTAGTTTTTCACTTGTCCTAAGACAAGGCAAAACTCTGCCAAAGTTACACCAAGTTATTTTCATCACCACTTGGTCTACTCCTTTTATTTTCTTGTTGCTCATTTTGAGACAAAATAAGAACAAACATATATGGATACCTACTAGAAATAATTGTGTCCACCAATTTTGCTGTCTATTTACATGACTAGGTTGCAATTCTAGAATTCAAGTGTGAATGGTACATCTTTGTGATCCAGTATGCCCTTTTGTATCAAACCCATATTGAGACTTACTATCATTGTAGTTAGGTTGTCTTATCACTGAATTATTTCAAGTTGTTATGCTGCCCACATTATATCCATACAATTATGATATTTACCTCTTGTTTCCATTATGAAACTTGGCCTAAATCTCTAAATTGTATTGTTACACTGCTTGCACACATACTAATTCCTTGATATAATTAGGAATATTTTTTACATCCCAGCCTTGTCTTGAGTTTTTTGAGTGTTGATGTTACTTTATTAGTATCACTATAACGTCATTTTGATACTAAAAATATTGTTTTCATGCAAATTTTGATTAGAGTGACCAAATGGCGTTGTTATACTTCTCAAATTTTTAACTTCCTTTTTACAAAACTTAGACTTTGTTACTGTCAAAAAAACTAGTTTTAGTATACCTTGTTGGAGGATTATGTCAACACTCTCTCAACATTTAGGTCTTATTTGTCTCAAACTATGCCTAACTGGTGATATTGTGTTATCACTATTTGTTTCAAACCTATGTCGAAAAATCATAGGGAGTAAACTTTTGTTGTGAATGGATTTGAGGCTTATACGTCATTATATTGTCCTAGATATCTCTTCTCATGTTTTACCTTGTTAGGGTAGGTCATTATTTATTCTTTGGTGTCCTTAGGTTCATATTGATCCTTCATATTTGTGAACATTTATTGTTTGGTATTCTTTGTAATGATTTGATGTCGTTATGCCACTTGGTTTATCCTAGGGCCCATGTTTGCCAAATGTCTATATGGTTTCCTTGTGCTGCCCAAATTGATACAGGACTTCATTTGAATTGAAGGAGTTCAATGGAACTATATTTGTCTAGAAATTTGTATCCCACAAACGCCAACAATTACCAACTATCGTGAATTTCCTTATATGTATGAAACTAAGGAATCAAAGTTTCAGCATTCTCATCAAAGGATGCCCATCATAGCTAAGCCTTGTTTGGTTCTTCACGTTAGATAATCTGTTCGGGGTACCCTGTTCCCAACCTTCATCTCATAGTCGGTGGTATGGTTTGGATTCTTCTGATCCAAATTATTATTTGGTTTCCCCCCACCCTTCTTCTAATTCCAATCCATATTGTTCTTTTGATTCTTTGGATTCACCTTGATCTTCTAAAGATTCTCATCAGAGATTTTCACCTCATTCGACTCTTAAGTCATAGTTCTCTCTCTCTTCATAGGACTCCCCTTATCAGTCACCTAAATGGGTATCTTATTTTAAATATCCATGCAGCCCCAAGTTTTGCTAATCAAACATATAATTTGGTTCTTGAGCCACAGTCCTTCCTTTCTTTGTAGGACCTCCCTTATTTTCCACCTCGACAACCTCTTCCTCTGTTAAAGATCTGGGTGAATCCAAATTCTTCTAAGTTAACACCCAAATCACATTCATATAATTCGAAACCTACGTCACAATCATTTAAGTCGAACTCCATGTCGTAATCATCTAAGTTGATGCATACATCATAAACACCTTAGACGACTCCCATGTCACAATCATATGCTGATTTTCTATGCGATCCTTGTTGTTTCCTGACAATATGTCATCTTCTAGGAAAGATAATGCAAATTAGTTCTAAATCTACATCTTTTTCTACTCGCAAAACATCTAGATCCAAATCTACTTCGTCTCTTGAGTCATCATCTTCTCAAAATTCCATACCAGTTAGACTCATTTCTTCTAGTCAACCTCCCATGGTCAAAGAATAACCACCCATGTTGATTTATTTCTTTCAAAAAGAAGAAGTGATCACATAAATCATGGAATCACATGATGACATTCCCCTAGAGGATCACAAGAAATCATTCTCTTTAGACCTCGATACATTTGTGTATTGCGGGGAAGAGGTTGATTCCATTTGTCAAACTATAGAGGAAGACCATAGGATCATTGAAATTGATCCTCCTCTTACTCATCCATCTTCTCATTCTTCATTATGTGATGAAATTCATGGGTTTAGTATTGATCCATGTCCTATCTTATCATTACCCAATCATTCTTTATCTATCAAGATTCCTCCATTGCAATCTCACCTTGGGTCACCACCTAGTAGCCCATCTGGTTCTGTATGTGGTCCACTTCCAAGTAGCCCTTCATCATCTATGTGTAGCTCCACCTCTTAGCAGCCTATTTTCTTATATACTGGGGGCACGTCCTAGAGACCCCTCATCTTTGATTCTTAGCCCATGTTCTAGTAGCCCATCATCTTTCATATATGGGACACCTCCAGGTAGCCCTTCATCTTTATTTTATGGGACATCTCCTGGTAGCCCACCTCTTTTATACTTGGGGCACATCCTAAACCCCCCTCATATTCTATTATTGGGCCACATCCTTGTTAGGTTGTGGATCCTTTTTTCATGTGTGAAAGTGTTGAAGACTTTACACTAAGAGTACTGTACACTTTTCATGTATCCTCGCCAGGTGTTCAGCCTTGAAAATATGCACCTGATATATCAGGGAAACGTACTCTTCTCATATAGGAAAGTTTTTTGACCCATAGGTTTATGGGACGGGTTTTTGCCCATGGTTTTGATACCCATGATTTTGTAAAACTACTTAAGCAGTTGTCTATTTATATGGTTTTTATGCATATGATAGATGTATGAAAAACATTGTAGATGTGTTTTGAATTCGGCTGTGAATTCTGTAGAGTTTGTTGAGCATAGCTCCAAACATATATGGGTATTGTATTGAGAGAGTGGTGGCTTGTAATAAAATCTAAGCAAGTGATTCTTAGTGGACGTAGCCCAAATTGGATGAACCACGTTAAATATTGTCTCCTTGTGTTGTGTTATTTTATCCTGCAATTTTATTTTAGATCTGCAATAATTTCTACATAATTAGTTTCTACCGTTGCTATTCTGTGAGGGAATATTCCACATATTTTATCTCTTATTTCCTAACAATTGGTATCAGAGCCTGGTTTTGGTTTGCTAAAGTGTTGAATCGCAGGGAAAGTTTTTTAGCTTGAGTGGGAGCTATGGCAGATGATGGAAAATCTAGGGTTGATAAATTCAACGGGTAGAATTTACCTCTTTGGAAGATGCAGATGGAAGATTACCTTTATTAGAAGTATCTTTATACTCCACTGTCTGAGAAGGTGAACAAACCCTCGAGTATGATAGATGTAGAATGGGATTTGTTGGATTGGAAGGCACTTGGAATGATCCGGCTGTGTCTTGCATCTTCGGTATTATTTAATGTTTTAAAGGAAAATACTACAAAAGATCTAATTGATGCATTAGGGGAAGTTGTATGAAAAACCCTCTGTCGCTAACAAGATATTTTTAATGAAAAATTTGTTTAATATGAAGATGTCTGAGAATAGTTCAGTAGCAGATCATTTAAATGATTTCAATATAGTTGTGAATATGTTAGCTTTGGTTACAATAGAATTTGATGAAGAAGTTAGGACTTTATTAATTCTGTGCTCTTTACCTAAGAGTTGGAATAGCCTGGTAATGGCGGTAAGTAACTCAGTTCCAGCTAACTCGCAGTTGAAGTTTGAGGATGTTGTAGGGGTGATTCTAAGTGAGGAAATGCGAAGAAAAAGCTCTTGGGAATCTTCTACTTTAGGGAATGCTTTGACAGTGGAAACTAGAGGGAGATGGAAGAATAGAGGAAACCGGTGGAAAATCAAAAGATTGGGCAAGGTCAAATCCATGAACAAGATTGTATGCTGGAATTGTGGAAAGCCTGAGCATGCAAAGAAGGACTGTTGGGAGCTTCGAGATAAGAAGAAACAACAGGAAGAAAATAAGGAGGCAAAAGTGGAAACGGGTAATGTATGTCAAGATGCTTTGATTCTTTCTTTGCACAATATTATTGAATCTTGGGTTTTAGATTCAGGGGCTTCTTTCCATGCTTCTCCACATAGGCATTATTTTTTTGATTATGTTCAAGGAGATTTTGGGCATGTTTTTCTTGGTGATGATGAGGCCTTGCAGCATAGTTGGAAAAGGTTCTGTTCAGGTTAAGATGCAGAATGGGAATACTTGGCTATTGAAGGATGTTAGACATGTTCCTACATTAAGATGAAATTTGATATCGGCAGGGCAGTTGGGAAGTGATGGTTGTACTGTGATATTTACAGTGGACTCTTGGAAGGTTACCAAGGGTGCTCTTGTGGTGGCAAGAGGTAAGAAGGTTGGAACCTTGTATTTAACCACTTATAGCACTAATGTTTGTAATCTTGTGGCTTCAGAAGTAGATACAACATTGTGGCACTATAGGCTCGGTCATATGAGCCATAAGGGAATGGAGATCATAAAGAATGATTTTCCTGGATATACATAAACATAGGTTTGGAGTTCTGTGAGGACTGCATATATGGGAAACAGAAGTGAGTAAGGTTTCTCAAGGTTGGACCTACAAAGAAAGAGAGTAAGTTAGAGCTGGTGCATTCTGATGTGTTGGGGCTGAGCTCAAGTATCATCTCTTAGGGGTTCAAGTTATTATGTTACTTTTATTGATGATGCAACAAGGAAAGTTTGGGTTTATTGTATTAGAAACAAATCTGATGTATTTGACACTTTTGTTAAATGGAAAGCCTTGGTAGAGAATGAAACAGGTCTTAAGCTAAAATGTCTCAGGTCAGATAATGGAGGGGAGTATTGCAGCAATGAATTTGATGATTATTGTTCTAAGAATGGAATCCGCAGGTAAAAATATGGTTCTAGGAACTCCACAGTAGAATGGGGGGTGTTAGAAAGGATGAACAGAACAATAATGGAATGTGCTAGGAGCATGAGGTTACATGCAGGACTGTCCTCTTTCTTTTTGGGCAGAAGCGGTGAGCATAACTGTGTACTTGATAAACAAGAGGACCTTCAAGTGCCTTGGATGGAGGCATACCTGAGGAGGCTTGGTATGGTAAGAAAGTTGATTATTCATTTCTTAGAGTCTTTGGATGTGAGGTGTTTGTTCCATATAGACAAAGATGATAGGGACCAAGCTAGAGGCTAAATCAGAAAAATGTACTTTCATTGGTTATGGTGGTGATGACTTTTGGATATAAATGTTGGAGTATTAAGGACAAGAAAATCATTCGATCTAGGGATGTGGTCTTTAATGAGAAATTCATGTATAAGCAGCAGTTGCAGGAAAATAGGGAAGAATCCAAGAAAGAATATGTAGCGGTAGAGGATCTTCCAGATGGAAAAGTGACACATGAATCAGTTCAGGAACCTCCTCAACAGGAACCCCAAACTCCTATATTGAGGAGGTCTTCTAGGGTAAGAAGAGAACCTGAAACATTTTTCTCCTTCTCTTTATTATTTATTACTCACTGATAGTGGAGAGCCAAAGAGCTTTGATGAAGCAATGTAGGTAGATGCCAGGAAGAAGTGGGAGCAAGCCATGGATGAGGAGCATTAGGCTCTCATGGAGAACCATACATGGGATTTGGTGAAGCTACCTGAAGGAAAAAGAGCATTACAGAACAAGTGGGTGTTTCAGATTCAAAGAGGGAAGGAGGAAAGAAAATATATAAGGCCCGGTTGGTGGTCAAAGGGGTTTGCACAGAAAAAAGGTATAGATTTTGATGAGATTTTTCTCCTGTAGTAAAAATGACTTCTATTAGAACTATTCTAGGAATAGTTGCAGCAGAAGACTTGCACTTAGAACAGCTTGATGTAAAGACTACATTTCTCCATGGTGATTTAGAGGAGGAACTATATATGCAGTAACCAGAGGGCTATGAGGTCAAAGGTAAAGAGAAGATGGTGTGCAAACTGAAGAAGAGATTGTATGGCTTGAAACAAGCTCCACGTCAATGGTATAAGAAATTTGATAGCTTCATGATGGAGCAAGGTTATATTAGATGTCATTCTGACCATTGCGTGTATACAAAGAAATTTGAGGATGGCAGTTATATTATCCTTTGTCTGTATGTGGATGACATGTTGGTTGCAGGTAAAAACATGCATGAAATAAAAGTACTCAAGAAGCAACTAAGTGAATCCTTTGCTATGAAGGATTTGGGGGCAGCCAAACAAATCCTTGGTATGAGGATATCTCGAAATAGGAAGGAACGAAAGCTAACTTTATCTTAGGAAGAGTACATTAAGAAGGTCTTGGAGAGGTTTAATATGCAGGATGCTAAATCGGTTGGGACTCCTTTGGCAGGCCATTTTAAGTTATCAAAGGAGCAGTGTCCCAAGACAGAGCAGGAGAGAAACCAAATGTCCAAGGTACCTTACTCATCAGTGAGTTGGTAGTTTGATGTATGCCATGGTGTGCACCAGGCCTGATATTTCCCATGCAGTGGGAGTGGTGAGTAGATTTATGAGTGATCCAGGTAGAGATCACTGGCAGGCAGTAAAGTGGATCCTTCGGTATTTGAGAGGGACCATGGGGACAGTTTTGTGCTACAGTGGATCAGACACCACTTTTGTGTGGTTATGTAGATTCAGATATGGCTAGAGATGTAGACACTAGGAGGAGCACAACAGGTTATGTTTACACTTTAGGTGGGACTAGCAGTAAGCTGGATTTCACGACTACAGAAGTTGGTGGCTTTGTCAACCATAGAGGCTGAGTATGTTGCTGCCACAGAGGCAAGTAAAGGAAATGATTTGGTTACAGAAATTACTTGAGGAGTTGGGGCATAAGCAGGAGGAAGGAAAGTTGCATAGTGATAGTCAGAGTGTTATACACCTAGCTAAGAACTCTGCTTTCCACTCTAGGAAAAAGCATATACAGTTAAGGTACCATTTCATCAAGACAGCTTTGGAGGAAGAGAAGTTAAAGTTGGAGAAGATTCATACTGATCAGAATCCTATAGACATGATGACCAAGGTGGTCACAAGGGAAAAACATTGAAGTTGTGTTCAGCTTTGGTTGGTCTTCACAGAAAACTAGTGAAGGGTTGAGAAGCTTGCTCGGAGGAAAACTAGTCTCCAAGTGGGAGATTGTTAGGTTGTGGAGCCTGTTTTCATGTGTGAAAGTGTTGAAGACTAATACACTAAGAGTATTATACACTTTCCACAGTTGTCTTGCTAGGGTTTGGGGGCGTGAAGCCCTTGGTAGATCAGGGGTTCGGGGGCGTATGCCCCCTAATTTTTTTTTAACCTGGGTTAACAATTCGTGCCCGAGTATATCGTTGACATAGATTTCCTCATATGGGTAGGATTTTGACCTATAGGTTTATGGGATAGTTGGCTTGCCCATAAAATCTGATACCCACGTGATTCTTTAAACTACATTACTAGTTGTCAAATATTTGGTTTGAACCATCATGAAAGAACTATCAAAAACATTGTAGATGTGTCATTTGAATTCGGGGTGTCACTTCTGTAGAGTTTGTTGATCATACATATTTTTCCAAATAGTTATCCTACTGGGTATTGTATTCGAGAGATGAACGGTCCACTTTGTAATAAAATCTGTAGTGCCCATACTTTACACACACAAATACAACAGTAAAATACCAGGATAATTTTTTCTTTTGACTTACATTTGCTCATTACAAAATGCCACAAGGACTCCCAGTCAGGAAAACTCGACAACGTATACGACACTTACATAAGTCATCAAATCATATAGACACATGACAACACCATATACATGTTTATACCACACTTTTCCAAATAAAAGAGTACTATCAATGACCCAACCACAAGACAAATGACTCTAGGATTGGCAACCCACAACACATCATTCCTTTAATTACATCTTAGTTACGATTTACATTACAAGGACATTATGAGCAAGGATAAGCTTCTCAAGCGTTTATTTAATGTTTGAAATTTACCCTTGCTACCAAGAGAATCTAACGTGATGTCAAGATGAAATATTGGGATTAAGGAAGACATAGATTCAAGATAGCTTTTTCCCAAAAACATCCTTCGATCACGGAAAAGTTATTTCGCTACCCAAGGTTGATAAAGTTCACTAACTTATGGACTTCCATTTATATTTATATATCTTTTGTTTTCTCAAAGAGTTTGGTCACACCAGGTGACTTATATTCTTTGCAACGCATGAAAAATGCTTAATTAAGTTAAAAGGACTCCAAGAGTGCCCTTAATACTAACCTCAAATTTTGGTTTTACTCTCATATGATTTACTTTTGCGTCACCCTAGGGTCTCATTATTACTATCGTTTTAAACATAAGAGTTACGAAAGTACTTGTCTGACATATTAACGAAGCACATGGTTAATCTTAATTCTAGTTTCACCCAGGGCTTCAATCTCTATTATAGGTGTGATTAAGGTTAAAATGTATTTACCCTATAATCCTTTCGTGAAAGATCAAGGCACTAAATTTTCACAAGCCCAAGACAAGACATTTATCTATGAGGGAAAAAAGGGTTCACTAACGAGAATGCAAGACAAAGAAAAACTATATAGCGATCTTCATTTAGGTCATTTGGATCCAACAGGGATTTCATTTGCTGATGAAGTTAATTTCTAGATCTAATTTCGCAAGGCCCAGAAATCCAATAGGATACAAGGGAGTAATATCTCTACCTACTCCACAGATGGGAAGGTTACACTGCTTAGTCATTCCTTCTAACAAGGACTCATAAGGTGACTTCCAAGGTGGTCTTCACCACTCAGCCTGGTGTCAGACCTGAAGAGAGGACATTCTTCTCGCGATTACCAAAACTAGATGGGAACCGCATACTCTGGATAAAGTCGGACCATGTCATTCCTAAAATATGGGTTCATGACCATGTCGCTAGACATAATGACTATGACGGTAAACTCCTTCTAGGGGTTTTATTTACCTAACCTAGGAGGTCTCATCGAGTGCAAAGTTTAAGGTCGTTCTACGGTCTTAAATTTTCTTATATGGTAAAAAGGATCACACATGCAAGCAAGTTATGCATGAATATTTTATTAAGGTTGAGTGTTCCCATTAAAACTCTTTATTATGTTTGTAAGGTAAGAAGATAACCCAGTAATTAATTTAATCGTTTATTGAATACTGAGAAAGTATTACAATATACTAACTTCAATTTCAATTTACTATGTATAAATCAAACCCTTTTTTTGCCATACACAACTAAGAAACAAATTGAACTGGTGATTAGATGCACATTTCCTAAGTATCCCTAAAACTAGCATAACATGCATATTAACAAATCTCAATTATAACTTTTTGGTAACAAAGAGACTACATTAGACAGTAATTCATTTTACAATGACCTATAAAAATTACAATAATAATAATTAAATTACACATCACCTTTTTCATCGTCATTCTTCCATCCTGCAAAACCCATGTGAGCATGATATCAGCGATAAATTGCTGGCATGGCATCCATCCTAATCAATCATAATTATCATTTTTCAGTTTCCCATTTACATCTAACAATAATTATAATTTGCAATTGAAATAAAAAAAAGTCCAGAAACATGTATTCATTGCCTTTCATTTTTCTTCATTTTATAAACCTAGGAGAGAGAAAGAGAAAGGAAGAGAGAGAAAACATCATTTTGTCAAAAGTTCCAATACACACAAAAAGTTTCATTATAGTGTTTTAAACAATTATTTACGTGTGTTAAAAGTTTCCAGGGTGATTTGGCAACCCTACGAGGTCCCACAGCTTTCTATTCTTACATTTTCTCACTAGCTACAAAACGTTCAAAACGGGCTCGGAGGCTAAGAAACTGCTTCCAAAGGTTATCTTCCAATGAGCACGCACACCATGATTAACTTTCTATGTGTCCCTAGATATACCAAGAATTCATAGCAACTGACAGAATTGAAAAAGAGTGAACGGTTTGCGTTTGGCGGTTAGTTCTCCGGGGCCACTGGTCGTAGTTCACCCAGTTGTAAAATGACAAAAGTTAGCTCGAGGGCCCAGAAAATTGCACGTCCAAAATGAACGTTCGATGGAGGAGCACGCAATGAGACATCTCCTACTAGTTCCCCTATATAAAGAGATTTCATCAGAGTCGACGGGACTGAGAACTAGAAAACCATTTTCAAACGATGACAAGTTTTTCTGGAGTGACAAGATGAAATTGGACCAATTTGACCTCGTCAAACTACGACCGAAGGCCTACAAAATGGCTTCACCAAACTATCCTGAAAAGTGCTCTTTCCTATACTGAATGTTCCATGCATTTTTCTAGTATAAACGCTAGAGGTTTGCGAAGACAGGACGTGATTTCTCTTTCCGGGTTTCAAATGGTGGTCCAAAACGGAAGCCAACTTTCTAGTTTTAACAACTTTCTACTGTTGTAAACCAATGTAATAGGGCTCCTATAAGAGCGTCAAAAGGATGTCAAATGATCGTTTCGGGTCAAACCAAAAATCAAGGTGACTCCTTATATACCAAGGTACATGAATGAAACTTCACATCTCGTTTCCAGAGTTGCGAAGGGTACTTGGTGAGTCTCCGAAAATTGCAAAATTTAACTATTTAAAACCAAGAGAAGGTCAACTTTATCAATGGGGAGTCAAATTCGTCTGGTCAATAGAATGATATTGGAGCGGTCAAGAAGGGTAAGAGTTTTCTAAATCATCTCGAACTGAGGGTGATAGTTCATGGTTTAAAGTAGATGAGTTAAAAAGACTTCGAGAGTTGTGACATGACACTTTATTGTTTGCAATGAGTTGAAGGGACATTTAACTGTATTAAAAGTCCTAATGATTTAAAATTCTATTTAATTGCAAAAGAGAACTAAAACACGAGAATTATGAGAGGTAAGGGAAGAAGGACCATGCCTGGAGAACGAAGTCAGTCGAAGCCGCAGGCTTTGGTTCAGCATCTTGCTTGGGCACTTCGCCAACTGGTTCACGAGTTTGGATCTAATCTCCACCATGTCACACCAACTTCCCGATCACTTGAATTTTTCCAATAGAATAAGTAGTTTCTTGAAAGTTTCTAGGATTTTTAACATACCCACTTCATACAAATCCTATTAATCGATGATGCAGTGTACGAGGTGCCCCAAGCTAGTTAGAACGCATACAAGCAACAAGTCCACCACGTGACAATCTTGCTCCAAGATTTACATTTCGGCACAAGGAGTTAGGATGCTTGTAAAGGTTATGAACACGCATATCTCCATGAATGAATCCAAGCTCAACCGATCTTTATGAGCACCATTTTTTTTTTGTAAACCACACATGCATACAAATCTAATAAACCATGGTTGTGCATACTCTGAAAATCATGTTGTCCATGTTAAAACATCTCTCTGGGGTATTTTGCAAACAGTTAATGTGCTCATCAAAAACCAACAACATAATGATTAATTCTAGGCATGATTCTACAAGAGGCACTCATGCCATCAAAGTATTTACAATCCTCATGCACTGAATCCTGCCTAGCTAAATGTTAAGTAAACAAAAATGAAGCTTACGTGGTCAGGGTATGTTTCATAAGACCACATCTCTTTGAGGCATTATGTCAAACAGATCACAGGCCATTTTTTTTACACATCCATCTTGTGCATATGCTGCCATCATGGCATTCCATGAGACAACATTTCTTTAAGGCATTCTATCAAACAGTTAATGTGCCTTTTTAACAGACCCTTTTTTTTTTGCATATCCTGCTAACAGTGCAGTCCCTGGGACTGCGTTTCTTCCATGCGTTTAGACAAATAGTTCACCTGCTCCCATGTTTTACCCATGTATCTACTAGGGCATGTGCGACTGCAACATCTGACAAAGTTCCTCTTTTTTTTTATTTACTAGAAGCCCACGCAGGTCTGGGCACGGCTGGGAGTATGCTGGCAACGTGGCAACTTCACAAACCAAAAATCCTCCTCCATTTTGTTTTGATGAGCATCCATACTCTGTCCCCTAAGCTTTTGGACTACAACAACATCTGGCAAACTCCCTCTCTCCAATGAGCTTGGTTTTCCCATGCAGAAGTGTGTGGTGTGGCCTGGGAGAATGTTGAATGGTTGTGGAGTCTGGCTTTACGTGAATCAAAGCATTTTCTTGAAGGTTTTCAAGGCCATTTCAACAAACTCATTTTTGTGTACAGATCCCTGTGCCCCCAAACCAGCCGCCCATTCTAAAACCAAAAAAAACAAAACCCTAACTCGCCCAAAAGAATCACGGGCCTCATTTTTTCACAATTTTTAGATTTTCTCCCCCTTTGCCCTAATCCGCCCCTTTTACGGGCTTTTCAATATTTATTTATTTTTAATTCCTTTTATATTTATTTATCTATTTCTATTTTACAATTGTTTTAACTCTAAAAACGTCACTTAAAACCCTAAATCGAAGTAGACAAATAAATAAAATATAACTTAATATGTTTTTCATTATCCATTATTAGAGGTGAAATTTCGACACGATAAAGCCATATGACTCAAAAAGTAAATCCTTACCAATGAGTTATAATAGGGTATTATACCAAAATGATGATTGGATAGTAATCAATATCCTAAAACATAGAACAACACCATGTATATTATTTATAGCCTTGCGATGACCAGGTAACTATACTTGAACCGAGAACCATAGTTTCAAGAATTACAATTGGATAACCGCCATGATTATTACGTGGGTGATCCACAGTTTGGGGTGTTGATCAATGACCTAACAACAAAGACAGGAGAGGGAACCACCTGAAAGAATTTCAGAATGAGACCTTAACAGGGTCAGTTGAACCGGGTGAAATCCAATTAGAAGATCAACATGCACAACGACAGTCTACAGGCTTAACAACACAATCGTCATGAAGGAGACTGGGGAACACAGGTCACATGGGGCATTACATCCTCCTCCCCTTAAGAAAGCATCATCCCCGATGCGACATACGATGAAGAAGGAAAAAAAAGTAAACAACAAGGAACGAATAAGGTGAAGGCACGCGCTAAGGTTAAGATTTCAGACACAAAAGCATGGTCACGGGGTGGCCCTAGGAACAATTTGTAGAAATTTCAATTTTCAAGGTTTTGTGAAGATTGGCAGTTCCCTCTTATTCATTATTTCATTAATCCCTTTCTATTAACATTATTCTTAATTCAAGTCCTTTAAAATTTCATTTTTATCGAATTTTAGTTTACTCATTCCTGTGGGTTCCCACCATGAACTACAGTCACAACACCCTACCAGGGTCATACACAACACTAAAATTTCACAAGCATACTTTTACATACTTACACGACCATATCACATCACAAGGGTTTCACCAAACCATGGAATGACAACAAGTAGACCACATAGCAAATAATTTCCAACAATTACGTCCTAGACATAGATCTAGTACACACATATGACTGACAAACCAGGTCAACATGCTGATACATGTAAAACGGGTATCACATAACCCAAAACAATCCATGACTGTAACAACATAGTTCCAATCCAATATCCAAAAGTCCATACCAACCAAGGGGAGAGTCAAGCCTCAATCATAACAAAGTCTAACCAGACTCACAAGAGGACACATAACTCACTATACCAACTCCACACATAACAAGACATCACAAAACAAACCCCAGATATCTCCAAAAGTACCTGGTAAAAATCCATATATCTCCTGAAGTATCATAAAAACTCCATATACTCCCCAAAGCATCACCAGATAATCTCCATATGCCTCCCAAAGAGAAAGAAACATAGTGTCAAAACCAAGTCACTCAACCATAGAGGGTCACTCAACCATAGAGCCCCATCTCCTTTCTCCTTTTAATGAGGCTGGGTCACCCTATGGCCCTGGGCACATAGAGCCCCGTCACCCCCAACCCAAGTGACATAATAACTCGTGGTTCAACAACCCACTAGTTATCTATAACTCCTTGGGGCATACCCCCATACAATGAAGTGAGGTCCATAGGTTTAACCACTCCATGGTAAATCCCATGACCCTATTCCAACACATTACGACATTAGAACCAGCATAACAATCCATTCAAATGCCAAGTGGAAAAATCAAAAGCCTTGGGCTAGGCTACAAAACTCTCAAATATGAAAAGAAAGTTTTAAAACCAAGAAAAACAAATGGCTAATTAGCCTAGGTTAGTGCAAAATCCAAATGTTAATGCAAAAATCAAATAAATGCCCAAAATATAAGAACATGTCAATCAAGAAAATGGTTGGTTCTAACAATAAAAGAGAAAAATTAATTTACGAATAAAATACGTATTGAGAAAATAGCACATTACAATCACTATGTGGCCTCATACCGCCACCAAAGGGGTACTCATCGAGTTTCTGGCACTCGGACATCGAGCCTCAGCTCGTGAAAATATACATGTACCCAGAAATGAGTTTATCAAAAAAAATGTAACTGTCATCATCTCTACCTGAACCATTCCTCCATACTCCCACAAGGATCAACATAGTCAAAATCACATAGGATTATTCAATGAACAATCCAATAGGAAAGAGCAGGGGACACAAGGTTGCATAAGTTGAGCCTAAGGTGGTGTGCACCCACAATATACTGAGAAAGCTCGAAGTATACTAAACAGATAAAAGTGGGTTTTTAGTCTATATAAGACTCCACTTTCTCACTTGTACTCAGCTCAAGATTATGACAACTTGGTCCACGCCTCCTCTCTCCACACATACACTCTTGACAATTTATCCCCTTAGGGTCGTCTAGTGTAAGGTCACAACATACACATAACTACATCACAAACACAATGGTAATTCCCACCCAAAAACCATAACGTCTTGCGCATGGTATAAATATACAGGGTACAACACAATCATTACCTTCATGGGTTACGATACATCACATTACCACATCTTGCACCCAAAGTGCAATCACTATACAATAGGGTTCATAGGCTCACTATATGCCCCTATATCACAACATGAATCATTACATATTACACAAATCATACATACAATGGACATAGTAACATCACAACATAACATTCATTTGCTACATACAAAGTGATACACACATTTCTTCAAAACATGGTAAAACATCATGATACAATTCAATTCACTTTACATAAAATCCAGTCATACCACATAAAGACACACCCACATATCACAATATGCCACAATGTTCCAACACTCCTTCATCCACATTAGAATTCTTTTTACACAATCCAAGTAGTAATTCACACATGGACTCTTCATAGAATCCACACAAAGGAGAGAGAATACTCCCATCCCCAAGCACATCAACATGATAAAAAAAGCACACTAAGTGACATACACCTCATGTTCATTCACACTATCACAATTACGACATAGATCACATCACTCTTAAAACACATTACCCTTCCAATATTTATCACCATCATGAAACACTACCACCATCATGCAACCCATCATGTAACACCATCACTATCATGCAAAATCATCACAACTCCAATCCATCCCAGAGGTTCAAGAGCATGAACCTCCACTATGATACCATATGTAGTGCCCATACTTTTACACACACAAATACAATAGTAAAATACCAGGATAGTTTTTTTCTTTTGACTTACATTGCTCATTACAAAATGCCACAAGGACTCCCAGTCAGGAAAACTCGACAACGTATACGACACTTACATAAGTCATCAAATCATATAGACACATGACAACACCATATACATGTTTATACCACACTTTTCCAAATAAAAGAGTACTATCAATGACCCAACCACAAGACAAATGACTCCAGGATTGGCAACCCACAACACATCATTCCTTTAATTACATCTTAGTTACGATTTACATTACAAGGACATTATGAGCAAGGATAAGCTTCTCAAGTGTTTATTTAATGTTTGAAATTTACCCTTGCTACCAAGAGAATCTAACGTGATGTCAAGATGAAATCTTGGGATTAAGGAAGACATAGATTCGAGATAGCTTTTTCCCAAAAACATCCTTCGATCACGGAACAGTTATTTCGCTACCCAAGGTTAATAAAGTTCACTAACTTATGGAATTCCATTTATATTTATATATCTTTTGTTTTCTCAAAGATTGGTCACACTAGGGTGACTTATATTCTTTACAACACATGAAAAATGCTTAAATAAGTTAAAAGGACTCCAAGAGTGCCCTTAATCCTAACCTCAAATTTTGGTTTTACTCTCATATGATTTACTTTTACGTCGCCCTAGGGTCTCATTATTACTATCGTTTTAAACATAAGAGTTACGAAAGTACTTGTCTGACATATTAACGAAGCACATGGTTAAGCTTAATTCCAGTTTCACCCAGGGCTTCAATCTCTATTATAGGTGTGATTAAGGTTAAAATGTATTTACCCTATAATCCTTTCGTGAAAGATCAAGGCACTAAATTTTCACAAGCCCAAGACAAGACATTTATCTATGAGGGACAAAAGGGTTCACTAACGAGAATGCAAGACAAAGAACAACTATATCGCGATCTTCATTTAGGTCATTTGGATCCAACAGGGATTTCATTCGCTGATGAAGTTAATTTCTAGATCTAATTTCGCAAGGCCCAGAAATCCAATAGGATACAAGGGAGTAATATCTCTACCTACTCCACAGATGGGAAGGTTACACTGCTTAGTCATTCCTTCTAACAAGGACTCATAAGGTGACTTCCAAGGCAGTCTTCACCACTCAGCCTGGTGTCAGACCTGAAGAGAGGACATTCTTCTCGTGATTACCAAAACTAGATGTAAACCGCATACTCTGGATAAAGTCGGACCATGTCATTCCTAAAATATGGGTTCACGACCATGTCGCTAGACATAATGACTATGACGGTAAACTCCTTCTAGGGGTTTTATTTACCTAACCTAGGAGGTCTCATCGAGTGCAAAGTTTAAGGTCGTTCTACGGTCTTAAATTTTCTTATATGGTAAAAAGGATCACACATGCAAGCAAGTTATGCACGAATATTTTATTAAGGTTGAGTGTTCCCATTAAAACTCTTTATTATGTTTGCAAGGTAAGAAGATAACCCAGTAATTAATTTAATCATTTATTGAATACTGAGAAAGTATTACAATATACTAACTTCAATTTCAATTTACTATGTATAAATCAAACCCTTTTTTTGCCATACACAACTAAGAAACAAATTGAACCGGTGATTAGATGCACATTTCCTAAGTATCCCTAAAACTAGCATAACATGCATATTAACAAATCTCAATTATAACTTTTCGGTAACAGAGAGACTACATTAGACAGTAATTCGTTTTACAATGACCTATAAAAATTACAATAATAATAATTAAATTACACATCACCTTTTTCGTCGTCATTCTTCCA
This sequence comes from Taxus chinensis, assembly GCA_019776745.2. Lineage (NCBI taxonomy): Eukaryota > Viridiplantae > Streptophyta > Pinopsida > Cupressales > Taxaceae > Taxus > Taxus chinensis. The sequence continues at coordinate 560,861,917 of CM034154.1, forward strand.
TCCTGCAAAACCCACGTGAGCATGATATCAGCGATAAATCGCTGGCATGGCATCCATCCTAATCAATCATAATTATCATTTTTCAGTTTCCCATTTACATCTAACAATAATTACAATTTGCAATCGAAATTAAAAAAAGTCCAGAAACATGTATTCATTGCCTTTCATTTTTCTTCATTTTATGAACCCAGGAGAGAGAAAAAGAAAGGAAGAGAGAGAAAACATCATTTTGTCAAAAGTTCCAATACACACAAAAAGTTTCATTATAGTGTTTTAAACAGTTATTTACGTGTGTTAAAAGTTTCTAGGGTGATTTGGCAACCCTACGAGGGTCTTGCAGCTTTCTATTTTTACATTTTCTCACTAGCTATTAAACGTTCAAAACGGGCTCGGAGGCTAAGAAAATGCTTCCAAAGGTTATCTTCCGATGAAAACGCACACCATGATTAACTTTCTACGTGTTCCCAGATATACCAAGAATTCATAGCACTGACGGAATTGAAAAAGAGCGAACGCTTTGCGTTTGGCGGTTAGTTTTCTAGGGCCACTGGTCATAGTTCACCCAGTTGTAAAATGACAAAAGTTAGCTCGAGGGCCCAAAAACCGCGTCCAAAACGAACGTTTGATGGAGGAGCACGCAACGAGACATCTCCTACTAGTTCCCCTATATAAGGAGAATTCATCAGAGTCGACGGGACTGAGAACTAGTAAACCATTTTCAAATGGCGACAAGTTTTCTGGAGCGAAAAGATGAAATTGGACCAGTTTGACCTCTTCAAACTGCGACCGGAGGCCTATAAAATGGCTTTGCCAAACTATCCCGAAAAGTTCTCTTTCCTATACTGAATGTTCCATGCATTTTTCTAGTATAAACGCTAGAGGTTTGGAAAGACGGGACGTGATTTCTCTTTCCGGGTTTCAAATGGTGGTCCAAAACGGAAGCCAACTTTCTAGTTTTAATAACTCTCTACTGTTGTAAACCGAGTGTAACAGGGCTCCTATAAGAGCGTCAAAAGGATGTCATATGATCATTTCGGGTCAAACAAAAAATCAAGGTGACTCCTCATATACCAAGGTACACGAATGAAACTTCACATCTCATTTCCAAAGTTGCGAAGGGTACTTGGTGAGTCTCCGAAAATTGCAAAAATTTAACTATTTAAAACCAAGAGAAGGTCAACTTTATCAATGGGGAGTCAAATTCATCTGGTTGATAGAACGATATTGGAGCAGTCAAGAAGGGTAAGAGTTTTCTAAATCATCTCGAAGTGAGGGTGATAGTTCATGGTTTAAAGTAGACGAGTTAAAATGACTTCGAGAGTTGCGACACGACACTTTATTGTTTTGCAAAGAGTTGAAGGGACATTTAACTGTATTAAAATTCCTAATGATTTAAAATTCTATTTAATTGCAAAAGAGAACTAAAACACAAGAATTATGAGAGGTAAGGAAAGAAGGACCATGCCTGGAGAACGAAGTCGGTCGAAGCCGCAGGCTTTGGTTCAGCTTCTTGCTCGGGCCCTTCGGACCAACCGGTTCACGAGTCTGGATCTAATCTCCACCACATCACACCAACTTCCCGATCACTTGAATTTTTCCAATAGAATAAGTAGTTGCTTGAAAGTTTCTAAGCTTTTTAACATAACCACTTCGTAAAAATCCTGTTAATCAATGATGTAGTGTACGAGGTGCCCCAAGCTAGTTAGAACACGACCATACAAGCAACAAGTCCACAACACAACAATCTTTCTCCAAGATTTACATTTCAGCACAAGGATTTAGGATGCTTGCAAAGGTTATGAACACGCATATCTCCATGAATGAATCCAAGCTTAACTGATCTTTATGAGCGCCAACTTGTTTGTGAACCACACTTGCATACAAATCTAACAAGCCCATGGTTGTGCATACTCTGCAAATCATGTTGTCCATGATAAAACATCTCTCTGGAATATTTTGCAAACAGTTAATGTGCTCATCAAAAATCAGCAACATAATGATTAATTCTAGGCATGATTCTACAAGAGGCACTCATGCCATCGAAGTATTTACAACCCTCATGCACTGAATCCTGTCCTGGCTAAATGCTAAGTAAACAAAAATGAAGCTTACATGGTCAGGGTATGTTCCATAAGACCACATCTCTTTGAGGCATTCTGTCAAACAGATCACATGCCTTGGAAGTTTCCAACATTTTTTACACATCCATCTTGTGCATATGCTGCCATCATGGCATTCCATGAGACAACATTTCTTTGAGGCATTCTATCAAACAGTTTATGCACCTTTTTAACAGACCCATTTTTTGCATATCCTGCTAACATTGTAGTCCCTGGGGTTGCGTTTCTTCCACGCAGTTTAGATGAATAGTTGCATGCTCCCACGTTTTACCCATGTATCTACTAGGGCACATGTGACTGTAACATCTGCTAAAGTTCCTCTTCCTTTTTTTTTGATTTGCAGGGAGTCCACGCAAGTCTAGGCGCGGCTGGGAGGATGCTGGCAATGTGACAAGTTAAATAGAAAGAAATCTTCCTCCATTTTCTTTGATGAGCGCCCATACTCTAACCCCAAAGCATTTGTGACTGCAACAACATTTGATAAAATCCTTCTCTCCAAAGTGCTTTTTTTTCCCACGCAGGGGTGTGTGGCGCGGCCTGGGAGGATGTTGAAATGGTTGTGGAGGCTGGATTTGCACGAATCACTACATTTTCTTGAAAGTTTCCAAGGCCATTTCAACAAACTCATGGCTTGTGTGTAGATCCCTAAGCCCCCAAACCAGTCGTCCAACCTCCTAACCCAACGCATTGCAGGCTTGCGTTTTCAAAAACGTGGGAAGGGTTTTTTTTGCCTTAATCTACCCTTTTTACGGGCTTTTTATTTATTTATTTATTTTTAATTCTTTTATTTTATTTAACATTATTATTATTTTAAAATTCATTTAACTCGTTTCATTCACTTTGAAAAATCTATTTCATTATTAAAATAATTTAATATGTTTTTCATTATTATTATTATTATATTTTAATTTTTTCATGATATTGTCATATGACTCAATAAAGTAACTCCTTACCAATGATTTGATAGGGTCATACGACCAAACCTGATGATGATCTGGATTGTCAGATCAATACCTAAAACATAGAACAACACCATACATATTATTTATACCCTGCCTGAACTATATCTTGACCAAAACAATAGTAGCAGGAATCGACAATTGGAAAGAATAATTATTATTACGTGGGTGATCCCTCTAGTTGATCACACCCTAACAACAACGAGACACCAATAAAACCACCTAAAGAATTTGAGAATGAGATCTTCCTTAACAGGGTAGTTGAACCGGGGTGAAATCCAATCAGAAGATCAACATGAGCACAACGACATTACATGCTTAGCAACACGATCGTTGAAGGAGAAAATGAACAAAGGTGAACGGGGAATTACACTTTCCATGGGACTACTTGCGTCCTTCATTATTCCCCTCACATGTATCCTTACTTGGGGAACCATTTTTAACCCTTTTCGTTACAACATGAACATTCGGGAACTGAAGTTCGATAGCAAAACATTGGAGCAATTGTCTTGAACATTGTTTGTTTGAGTAAGTGTGATTGTACTTGTTTCTTTGTTAGGTTAGCTAGTTTACTTTCTCGTATTTCATTGCATTCTCTATATTGCATGGAGTTAAACATATTTTTACTCTCTCGTATTGCATTGCATTATCTATGTTGCATGGAGTTACATATTTTTAGCAATGAACAAATGTTAGTAATTTATCTTTTCATGTTATCTTACATTTTTGTTTATTTCAATAAAGGATGATGATGTAGATCATAGGGGCATGTGATGAAACAAAGTTCCTTATTGAAATATTGGAGGAAAAGAGATATTCCCATTCTCCACTATCATTTCTTATCACTACTAATTTTTCTTCCAAATCACCTAGGGCAATTAAAAATCATGTTTATTCTTGTCCTATTTCTTCTATCTGTTTTCGATCATACTTTTGATCGCCGATTGACTTATTCTATCACCCCATAAAAACTTGAGGGGGAATCCTTCATCCTACTAATATTTCTTCAAAAATTTATTTGTGTATGTTTGTCTACTATATTTGAAGTGAAGTAGCTTACTTCAATTCAAACAGGGGAAAATGCAGACACCTAAATTCCACTTTCGCAATCTTATTTCTAAAAGCACAAAAATCACCCTTATTCTTACCATTTCCATTATAATTAGCAATTTACGCTAATTAACTAACATTTGTTACCATTTTTGTCAATTAATAATGTTTTTTTATTACTTATCCTCTTTCACATTTAGGATGCCAAGTTACGACAAATCGTAAGTATAAATCCTCTTCCAAACAAACAATTAGTGATTATTATCTAATTAAGCTGATTTTACCTTTGTTTTGATCAATATACCCCATTATTGGCTCAAAACCCTCTTCCAACCACTCAAAATCACCCCACTTCCTTCCACAACATCTCAGAAGGCTTCAAAAGCTTATACTAGCCTCCTAATTGGCCCTAGGCGGTTGATTAAGGCTCCTCACATCTTAATCACTTGTTAATTAACTAATGGTGATCAGTAAACCTTAATCATGATTAGAAGTTATTAATATACATTGTGATTTTAGTCCCACATGCACCAAGATACTATTTTTACTTAAATAAAAAACTATAAAAAGGACTAACCACATACCTTTAAACTTTACACCATGCTTTGATTTACATATCATATAAGAAATCTGATTAATAACCAAGCTCAATCCTTGCCTCAAGCCTTCAATTGGGTTATTAGATGGGTATCCAACATGATATTTTATTTATTGTTGGAGATACCATCTCACCTTCCTTGGAGTAGCAACAACTCCCAATTTGATTGCTCCTAGATCTATTTAGGTCTATGCTAGTTAATTAAACATACTAATAGGCATGCTTTAGCTAGGTTTTGAAGTATATTCATGTTAGTTAGCATTCCATTAAGATGTTACCTTTGATGTAACTATTGTTAGATTTAATAAGCATTGGTTCAATTAGACTATGTGGTGTTAGTATTATCTTTGCTTGGAAAATTTTAGTAGTCTTGAGCAACATTCATCACTGCTTGTGGTGTGTTGGGCATTGAACATGAAGATGTGTCAGTCTGACTCTGGTTGTGGAGTCTCTTTAGGAAAAATCTACCGAATGGTTCGACATGATTTTCCGCGGAGGTCTATAACTTACTGGGAAGATATAAGAAGTGGATTTGAACATAGGTTCAAATCTACAGAAGAATGTTAGGATCTCTTGGTACAGTTGGTGTAAATGAAGAAAGAAACTTCTGAATCAATGAGATACTTTGTTGGAAAATACAAACAAGATAATTAGAAGAATCCCTGAAGATGTCATGCCTCCTGAAAATAATTTGAAAATATTCTTCATCAATGCCTTGTCATCAGAAGTTGGTTTCTTCCTCAAAGATCCCAACCCAGGGATTTGAAGGAAGCACAGGACTTTGCGATTGATACTGAAGATGATCTGATATTTTCTAGAAAAGTGAAAGGTCCTAATGGAAAACAAAAGGGTCAGAGTTCGAGCTCAGTTACCACAGACCCAATGTTCCAGAAAATGGCCAATGACTTGGTTTCCATGAAGAAACAACTATCTCAGATCACAATGCGGAGCACTCCAAGGAAGCCAAATCCTCCTGAATAGACCAAGGATCACCCCACCTCCTTTTGGCTCACTCTCAAAGCACCACCAGTCAATGCCACTTGTGACACTGATGAACCCAGAAGGAAGAAGTAAAGATAGAAGAACCTGAAGAGGAAGATGTAGGTGATGATGATAACTATCTTGAAGTTCAAGGAAGTTGATGGTGATACACACAATGGCCTAATTGAGTATGTTGATGGAGATGAAGATGATGATAATGAAGAAGCCCCAAGATTCTCATGTGTAGTTTTCACTCATGCACAGTCCAAGAAAGGAGCCTCATCCTCAATGGTGGTGAAGGAAAAGAAAAAGAAGGAAGATCTCCCTGTAGAAGTTCCACAAAATAAAATTATCAGCAGAGGATCGCCACTACCACCTTCAATGGAATCAAAAAATAAAAACTAGACCCACTAGTTAGCAAGAATCACACTGCCACACCAAGTAAGTCTTCTAGTCCTTCCCCTAGTTCTAAATTTTCTAAAAAAATTCTTCTTCAAATGCTACTCCTACAAAATCATCTAAGGTACCACCAAAACCCACATCCCCATCTTCTTTCCAAGCCAGTTACCACACCCTGTGAAAGAAAATCCAACTCCCAAAGTAGTGAAACCTTCACCATGTAAATATTTCATCATCCCTGGAACCTCAACCTCACCCACCATGACCCCATTTGATTATGTGGAACACGCAAGTAAAACCAAAGTCCAGATCATAGAGCTAGAATATTTACAAATGCACCCTACCCAATTTGATAGGTTTGTTGATGTAGTCCGTGGTGGTAGTTCTATAGTATCAAACTCAAATTCTAAAGGCCTACTTCCCACACCATCCACACCACCTTCACAAAACATGCTAGCCCTCAGTGCCTCCAAAACCAACAAAGTTGAACCTTTTTACCTGTCACTTCTCATTAAAGGCTTCCAACTCAATAATTGCATCATAGATTCTGGAGCCTCTGATAATGTAATGCCAGTCAAAGTTGCAAATTCTCTAGGCCTCACCTTGACTTGAGAAAGTGGCTCCTATTATTCAATGGAATCCAAACAAGTTCCATTGGTGGGAAGAATCAAGGATGCACAGGTGGCACTAGCTGATTTTCCAGAGAAGAAGGTGCTTCCTTACTATCTTGGTGGTGAGACATTCCAACATCTTTTGGGATGCTACTGAGTCAAAGCTTTTGTAGAGATTTGGGTGGAGAAATCAAAATGGATTGGTCATCTGTAACCATTCCAGTAAAGGGTGAGATGAAGAAATTGTCTGCCAGTAAGGAAGATGAAGTACACAGTATGAAAATATGATGATCCAAGGGTGAACATCCTATTCCAGGACAGTGGGCTAGGTAACTACTTCCTCACATCAGAGAAGGATGAGAATTTTCCACTTCTTATGGAAGAGGAAGAAGATCAAATCTAGACAATGGAATTTGATGGTAGTCATTTCTAGTGTGGGTTCAGGAGCAGGTGTGGTGTTGTGTTCTCCTTCTGGTGAATTGTACCCATTCACCTACAAGCTATAGTTTGATAACACAAATAACATGGTGGAGTATGAAGCCCTCCTCTTGGGCATGGGTGTAGTAGAAGATATGGGGATCAAGAAGATGAAATTCAGGGTGATGTGGAGGTAATAGTAAGGAAGGTCTGGAAGCAGTACCAAGTAAAGAATCCAAGGCTCTGACATTATAGAAATAGAGTGTGGGACTGCATTGAATCTTTTGATGCATTCTCCATTGAATCCATTCCTTGAGAACAGAATGAAAGAGTTGATTCCCTTACAGTGTCAGCTTCCCTTGTGATACCACACTCATCATTTGGAAAGGATAAGGTAACTTGTGGAGATGGTGTTCAGACCTAGTGTGCCTGATAATGTAAACCACTGGCAAGTCTTCAATGATGATAATCAGCTCCTCTATTTCTGGAACAAAGAGATAATTTCAATAATCTCTTCTTCAAAGGAGGTGAGAATCCACACATAGGGAAGCGGTAGTTGAAGAGGAGAAAGAAGGAATTGAAGGAATTGATGAAGGAGTGATCAAACTAAAAGGAAACAAGATCCCTAAAGGCCTAGTCTCTCTAGAAGACCTCTTTGATAAGCATGATAGATTCATTCAAGAGAAGGTGAAGCAATCTTCTCGGTGCCCAGCTGATTTTGAGAAAGAAAACATCGACACCCTAGAGAACCCAAGAATGGTCAACATTGGAAAGTGTTGTTCACCTGAAGAAAAGAGAAGGTTCGTGTCATTTCTTAAGAAATATTCAGATGTTTTGGCCTATTCTTACGATGAGCTTAAATCCTTCCAACCGAAGGAAATGCACCACTCAATTCCCTTGAAGTTAGATGCCAAGCCATTCAGGAAAAAGTAGAGGCCATACAACCTGAAGATAGAAGACACCATCAAAGAGGAAGTGATGAAAATGCTCAATGCAAGGATCATCTTTCCCATCCATCATTCCACATGGGTGGTGAACATTGTGCCAGTGCAGAAGAAGAATGGTGAAATAAGAATATGTGTGGATTTCCACAATCTGAACCAGGCTTCACTAAAATATAATTACCCCCTCCCCATCATGGATCACATTTTGTAGGTGGTCACTGGATCTGAAATTCTCTCTTTTCTTGATGGATTCTCAGGGTACAATCAAATTAAGGTGGTGGAGGAGGATCGCACCAAGACAACTTTCACGACACCTTGGGGCACTTTTGCATACAACAGAATGCCTTTTGGCCTAATCAATGTAGGGGATACATTTCAAAGGGTGATGGATCTAGCATTCAAATATTTGAAGCATTGCATTTTCATATACCTGGATGATCTCACAGTCTTCTCAAAAAAGAGGGGAGACCATATTCATCATTTGGAACAGGTACTCGCGAGGTGTAGAAAGCATGACATATCCTTAAACCCAAAAAAGTGCATCTTTGGAGTTACAGAAGGTAAGTTGTTGGGGCACATTGTGAACAAGCATGGAGCACACATTGATCCTAAAAGAGTGAAAGCCATTCAAGCACTATCTTTTCCCACAAGCAAGAAAGGATTTCACTCCTTCGGAAAGGTAAACTTTCTTCGTCGCTTCATTCCAGAGTTCACAGAATTGATGAAGCACATCACCACCATGATGAAACCTCAAGCAAGATTCAAGTGGAATAATGAGGGAAAGGAACTTTTGAAGAAATCAAGAAAGCCATTGCTAAATCTCTGACTCTTGTATCTCTGAGACTTCAGTAAAGAGTTCATCATGTATTGTTATGCATCGGAACATACTCTCTCTATTGTTCTTGTTAGAAGAATGATGAAGGTGTGGAAGCACCTATTTCTTTCATGAGCTTCCCATTGAAGAAGCATGAGCTAAACTACAACCAATTGGAGAAACATGCCTATGTGGTGGTCAAGGATGTAAAAAAATTTCAGGTTTTACATACTCAACTCTCATATGGTGGTGATGGTCCCTGACAGTGCAATCAAGTCCATCTTGACACAACAAGATCCCAGAGCTAAAAGAGGAAATTGGGTTGCAAAGACTCAAGAGTATGACTTGGAGATTGACCCTCCAATTTGGTGTGGGGAAATGGTCTATGTAGATTGATCACCAAAGATGAGGCTCTCAAGGCTCAACATGGTGAAGATAATTGTTCTTTCTCCAATTATTTTGAAGATAGTCCACAAGTTCTCTTCGTAACTACTACCAATGAGTGGTATGCAAACATCACCTATTATCTAACCTATGGAGAATGTCCCCCTCATCTTGACTACAAGCAAAAGAGAACACTCAAGCTGAAGGAAAAAAAAGTTTGTGATCTGGAACCACGCGCTCTACAAAAGAGGTCTTGATGGATGTTTTCTCAGGTGCGTAGACAAAGAACAACAAGAAAATTTTCTTAAAGCATATCACGACCAAGCGTGTGGTGGGAATTTTTAGCAATGGTCACTACACATAAGATTCTCTGAGGAAGATATTATTGGCCTACCCTCTTCACAGACACTCAAGAATGGGTTTCCAAGTGTGAAGCATGTCAACAATTCATTGGGAGACCACATCTACAGCACTACCACTCAGGCCAGTTGTCATTGAAGAACCATTTCAGCAGTGGGGGCTGGAATTCATTGGTGCTCTAAATCCTCACTCAAGTGGGGCACACCTATGTGCTCACAGTGACAGATTATTTCACGAAGTGGGTGGAGGCCATCCCAGTCAAGAAGGATAACACTGAGACAATATACAACTTCATAAAAGAGAATATCATAGTACATTTTGGAGTCCCACAAAATATCATGGTAGATAATGCACCTATTTTTCTTCAAGGGAGTTGACAGAATAATTCTGCTATGGCTATGGAATTTCCCTATCCCACTCATCAGATTACTACCCATAGGGAAATGGTCAGGATGAATCAAGTAACAAGAACATTGTGACCATTTTCCACAAGCTTGTGGATGAAAACTAGAGGAATTGGCACAAGAAGTTGTATGATGCATTGTGGGTGGAAAAGATCACTCCAAAGAAAGCAATCAACATGTCACCATTCCAGTTACTATATGGGATAGAAGTCGGAAATTCCCATCACAGTTGAAATGCCAGCTCTCAAATTACTCCAGGGAATAGAAGATGAAAAGTACAAGGATTCTATTGACAAAAGGATCCTATTTCTTGAGAATATGGAAGAGAATAGACTTTGAGTGGTTGACCGTATCAAAGAGCATCAACTGAAAGTGAAGAAGATCTTCGACAAAAAGGCTAAGGCAAGGGAATTCAAAGTTGGAGACTTTTTCCTACTATGGGAAAAAGGAGAGAACCAAAAGGGAGCCATGGAAAGTTTGATTCATTGTGGCTTGGCCCATTCTAGATTGCGAGACTTGTGGTGAAAATGTGTTTCTACTCTCATATCTGGATGGGATGCCATTGGAATTTCCTCGCAGTGGGCAATACCTGAAGTAGTATCATCAATGAAAGTGGGTTTTCCCCCGCCTTGTACCATAGGTGATTTTTAGGTGTGTTTTCCTTTTGTTGTGTTGTGTCTTTCCCTTTTCCATGTGTGTTGTGTGTTTCCTTTCATTTTTTTGTGTGTGTGTGTTCTTCTTCCTTGCTATCTCTCTCTTGTAAGTTGTACATGAATCTGCAAGGCCCAATGGATAAGGCACTAGTCAATATGTTATATGTTGAGATTCTGGGATTCCTCATGTCATGTCTTCACTGCACTCATTCCATAACATGTCCCCAAGCTAGAGCCATTTGTTGTCATGCAAATGTGCAATAAGAAAATTTCAATTTTCAAGCATGACAATGATACCCCTGTGTCAAAATTTTCAAGTTTTACCTTTCCAAGACACCCCAGGTCTACCCATCCTTAACACCAAGCCTTACTCATCCATGTAATGGTCCTCAATTGGATTTCCATCCAATTCCCCTAGGTGATTTAGGAAATAAAATTCAGTCCCCCTAGGTGATTTTAGGAGTTTGTGAAGAATGCCAATTTTGAGCAGTTTTGGGAAGGGCTACCACTGGCCTTCCTGGGACTAATGCACCCCCTGGAGTGGAAGTGAAGGATAAAAATTCAACATGGAGATGAATTCAAGTTCTAAGAACATCAGGGAAAATATTTTGGAAGATTTTGGAAGATTTGGAGGTTTTGGGGCGATTCACCAGAAAGTGGGTTCTCAGGCCTAAAGGCAGCATACAAAAAAAAAGCCTGAGCTTCAAGAAAAATATTCTGGGAGATTTTGTGAAGGAGTTCAAGAGCCTAAAAAATATACCTATGTAAATTTAATTAAGATTCCTATAAATGGTGGAAAAAATCATATGAAACATCAACACTTCCAATAGTTTACATCATTCTTCTCATGCTCAGTCATGTAGCAAGAAAAAATGGGTAATTTTGAGGTGATTAAGTCAAATAGATGAATCAAGATCTTAAAACCCAAACCATTGGATTCATTTTGCCATTTTCAATCAAATTCATATAAAATTTCACCTCTGAAACTCATTCGGGAGCTCAAGATATCATCGTCGCAAGTTGGCTCAAGGTAAGAGTTTGATAGTTAGTCAATTTTTGAAGTGGACACGTGTCAGCACCAGGAGCCTGGTGGGATTTCATGTCCCTTTCATCCCTTTAGAAAAGGTACATAAGGGACATGAAAATTCACCCAACCCTTTTTATCCCTCAATCACCAATGCGACCCTCTTGCATTGCCAGTTCAGCCCCCAGGAGCTAGTAGAGCCCTTCCTCTCATTGCATGGATGATCGCCAAGTGTCGCAACCTGGCACGATGTGGAAATTGATGTCCCTTTCATCCCTTTAGCTAAAGGGAAATTAGGGATAAAAATTCACCCATCCCTAGCTATGCCTTTTGGTTCTCCATACGCCCTGAAACTCAGCCCCCAGGTGCTTCCCTCAAGCTCTCTCACTCAAATGCTCAGCTAGTCAAATCTTGCCAAGTGTCACGATGAGGCACGATGGGGAATTTCAAATCCCTTTCATCCCTTTAGCTAAAGGGACATCAGGGACAAAAAAATTTCCCATCCCTCATGTGTTTTATTTTTTGAATGCATATAAATCCAGGACTTAGCCATTTTTGCATCTCATTTCGTCTCCCCACACCTCCATACCCTGTCGGAACTCTGGAAAATTTTCTCCAGACATCCAAACCACCATTGCTACACTCAACCAACTCTACCAAGTCCTTCTCACATTGAAAATATAGAAATATTTAGAAGGAAAATCAGATCAAAAGAATGAAGAATGGAGGAAAAAATGAAGAATTTCATCTGAAAACCCTCATTGCCGCAGACGAAGAAATTGATGTAACTTGCAAACCAGGGCACAGATCGAAGATAAATTTTTTTTTGTCTTCATCATTTTTGGAGGATGTAAAAACCTCAGCAATATATTTCTCATTCATGCAGAAAGGATTTTTTTCCAGTGAAGAAATCCTCTTTTTCATGCAACGAAAACAAAAGCTCATTTCCTCACAAACTGGTGATCGGTTTGCAAAGAAATTTCACTGTGAAACAAGTGGAAAAAACCCACATCAAAAATATAAATTCCATCAAGATCCAAGGAGGAGAAGTGAACCTGAAATTTTCAAGCTCCATTAATGGTTATCGTGTCTGTAGCCACTGCCAGGTAAAAAATTTCAAGTTTTAAAATCTCACAAACCAGTGATCGGGTAGGCCAAAATTTCAGAGGGGTGATATTGGGAAAAACCCATATCAAAAATATTTTTCCCATCATGATCCGATCACCAGAAGCATACTTACTAAAAATAGCAAGCCTTTCTACATGGGAGACTGCTATTTTGGGTAAGCCACCATCTGAAGAAGCTGTGAAGGAGGTGGTGAACACAAAGGAAGTATCACAGGTGAAAATCATCAGAAAGGTCACCTCGGTCCAAAATTGACACTTACTAAAAATAGTAAGTGGTCCCATAAGCACCTACTAAAAATAACAAACTGGTCCAGAAGGTGAGAGGAACACAGTGAGAAGAAGGAATTCAAGTTGTCATATCCAATTGAGGTTTGAAAGAGCTGAATTTTCACACTTACTAAAAATAGTAAGTTGTCTCATAGGCACTTACTAAAAATAGTAAGTCATTCCAGAGGGTGGATTTCACAAAGGGAGCATACTGGGAGTTGGAAATTCAAGTTGGTAGCTAGTTGGAGTTCAGAGAAGTATTTTTTGACACTTACTAAAAATAGTAAGTTTCCCTTCCCAGACATAGTAAGTGTTGAGTAATCATGAAGTTCAAGTTTTCAGGAATGAAACCAGCACAACCTTTCTCTTTTGAGTATGAGATAGATGACAACATGATGTCTCCTATATGGATTTCAATGATCTAAAATCTCACATGATGGAAAAGGAAAGAGGGAAGATTGAAGATCAAGTATTCACAAGTGGGTTGTTTGTAGTTGCGGGACACCCTGTGTCCGTACAAAGCACTGAGCTGGTCTTGGCCTGCTCACATCACTATGAGCCTAACACAAAAAACAATTTGAGCTGAAAATGGTATGAAAATGGCAGTCATAGCCCCCAGAACCATCTCACTCACCTTGCAAATCCTGACATCACCTAACATGGTGGTCATCACAAAGGAGAAGGTTGTGCACGAGTGGGAAAAAATGGATGCATACCTACAAGGAGTTGCATTAGGGTCATGGATGAAGACAGGAAGAAATCCTTCAAGGATGCCAAAAACACTTTCGAGATGTGAGTTTTGTGAAGGCTATTCAGATGCAATCACTCTTCTCAACAAGGTGATGGGAGAAGCAAGTATGAGGGAATTTTAGGATTGGATGGATCTTTTCCTCCTAATAGTGACTGAAGGAAAACAACGGATTGATTGGGGGAAGATAATCAGTGACAACTTACATCTACAACTACTCCAGGTGCCCATGACAAAGAATTTTCCACATGAATTCTTATTTGGTCTATTTTCTCGCTAGCTTGAGGTCATTCAAGGGACTGGCTCTCACCCAGAACATTGCTGCCAAAGTCCCAGCATTTGAGAAACTTCCCCAGTTGGTAATGGAAGAAATTCACAGACACTTCACCCCATGAATGATGCATTCATGATGTACATGGTCCAAAATTTGGAGGGTGATTTGGAGGCAAGGATGTCACCACAAGTGGTGACATCCTTAATAAAAAAATATGGTTCCTATTTCATACAATTCTTGAATTTCTCCTACTTGCGAGTTTTTGGCTTCGACCAAGCTCCCCTAAGGTTTCCCAAGTACCTTAGTGACCAAATTGTTCCTTATTTGAGCTCTGTAGGTAGTTCACATAGGTGAACAACAAACTCAGAAGTAGAAAAAAGAAGCTGATCTCATTTCCCATCTCTCTCAGGGTGTTCATGTGTAAGAATGCAAATGATGCATCTCATCTAGAGGCTTCCTTCACACATTTGACTCTTGCATTCCTACACCAAACCCAACTTCGACATATGAGCTGATCAGATGCATTTTATATCCTAGAGTTGCACCATGATCCAAAAATTGAGGACTATTGGGCCAACTGTGTCGATGAATTCAAAGTATGAGAGAAGGATCACATGAGGATGATAGTTGATGAGATGAGGAAATTCCAGTTCTCTTGGTATGAGGATATTTTGCAAGATGATGGAACAAAAATGTATGATCCTGAATATGTGGTGATCAAGGCTTCCCCATTTCCTCAAGTCAATTGGCATGTCACGTGAGTCAGGAGACATCAAGGAACAAACTGAGAAAGTGGTCAAGAGAATGAGGGATTGGTTCCAAAGGAAGAGAGCCATAGTCATTCAATCACAAGGTGTCCCCACAAGTCAGAAACAAGCTTCACATCAGTCATCATCAAAAGTGGTGGAAATTACTTCAAGTTCAAGACACTCTAGAGAAAGTTCAAAGTAAAAACCACAGAATTGGAGACTTCTTCTCATGAAAATTCACCAAAGAGAGCCAGGAAGAGAAGATCCCAGTTGTAGAAATGCAAGAGGAAGACCCAGTTGTAGAAATGCAAGAGGAAGACCCAATGGAAGAAACATAAGTAGAAGAAGAGCAGGTAGTTCAAGACCCAGTCTTTGAACCACCATAGGAGGCCTCACCTCTTGTCCATACTACTACCTCTCCCATCCAAGATATGCCTCCTCCACCTGAGTAGGGAATGGTTGATATGCCTTTCATAGAGCCTGAGTCTGATGAAATGTTCCCATGGATGCAAGAGAAATAACACCTGATACACACACTGTTCAAAAGGTCACGGTCCTTGATTTATCAGTAATTTAATCATTGGCCAAGGGAAGAAAAATAAAATTCATGCACAAGGCCTCATGGTTATATAGTGGAGAAATAGGTAACCAGTATATTGAGGTATATCAACCTAAGGTGATCAAGCCAGTGGATGAAATGACACCAGCTGATTATGAAATGAGCACAATCCAACTAGGACCGACTACTCATGAAGGGGATTTTCATATGTACCAGTAGTCTTCTTCCTCACTTGGTGGGAAAGGAACAAAGAATATAAGAAAAATATTGATGAGCTAAAAGATCAGGTGCAAACTCTTTCATCCTATGTACAACACCTGGTGGATATGAATGCCTCAGAAATTCCTATCAAAGAAGTTACACCCATCAACAACTTCAACCCAGAATCTATCAAGAGGTCACAAGAGCTCATGGTGCAAGGATGAGCTAATAATGAATGGATCGACACAATTTCTGAAAAAGGAAATTTGGTGCTCCAAGAGGTAGTCAAACTCTTCACCTACATGTGTGCAACTACAAATAGGATGCGGGTGCTCAGAGAAGATTTGGAGAAAGAAAGGGATCATTGGGGTCCTCTGTGTCCACTGGTGAGTGAAATGAGAAACACTCACTCTCAGGAGTTGATTAAGCAAGAAGGTTTTTGCACCCCTTATGAATACTTTCATGCATGTATGGGCAAGGGCCTTAGAAATCAGATTTGAAGCAATCAATTGATCCATCACTGAGTTGGATGAAAAAGAGGAACATGGCGTACAAGTTGCAAGATAGTATTAATCGCCAAATTCAAAAACTTGGAGTGCCTACAATGGGAGAAGACACAACAACTGATGATTTGATTGGGCCATTCAAAGAATATGTTAAAAAAGAGGTGGGAAATCCATTATCCTTCAATAAGGATACCCTATAATTCCTCTCAGGGATTCGTGCCACCATTGCACTCATTGCAGAAAAACATCCATCATGGTTTAGAAAGTGCAAATATATCAACGATGTTTCTGATGGGTGGAAAAAGACTCTAAATATGTGTGTGTATTCCCACGCAGACAGAGTGGAACATGTAGTGGCTCATTTTAGCAAGGAATTTGGAGAAATGGATATCTTCTCAGTAGCACAAGATGGAGACCGGTCAGGAAGTGAGATCAAGTCCACTAGAGCAGCTCATTCTTCTGCATGATTCTTTCTTCTTCTTCTTCCTTTCTCTCTCTCTCTCTCTTTTCTTCCTCCCCAAATTTATCTCTCTTCAACATTCTAATTTCACGTTGGGGTTTGTACTTTTTAATATGTCTTTAAGTCAATTAAAAGTGACTTTAGAAACATGATGTAAAAATTAAGTTACCTTGTTTTTATAAAAGGGACTTAATATTTGATAGGAATGTGAATAGTCTAAAGTAAAAAATAGGACATATGAAAGGTCACTAGGAAGATGAAGAGTTTCTCCTCTTCTATAAATTGTAATGAGATCCTCATTTGAGCTTCTTCTGAACTTTGAAATTTCTTATCTTTTAGTTGGTTGTATTCTTGTAAATTCATGAGAGAGTTATTGCTTACTTGTGAGTGAAAAAAGAGTTAGCCATTTTCTACTATCTCCCCCTCTTTAATTTCCTCAATTCCTCACTATGTACAACTATGATTTTGCAAGCTAATAAAGGAATAACTTTGTGTTTTCCAAGGCATATGAATGTGTACATATTTGTACATATGGTTTCCTCTAGCCAGTGGCCCCAAAATCATGTTGTTTTCTTCTTTAAAAATGCATGTGTAAGATTTTCTAACTAATGTATGTAAGGATCGGATTTTCTACTTGCAACATTAGTTACCCTACTTCATATTCTCACTCCCTTATTGGCAAGAAATCCCCAAATTTTTCCATCCAATAAATTTTCTTACCAACACTAACCAAAGTTATTTATTATTGAAATTTACGACTATTATTTAGATATTATATGCCAATATAACTCTAGCCCTTTATGCTCAAGTATGACACATGATATAGTTTTTCATCCTTAACACCAAATTGAAATAAAATTCCATTTATGCTTTGTTGGTTACAATAATACATTTTGGGGAAGTGAAGGTTTAAATTGTGTAGTTTGTTGTCACTTATAGATGGGCACAAACATGAAAAAATTCATATTCAAAACACGAGGTGAACGAGTCTCTGCAGAGATGGAACCGCGATACCAAGAGAATTCTAAAGCATAACAACAAAAAATCAAGCACGAGACAAGATAATCTAAACAAGCACACGTGGAAATACTTCTTTGGTAGAGTGATCTCCCATTTTATATACTAGAGTAACACATACCAACGTTAAGAAGCAGTGTAAATGTATCAATCAAAGTATGACGTGTAGGATATTGAAATGGAAATGTATACTCTCTTTGTGTTCAAATCACACTAGCGATGAACATCTCTTACGGATCCACATGCATAAGATGTATGAAGAAAATGGTTTAGAATTCAAAATTTTAGTAATCTTATGTTCATTTTGAAAAATATGTAGTTTTTTACCGATAAGTGATGTCTTATTTTATCATATTAATATATATTTTTTAAAATAACTTATTCTTATTTGAATCATTCCATTTGGTTTATTATCCATGTGAATCTTATTAATTGTCGTTTGTAGAAATGGTATTCAATATTGTTTCAAGATATGTATTTAAATATGTTATTTTGCCTTTTACATTTACACACACACACACACACACACACACACAAAGGTAATATAATTATTTGATATTTAACATAATTATATTACATTTAATTATTTACTCTATCCACTGAATTTTGTGTCACATTTTACGCCACTTGAAATTACTTTATATACATGAACTGAGTGATGACAGTATGGTGAACACATGGCACAAACATGATGTACAAGTGGCATAATTAATAATTTCTATTCACGTTAAGTTTACGTCACAATTTGCATGACATACATGACACACAACTCATCAAAGAAACACATTTAGAAACCCCCAAAAAGGCTATTTTTGATTGCAAACCAAGTGACCTAACTAATGACGTTATTTGTATAACATGTAGTAGTGATGATACATTAGCAAGTTGTGGCCTCTCTTTCTCATTATAACTAGCGATCCTTCTAATTGAAACAATCTTTATTTACATTATGAAAACAAATATGCTAAGGTCAGGATTGGGTATTCTAGCTGATTCTCCTTGTGGGTAGTAGATGTGATGATGCAAGGTTCTAACCATTGATGGTTTATGAGGTGGATTGGGTTTCCCTGGTTTTAAATTCGAAAGTGCTACTTGGCATGAACTATTTTTACGATGTTTTACTTTTGGTATGGGCTATAGATGACATGTTCTCAACTCCAAATGACTTGTGCTTTAGTGGTGTGGGCTCTTGATTATAGTACGGAGGCTTCATGGTTGGTTTCTTGGGTGTGTTTAGGTTCCTATAGAGTGGTGTTTATATATGTGTGGGGGGAGTTATGGGTTGTGACAATAAAAATGAGTTTTTTTTTTTTGGTTTTGGTTGGGTGGTGTTGCTGAAATTATTACAGATTTTACTTTTGGCTATTGCTACGAATGGGCTATGTTTTATAGATTTGAATGGCTTGATGATAAGATTGTGAGTTGCTGTTTGGTTGTGGATGATGTGGGCCTTGGTTTTGGATTGGATGTGATCATGAAAGACTTTTTATTAGGTTGATGAAGTCTCTTCTACAGCAGGATGTTTATAGGAAGTGGAAATCCATTTGATGAAAACCATGGGGGATTATGGGCTTTGAGAACCTTTTTGATGCCATTTATTCTTACCATTGGGGCATGTGCATGGAGATGGGGGGATTAAAAAAGCGGCCAAAATTCATATTTTGGCCCATTTTTCACCTAACATGTTATGGTTGAGTTGCATTACAACACGACCAATATGCAATGAAATAAGTGCATTATAACGCACTCACGTTATGACACCTTATAATGCGAGCAGCATTTTTTCATGGGTACATTTGAAATTTACACTAGGAAAAGAAAGCGCGAGCATTTTTCTGTTTTCTTTTGGCTTAGAAACAACCCACCATTTAGATTACATATCTAAGCCTAAGGTTTGGATTGTGTAATCCATGAATACAATATAATGTTTTGTAGAAAACATCACAATCTCAAGTGTGTGTCCCAATTTATCATGTGTTATAAGACAAATATTCCATAACAACATACATACGATGTCAAGATTTTTTTTTAGGTTTTTGCCGATGTATTTCTAATGCTAAAATATGATAATTTAAAATTTTCATCCTTAATTTCTTTTACTAGTGCCTTCTTATCTTGATAACACACATGTATCATTTTTTATAGATAATTTATGATTTTTTCATCCAAATTTCAACAAAAGGGTTGAGCTTAAATCCATTCTACACACTAGACAAATTGATTTTCAAGTATTTTTTCTCAAAATTAGGGGGTGTCCACAAAATATTTTCCTTTTTGGGATGTGTTCAATTTGAAAATTCAGTAAAAAAATTATATGTTCATCCAAAAAATATGAAAATTATTGAGACCCTTCACACATGGTTTCAACTAACTTTCTGTTGAAGGGATTTGTAAAATAGTTTACGTATCTCAAAACAGGGGGGATACACAAACAATACCATGTTATCTTTTGACACAAAAACTAGTCACACTTGTGTGTGCATCAAATTTGACCTTCTTAATCTCCACCATTGTCAAAAAAATAGTAGTTTAGAAACTTGATCATGAGCACTATGATTCTTATTCTTAGCACATTGTCAAATTTTGAGCATATACATGAAAAATTATTAGTTGAAGTTCAGGTTTGTTGATTTCACGAAAAAAGGCCTCTTTTGACCCCCTTTTTGGTCCCAAATTATCATGCACTCACCCCATTGGGTAACATTGATATTGTAATATATATTTTTATGAATTAATATACTTGGTTCATAGCTCCAAAGAAAAGTGTTTATTGATCCAAAAAAATTTGTTTTGGTATGATTTGTGCATGTGGTCTAATACTTATAAATAATGACTTATTGGCATATTTATGCCTTTTTTCAAATATTTGTTCTTTTCAATCAACTCACAAACTACTTCATATTCCTTTGTGATTTACTTCTCTTACTTTCTAAAGGATCCCCACATTGTTTTTTCATTCTTTGATACTTATTTTAATTCCAATATAGGTTTTAAAAACATGCATATGTTCGGCTCTTGAATTTATCCATGGACCACACAACTATCCTCTATTTTCTTTTATTTTGAATTGTTGGGCTTAGCTCACCCATTGTACAGACAATATATTGGATCTAACGCATACATACAAATAAAAGCGTATATTCTACCAGAAGAAATATACAAACCAAGAGACATAAATCAACACCATATTTAACGTGTTTCACCCCAGTGTGGGCTACGTCCACCAAGAAACAAGCTAATCTATTATCCAAAGATTTGACAAGATATACAATGAAGATTTACAACTCTTCCACACCTCTTAGATGTACATTACTTTTCTTTCTTCAAGCTTTTGATTCATCACCAATAATTCTCTCTCATTACTCAAATTTTTGCAAGTTCTTTCTAATTCTTATTAATCTCTTACTTCTAAACCCTAGCTTTATGCTCATATAGTCGTTTATAGACTTAGGGAACTTAGCCATGCAATTACAATCAATAAATATAATTTAAGGCTAAAAATAGATTTAATTCCCTGAGAGTTAATTAAAACAATTCTCGCATAAGTAACCGACACTGGTTAGACCTAACTACTGTCGGTTCCTCCCTTTCTTGACCGATGTTGGTCCTAGGTGACTAATGTTGGTTCCCCCCCCTAACCGATGTCAGTTATTATATTTTTTCAGCAAGTTTCCATTACATGCTAAAATGAAGTAATTGAGTTCCACAAACTCAACATAGACAAAGCCACAACCTTTTTCAATCTTGAAATCGAACTAACTGTCGTCCCACCTATTGTGAAAATATATCCAGTAGTGCTCCTTCTACCATCCATATCTCTAGCCATATCTAAATCAATTTAGCCACATAATGAAATATTTGAACCTTCATAGCATAATTTCATGCTAGATGTCCCTTTCAAATGTCTTAGTATCCATTAGACTACTTTCCAATGCTCGTTTACCTAGATTGGCCATATCTCTACTCACCACTCCCACTTCCTGTGTAATGCCTGGTCTAGTACAAACCATTAACATACATGAGACTTCCCAACTGTTGAAGCATATGGAACTTGTGTCATGTATTTGACCTCCTCATGTGATGATGGACAATGATCTTTGCTTAATTTGAAGTGTCCTGCCATAGGTGTGCTAACAGGTTTTGCATCTTGCATATTGATCCCTTTCTAACACCTTGTAGATATAATCCTTTTGAGACAAATATAATTTTGTGTTTTTCCTATCTTTGTGTATTTGCATGCCAAGATTATTTTTATAGCTCCTAAATCCTTCATAGAAAATGTGTGAGCTAGTTTTCCCTTAAGCTCACTAATGTCCTGCATACTAGATCCTACAATAAGCATATCATCCACATACAGTAACAAAATAATATAGCTCCCATTTTCAAGCCTTTTGAAATAAACAAAATGGTCATATTCACATCTCAAGTAACCACGCTCTTGCATAAAACTATCAAACCTCATGTACCATTTCCTTGGAGCTTGCTTGAGCCCATATAAACTCTTTTTCAACCTGTACACTAATTTCTCCTTACCCTTGACTTCATACCTAAGCGGCTGCTACATATAAATTTCTTCATCCAAATCACCATGAAGGAAAACCGTCCTTCACATCTAGTTACTCTAAATGCAAATCCTCTACTGCAACTAAACTCAATACAATATGAATAGAAGTCATCTTAACAACAAGAGAAAATATTTCACCAAAGTCAATACCTACTTTCTATGCAAATCCCTTTACTACAAGTCTTGCCTTGTATATTTTTTGTCCACCCTCTTCTTCCTTGATCCTGTAAACCCACTTGTTCTGAAATGTTCTCGTACCTGCTAGAAACTTAACCAAATCCCATGTCTAATTCTGTTCCAAGGAATCCATCTCCTCAGCCATGCCATGCTCCCACTAGACGTGGGTCTTATCCTGTATTGCTTCTTCAAATCTCGCTGGTTCACCATTATCAATCAATAATAAATAAGATAGAGAAGGTGTAAATATTTATAGAGGTTTACTTATCCTTTGTGATATTCTCATAGGAGTTTGGGTACCGAGGCTCAATCTAGACCTCCTGGACATTTGCCTATCCAAATTTAACCAGTGACTGACACTAGTCACCTCTAACCGGTGTCAATTTTGCTAACTGATGCCGGTTTGGATCTTCTATAACCGATACCGGTTCATCTGACCGATGTTAGTTAGGGGTCAACTGACATCAGTTACTGTGTAACCCTGTCGGTAATTCTTTTGAATCTGAGATTTCATTTTCATTCACAAACTTCTCAACCAGTTCATCCTTTGGTACCAAAATTGTGATCCCTGTACATTCTCTTTTCATTCCATTCATCATCACGACTCCTAATAATTTTAGAATTATCTAAATCCCAAAAAACGGAATCTAAAATCACCAGATCCATAACCAATGAAAGTGCATCTCTTGGATTTTAGCATCCAACTTATTTCATATTTTCCTTATCAATATGCACAAAAGCTTCTGAACCAAAAAATTTAAGAAAAGAAATATCTACCTCTTTTCCAGTCCAAGCTTCCTTTGGTATTCCTCCATCTAGTGAACTTGAAGGTCCACGGTTAATCAAATAAACTGTTGTATCAACTGCTTCTACCCAAAACTGTAAGGGCAATCTAGAATGTATCCTCATACTTCTAGCACATTCCATGATTGTCTTGTTCATTCTTTCTGCAACACCATTCTCCTGTGGTGTTCTTGGAACCATTCGTTTATTTATGTATTCCATTTACTGAACAATAATCATTGAAATCCTTACTACAGTATTCACCACCATTGTCAGATCTAAGGCACTTTAACTTAGAATTTGATTCATTCTCAACAAGGGCTTTCCATATTTTAAAAGTCTCAAAAACATCAGATTTACGTTTAATACAATAAACCCATACCTTTCTTGTAGCATCATCAATGAAAGTAACATAATACTGGGATCCTCCATGAGAAGCTACCTGAGTTGGTCCCCACACATCTGAGTGTACAAGCTCTAATTTATGCTCCTTCTTAGTTGCCTCCAACTTTGAGAAATCTCACTCTCTTTTGCTTTCCAAAAATATAATGCTCACAAAAATCAAGATCTAGATCTTTTAAATCTGATAACTTACCCTTTGCCTTTAAGATTTACATTCTTTTTTGACTCATATGGCCTAACCGGTTATGCCACATGCATGCATCTGAATCTGAAGTAGATAATGCAGAAAAGGAATCAATAATACAGGTAGATAAATATAACATTCCTACCTTCTTTCCTCTTGCCACAACAAAAGCACCCTTGGTAACTTTCCAAGAGTCTCAGCTATAAAGGTAACCATGCAACCAGATTCACCTAGTTGCCCTGCAGAAATAGATTCCTCCCGAGACTTGGCACATGCCTCACATCTTTCAATACCAATGTATTTCCATTCTACAATTTTAGATGAACTTCCCCTTTACCAATAATATTGCAAGGTTCATCATCATCCAAATAAACATGCCCAAAATTACCCTGGACATAATTTCTGAAATAACCCTTATTAGGGGTTGCATGGAAAGAAGCTCCTGAATCTAAAACCCATGATTCAATTCTATTATTTAAAGAAAGAATAAGAGCATCTTACATTACCTCTGATGTAAAAAGATTTTCTTCTTTACCTTTATCTGGTTGTTGGTTCTCTTTATCCTTTGACCAATAATCTTTCTTTGCATGTCCTTTCTTTCCACATTTCCAACAAGTAATTCCCTTACTTCTGGATTTAGATCTACTGTTATCCCTTGACTTTGATTTCCCATTACTCTTACTCTTGGATCTCTCCTTATGGCTGCCCCTTCTTTCTACATTCAAAGCATTTCCAGATGATGATTCCTCTGTACTCTTCATGTGAATTTCTTCATTCAAGATTATACTAACCACATCATCAAACTTCAAAATATTATTAGCAGATGTTGTATTACTAACAGCCATTACCAAGTTATCCCAACTATCAGGCAAAGAGCATAAGAATAAAAGTGCTCTTCACTTCATCATCAAATGGTATTGCAACTAATTGATTTTAACTAATTTACAATAGATCGGAAATCATTCAAATGACTAGATGTAGATCCACCTTCATGCATCTTAGAACTAAATAATTTCTTCATCAAATAAACTTTATTTAAAGTAACTAGGTTTTTCATATAAATTAGCAAGATATTTCATTAACTCTACTGTAGAATCCTACTTCTGTAATATTGCCACAACATCTTCGAAGCCACAGATGCTGTCCAGGCTCAATCTTATAGATCCCAAAGCCTTTCTGTCAAGAATCTTCCATTCTTCATCAGTCATCTTTGTAGGTCTAGACTTCTCATCCAACGGTAAATATAAATATTTTTGATACAGATAATCCTCAATCTGTATCTTCCATAATTGATAATTTTAGCCGTCAAATTTCTCTACCTTGTATTTGTTTTCTTCTGCCATTGTTGTATCTCCCACTCAATCAAAAAACCCTCTGTGAGTAAATCTATGTCAACACACAAAACCCTCAAACAAAACTCTGATACCAGTTGTTGGGGTTAGCACACCGGTTGTAGACATAATATATCAGATCTAAGCATCCATGCAAATAAAAGTAGATATTCTACTAACAGAAATATACAAACGAAGAGACATAAATCAACACCAGATTTAACGTGGTTCACCCAGTGTGGGCTACGTCCACCAAGAAACAAGCCAATCTATTATCCACAAGCTTTTATAAGATATACAATGAAGATTTACAATCTTCCACACCTCTTAGATGTCCTATACTTTCTTTCTCAAGATTTTGCTTCATCACCAATAATTCTCTCTCTCACAAACTTTTGCAAGTTCTTTTTAATTCTGGTTAATCATTCTTACTTCTAAACCCTAGCCTTTATGCTTATATAGTCATTTATAGACTTAGGGCACTTAGCCATGTAATTACAATCAATAGATATACTTTACATGCTAAAGATAGATCTAATTCCCATAGACTTAATTATAATAGTCACTCGCACAAGAAACCGATGTCGATTAGCCCTAATTGATGTCAGTTACCTCCTTGCATGACTGATACCAGCCAATGGGTGACCGACAACGGTTCCCCATCAACCAATGATCGGTGACTATATTATTCTAGCAAGTCTGTCCAAAGCATGCAAAGTGAAGCAATTAAGATCCACAATTCAACAAGGTGGTGGATCCTTTCCAAGGTGTGTATCTCAGAGATTTATGGTTGGGAATCCAAGATGAGTATTTCTACCTTTTATTCTTCCTACAGTCACTTGAGTATCTGTCCCAATATTTGGTGTCTAGGGGAATTCAACATCTAAGATACAAATTTACAGTTCCACACATGTATACCCATGGTGAACTTATCATCACCAATTACCAAGGGATAACCCTTTTTCCATAATCACTGTGCAATTTTAGATTTTGTAAAGCATGATGGACACCCTAATTAATTTCTATGCAGTTGTTATACATGCATACACAACAATAAGAAGGATGATAAGGATTCAGTATAATAGAATAGACTATGCCATGAGATACATGTGACCCACCATTTCTAACATCAGATTATATGATGACCATAATAATGTCATTCAAAATTGAAATTAACTACAATGATATATAAATGATAAGAAACTAGTTCAAAATGCACAAATGAGAGATCAGACTTAGTTGTTCAAGATGATTTTTGACTTATCTAGATATTCATAGCAGTGGAAAATAGGAATGCATGACCTCTCAGACTGTTGTAGATTATACATAAGAAGTTTTCTTCTGATATAAGGGTAAAGATTGACCTTGCAAGTGATATGGGTGTGTATAGTAGCTAGAACAAGAATATCTAGAGTTTTACGATACTACAGCAAAATATTTTTGAACTAGAGAATAAGTAGGTTGAAATAATGTACAAAAGTTAGGATGTGCCCAGGTAAGAACTATACAATCCAAGACATGGATTATGTGGTTTTGTATTCCCAGGAGATACATCTAAGCTCTGCTAAAAAATAATGTGCTTCACTTGTCTTAGAAATGGTGCTACATGAGGTATCTATTCTCAGCTCGCAGGAACTTCAAGATGACATGAAACCCATACTTTTATGAGAGACCCTAGAAACCTATAGAACCCTCCATCATAAAATTAGAAAACAAAAGGCATAAAATTACGCATATGATGTCCATGTGTGTTTAAGGAGTAAACTACCATATGCGGTTAGAATCCCATTTTACCTCAAACCAATCCTAGCATTGCACTACATATCCTGGATTATACAAATCGAATTGTTGAAAATGAAAGTTATCATATATGCTTGTGCAAGTGTGTATAGCACATAACCTAACTGTGAATCTTATTTATTCACCACCAATAAACTATGTGTGCTAGAACTGATTCATTCCTAATGGAGTTTGGCAAATCTCAAGAAAAAGTGAAGTGCATCCACTTGGTCCCTCCTTTGTTATGCAAGAACCAAGATGTTAGCATGCATGTTTATCATATTCATAGGACCAAAATAACTACATTTGTGCAATGGATGAAACATCTGTATGCGGATGGTGGGAGATTCTGGTCAGACACATATATGTAAGGTTTTTAATTCACTCGTCATAAAGAATAACCAACTAAGATGTTAGAATAACCCATTAGCCCATGTTCAAATATAGTGTCCCTTGCAATCCATAAGAAATTATCCATTACAAATATAGTACATTACATAATAGATAAACTTTTGAGTACAATGAATTACTTTTAAAGGTAAATCCATGTGGCTATACCATGTGTGCGCTCCTACATACTCCATGAGAAATACTAGTATTATCCTCTGAACCCTACTCTCTATTACGTAATAGTCAAAAGAAGAATAACATTACCAATATTTATAGGTGAGATGGGGACTTTCTCCTTCACGGATCTACATAGCATTCCCTTCCTAATAATAGGTGTGATTAAACATAGCTATGCATGTCTTGAACCCATTGAACTCTGACTGCTCAGATAATAGGACATAGAAGCTAAATATACAGGCATGCTTTTATCTTCTTTAATCCTATTATTACTTACAATGACATTCCTATGTGTCACTTACCTAATCTCCACACTTAGTAGTGCATGTGATTTGAATACAAACAAGTATATCCTGGTTATGTTGTGCCTGAAAGTCATTATACTTGTTATCTAGTAAACTATCCAAATCTCCAAAATGGCTAAGTGTTTCTCGGTCTTTTGTTTCCATGCTATACGCAAATCCACCCACATTGGTTGTACCTATCCTTCTATAATGTGAAAGCATCCTGGACACACTACTTTGTGCTTCACTCTTCTACATGTGTGTGCACTCTTTCACAGACCTGACATAATGCAATATCTTTTATCCTTTGTGAACGTATATGACTGAACACTTAGTCATTGCCTACCCAATGCATTCAGTATCATTTTTCAGCCCCACTAGGGGTTTCTCTTGTGTCTTTTAACACCGAGATGGACATGTTAAATGTGTAGTATAGAATATAACTAGGACAGTGATCAGTGGTTATATATGTTGTGCCTCGACTAATAGTGACCTACACTAAGTTGTGTTGACATATTGAAACCATTTTGAAATAGTCTGGGATGAATAGTTACCGACTTGCTAATAATATTTCTTATATGATCTTTGCATGCTTAAGTAGATGGTCAAATCTATACTCCTAGATCTATTTGAGTGCTAACAAAATTATATTTAGGGACTACCCTAGATTATTTACAACTTTATTTGAATATATTGTATTGAATCCTTTGATTGTTATTTTCAACAGGAACCTAAGCATGTTCTCAATAAGAGCCAGTTAAAAATGTACACAAGCTTGAATTATAAGGTGATTCAATAACCTATCACATTCATTATAGTCTATGCCTTTCAGGTGACACATACTTCTAATAAGGATTTGACCTATAAAAAGAAAATGTGGTTATGTTATTGTTGACACAAAGACTGATGATTAGAATTTGAATAGTAAGCTAATAAAGTGATTGATAAGGGAGGATTGTACATATGTCTTTGCTTTTGATTTTGTACCCCATATCCATACCCTTCTATTGAAGTTCTATTGGAAATCGAGAGATGATTTTCTCTATATAGAACTGCACCTAGTCTGTGTGCACCTACAATCCACTCATATGTTTTATGTTGATTTTCAATGAAGAAGGATCAATCCACATCCTATACAAACTCTGATGATCTGAGAATCTATGTCAGCCTAAAGATAATAAAGTTGTAGAATTTTGGCTACTTCTCCCCTAGATGAGAATATCCCAGACTCCTTCCAAATGTGAGCACTTTATCTCTAGCACTTGATACAAGGTCAAACTTCACCTATTGCAGAAGGATAAGTTACCATACTTTCTTAGTTGAGTCTACAAGCATTTAATGAGGATTATCTCCCTTCTTCCTTGTTAGCTATAAGATCCTATGTTGTGATGAACCTATCATTAAATGGAGTTCCTGACTTCCTTGAAAAATAATAGTGGGTCATGAGTTACTTCTAGATCCTAGATATACCCAAGTCAAGAGCTTCCATCATAAATCATACAAGGCTTGAACATAATCACCATGACCTCATAGTGTAGTAAATTATCCTTTAGACCACCTATGAAATCAATGTCTGTAAAGAATTCATTAGGATAAACCTTTAGTGTATGGATTTGCCCACAATTTGCTCAACATCTCCAAGAATTTTGTATTCATGAATCCCTTGACATGTTTGTAAAAATTCAAGACCTCACTCTGCTTCTATATCCTTGTCGGTCTCATTTTGTAGATTTTGCTTCTTTTGTCCTTAAGACATTGTGCCTTACTTCAATCTAGACTCTAGTGTTTTCAGAGTACCTAGAAGGAATAACCAACTTAATTCATTCACTTTTATCTATCTCAATGTTTCCCCAAAGTTTCAAACTCCAATTTTCCTTCTAACTCCCTTTGTTACACTTGTTGTAATAATTTACCCCTAGAAGCCTTACTAGGTTTGCTACAGGTTTTTGTTAAGCATAATTTCATTTTTAAGGAGTTTCAAGGCCTACCATCTTTATTTCTAGGCACCCAATATCACATTCATCCTTTATTTAAGCTTTCATACCCTAACTCGGGAGAAAAAAGGTGCTTTTCTTTGTAAAGGGCTACTACACAACTAGGTGCAAACTAATATTATCGTTGTCCTAGGACTGTCAAGAGAATATTGAAATTCAACCAATGAATCCACCAATTTCGAACCGAATCCTTACAAGCACCATTTCATCACCATTAATACCAACTTTTATGCACTAACTCCTTCATTTGAGGTCTAAAAATCCATACCCTAGCTCACCCTAGCTGTGGATTGCAGTAAAGCTCGAGAAGACTCATTTGATGATAAATTTATTCAAGAAAGGATTCAATGCCCAAAATTGTACACCTAAGTCTGTTATAAGGATTTTAATGAAAGGATCTTACCAGTAGTCTTGTAAGGCTCTGCAAATTTTCCTAACAAATCTTCTTCTCAATCAAGTTTGACTGTGCATGCTTAAGGATGACCCGAGAAAGAATAAAAGACTAGATCTTGCTTCTTAGAATGATTCACACCTTCAAATTAAGCTTAAAATCTCTATGGTGACCTGGACTAATTCCCCTCCTTTTAACATTTTATGCTACAAATGACTCAACCAATCTCTACAACATAATTTCCTCAATGACAGTGTCTAGGAAGGCATAATATATCTAGAAAATAGGGTAATCATGCAAAACATGGCTATATCCCTCTTATTGAAACTTCATACATTCTTTTTTACATTGAATACACACTTTACTTAGATCCTTGAGCTTCAATCCTTTGTTAGGAAATAAGAGATAAAATATGCAGAATAATCCCTTACAGAATTGCAACAGTAGAAATTAATATGCAGAAAATATTACAAATCTCAAATAAAAGTGCAGAATAAATAACACAACACAGAGAGACAATATTTAACGTGGTTCACCCAATTTGGGCTATGTCCACCAAAAATCACTTGCTCATATTTTATTACAAGCCTCCACTCTCTCAATACAATACCCAGATCCATTTGGAGCTATGCTCAACAAACTCTATAGAATTCACACCCGAATTCAAAACACATCTACAATACATTTTCTTGTCTATGTATCATATGCATAAGACCATATAAATAGAAAATTGCTTAAGCAGTTTGATACAAAACCGTGGGTATCCAAAACCATGGGTAAAAACTGTGGGTATCAAAAGCATGGGCAAAAAAACCGTGGGTATCAAAACAATGGGTACCGAAAAACCATGGGCCCAAAAAAAGCCCATAACGGTTACCCATTACCCATGGGTTAATAAACCACCCATGAAAATTTACTTTGGGGGCTTCGCCCCCAAACCCCCTTGACCCGCTCACCGGCGAGAGGGACCGCTGTAAAAATACCCGAGTGTAACACATAGAAGGGTGTACCACACTCTAACATGAAAATATGCTCCACAAACATAACATCCTTGTATTAGACGAAGTTTTCCTATTTGGAGCACTCCTATATCTCCTTGATGCACTCCAATATCCCTATAAAGACTAAACCATCAACTAAACATAAGTATGTGATATACATCACCCTAGAACTTAGCAAGAGCTCACCTAAAATAATCTTTACAATGAAGATATGGCCTACATGGCCTTATTTACTTATTTTACCACTTGACCAAGTCAAATTGACTTTGTTTACCTTTCTATCATCCTCAATTACCCTTTGACTACTCCTCAAGGTGGGTTCAAGCTATGAAGGATCATACAGATGTCCCATGAGACCTTAAAAACCATTTTGATCCTTTGATCACAGTTCAAGACATGATTGAAGCCTTTAAAGGCCTTTACAAAATTCAAATTTTCAAATAGCTTGTTTTGTAGGGAAAATGAAAAACCCTCACTTGGGAGAAACAAATGAAATTCTTGACCCCTTGAACTCCTTGCAAGCATGCAATTGTCATGTTTCTCACCTCTAGAAGTCACTTGGATGGTCCTGAGCCTATGCTCCTGCATCATATCCCCATCTAAAGAACATTGCAAACACACATATGCTTGTCAAAAACCCAACTCCGGCTACTAAAAAAGCATACTGACACGAGTCTAAGAGCAATAAAGGAAAAAAGGTAGGTCACTTTAATCGAGGCTAGATTTGGTCCATTCATTAGCTCAACTCCCCAACATGTTAGAAAGTGCATTGATATGGTAAACATTAAAAGTTCATATTCTACACAAAAAATTATTGAAGAAAGTATGGATATAAACACGTGTTTCCTCATATCACATTGGTAGAAGATTTCTTGATCAATCCAAGAGATTAAAGACTATTATATTTATAATACGTAATACTTTTAAATCTAAGAAGATCTTGAGAAACATAAAAAAATCGCAAGACACATGTCCTCAGAAGGATGCTTAAATACAAAAAATGGGACAAGTCTAATATGTAATCAAATTACACAGATCCTTATCTAAAAAACATTCAAAACATGTGTATCTGCATCCCAAACCCAAATAAAATTTGATGGCTTATAATACATAAAACGAAAAAATGTAGATATATTATTGTTGAAAAACATGTTGTGTTTTTCAATAGTAATCTAAGCATGTTTTAAACCTATCTACATTAATGTATTTGCTTTCTAATTGATACTCAAATCCTCTCATGTTCATTGTATTTAAACATCTAGTGTAGGGCATATTTCTTGTGATTAGGTTGAAGGGTTGTCATCATTTTTTTTACTTGTATATTTGACAAAAACGTATTCCCTATACTTGTAGGAGCCGAGATGACCTACATATGATTTTTTCCATTTATTTTATTCCCATTATATAACTATAAAATAAAAGTTGCTTATGTTATTGATGCATAAAAATAATTGAAATTAACTTAAGCATGGTTAGAAGCTACAACATATATTCATTTCCTAGCCATTCTAAATTCAAAACCACTCACATTGGTTATAATTAAACATTTGACAGAGAGCATGTTTCTTGTAGTTTTGTTTAAAACATTCCATGAAATACTTAATTGCCCATCTCAATAATAATGAGGACAAATAAAAAGGGGAATGAAAAATGTAGGTCATTTTAGGTGTGTAAGTATAGGGAAAACATTTTCCTCGAATATATGAGTAAACAATGACATTACTTGCATGTATCAATATAGTTATGTTTTGGTGTAAATTACCATTGTTTTTCATACAAATAATTTACTTGGGTGAAGAAATATAGGTTGGAAAAGTAAACAGAGCCCTTGCAAGTAAACATGTTGGGGAGATGCCTTGAACAAAACCACATGAAATATGCCCTAACCTAGATGCTTTGTATTCTAAAATGAAGAGACAAATATTCCTTATTTCCAACAATTTTTAAAGCTATAGGATTTAAAGCTATTATTTTGGCACTCACATTGGTTGGACTAAAACATGATGTTGAGGGTGTGTTTAAATTGTGAATTCGTTCCAAACATTTCTTCAAATAGTTAACTTGCAAGTTTATGTTTATCCCAATATTCAAAGGGGAACATTTTCCCTTTGCTTGCAGAGGCCGAGATAGTAAAGCTCAACCAACTTCGGATGCCATGTGAATGTTTGCAGACAAATACCACAAATATTTTGAAACCTACACCAATAATAGGGCTATGTTTTTAACGTGCAAAATCTATAGTAGGGCTATCATTTTCTATAAAAAATGTACTGGATGGCATGAAAAAATAAACTTTTTCACGTAGAAATAGCATTGGAGAAATAGAGCCCTACCTCGCGTCGTGGAAAGATTCTTTCCTTTGTATATTGTTCCAATGGTCGTTTACACTCGTGTGATGGCTTTCCAAACTGGTTTGATGGCTTTCATCGCTACCTTTGCAAACTGACATGACAACAAGATGTTCGCAAAATGAATGGACAAAACTGTTGTTTTTTTGGGGTTAAACAAGTTTGCAATAATCATTAAACGACGTGTCATTATTACCTATGAAGACGAACATATGTGCTAGCATTAATGAAATTACCATACACTGGCAGGGGATACCGACATCGAGTAATCATGCCAAAGCCTTTCACTGTGATGATATATATGCATGATCCATGCATGAATATTATGGAGATTCCATCTTGCATAAATGGTATAAGTTGTATAGAGTATTGTCTATCGAATGATAAGTGTTTGTTTTCATCCCCACATTATTTGTAGAGCCGCCGTGTAGTTAGGAAGGACAAGCTATTATGTTACCTTCAACGGCCGCCCACCTTTACCTAGAGTTAAAAAGAGAGAGTGATATTTTGCACGGGCACATTATTTTATTAATATTTTCAATGCATTCATATAAACATCACTGCTTTCTATTGATTAAGATGAGGTCTTCTTTGCCATTATGAGGGCTTTACGGGTGCCTATCAATTTAATATGAGTGCAGTTCATAAATATTATTATAATAATTGCACACGCTTACACCTACGGGCCCTACCGTATTACAACTCACATCTATGCACTGATACTCGAAAGTGCCATATAACATTTGTTGAAGATTTTATGAACAATAAAATTAGATTTATTTATTTAATTAAATTAAAGGATTTTTTTAATAAGTAGTAATCACTCTTGAAAGCATACAATATTTTAATCACATCATAATAATAAATAAGATGTCATTAAATTCACGAATCAATAAATTTAGTGAACTATAGTAACATTAATTATTATTATAGATATTTGAAATATATACAAATATGTTATTTTTATTGATGAAATGTTAAAATTAAAAAGATTTAGATAATTTTTTGAGAACCATATCATCCTATATAAAATATTTTTATTCAAAATAAATTGAGAGCTATTATTTTCGACACATTACAATTATTAAGAGTTTCATTACTCTTTACACAAATTTCTTATTGAATGATGGCAATTGAAAATTTATTCATTTACATGATGTTACAATTTTTAGATTAAATTCTCCATTAAAATGAAGGAAAAATTACCACTAATCATATGAACCCCAAATTTAAAATCAAAATCAAAATGAACATTATATATTTTACAACCCACCACCATTATATGTAGTCTAAAGAAGTGGTCCCATGCAGGGGCAAGGCATAATTTTTTAACAGGAATTGCAAAGAATTTATAGGAGAAATTAGTACCTCTGTGGTCCCATGTTCTCCAAATTTCTCAAAGACTTTGGAGAATACTCTATGTATTTATATTTAATTTAAAATCATTCTATTTATATTGTTCTCTAGCTTGTGATTTGTTGACATGAGGCCGAAAATAATGGAATGCAACAACAAAAAGTTTCAGCCCCCCACCTATTCCTCTAACTGGAAATGACCCTCCTATGTAATCCCTACTCCACTTTTTTTTGGGAAAGATTTAATTTTTTGTAATTTGTGAAAAATTATTTTTTACATGAGACCATCTCTCTCTTAAAATTAGTTGGAGTTGCTCCCCGTATGGGACAGCTGAGTAAGTCTCCAATCAACATATATCTTATCATTCTAATATGAATAAATAACGCAATGCAATTAATTTTTTGGCATATATTTTTCCTTTTCCCCGAAAGTTTTGTTCTAGAAAGTCTTATATGAAAGGAATTCATGTTTCATAACACGTCAAGGTTCAACTTGTACGGAGCTTGACTGGGGCGATACCATTTTATTCTGTTCAATTCTACGAGTGATAACGATACAATTCAAATCACCTTACATGTGAATGTGGATCAAATGAATCGACGTCTATTAAAATTAAAACTAAAAAAATGAGGGAGTGAATCTCGTGCATTTGACTGCTACTGTCTCCACTATTGGGACGAAGGCGCGGCATATTATAATTTAGGAAAGTGCCTTCCACGTACGATCGGCTCAGCCACCGGGAGCTATTCACGGACAGGCACGTGTACGCTTCGGAACCCCCGTCATTCGTGGGGGTCAATGGTCAAGAGCGGAACAGTCCACGTTCAAAAGGTGGAAGGAATGCTTCCAAGTTCCCGTAAGTTTCCAGTGCGTTTCTACAGATTTTCTACATTTTTGGAAGCGTGGTTGGAAAGTTTTCCGTGTAACGGACTCCCTATAAATAGGGCCGTTGTTTATGAACTTTCCACACATGCAACTGCAAGTTAGTTATTTGTTTCGCCGCTGTTCTTTCGTCGAGTAAATTTTAATTTTTAAAGTCGAGAAATGGAGAATTTAGCAAAATGCGAAGCGAATTACGTGCCATTGACGCCCCTGAGTTTTCTGGAGAGAGCGTCGGTGGTGTACGCGCGGCGGCCTTCCGTAATCTACGGAGACGTCCGGTTTACGTGGGCGGAGACTCTGGAGCGGTGCCGCCGGGTGGCGTCGTCGCTGGTTAAATCTCTGCATGTTAAAAAGGGAGACGTGGTTTCCGTGCTGGCGCCCAACGTGCCGGCTCTGTACGAGTCGCATTTCGCGGTTCCGATGGCCGGGGCGGTGCTGAACACGATCAACATCCGCCTCAACGCCGCCAATGTCGCCACCATACTGTCGCATTCCCGAGCCAAGGTGCTGCTCGCGGACCACCAATTTCTGCCGCTCGCGGAAGACGCGCTGGCGTTAATGCGGGGCGGGGAGTTGCCTCGGGTGGTGGCGATTCGCGACAATTTCGCCTCCTCGGGGAAGCCACTCCGGTTAGAGACTTACGAAGATCTGATCCGCGGCGGAGACCCGTTTTTCGAAGCGGCGGGAGTCGCCGACGAGTGGGAGTCGATCGCGCTGAATTATACGTCGGGTACGACGTCGGAGCCGAAGGGAGTGGTGTACAGCCATCGGGGAGCTTACTTGAGCAGTCTGTCTGTTCTGTTAATGTGGGATATGGCGATCGAGCCGGTTTACCTGTGGACGCTGCCGATGTTTCACTGCAACGGGTGGACCTTCACCTGGGCAGTGGCGGCGCGAGGCGGGACCAACGTCTGCATCCGCAACACCGCCGCCGCCGACATTTACGCCGCCATTGCGGCGCACGGGGTCACGCACCTCTGCTGCGCGCCCATCGTGTTCAACATCCTGCTCGACCACAACCGCCGCTTGTCGGGCCGCCGGGTGGAAGTTCTCACGGGTGGGGCGCCGCCTCCCCCGGCGGTCGTGTCAAAAATAGAAGACATGGGGTTCCGCGTCACGCACGCCTATGGGCTCACGGAAGCCACAGGTCCGGCGCTGGTGTGCGAGTGGAAGAGCGAATGGAATTCCCTGCCCGCGGCGGAGCGCAGCGCGCTCAAGGGGCGTCAGGGAGTGAGCGTGCTCAGCCTGGCGGAGACGGACGTGAAGGACCCCGTGACGATGGAGAGCGTGACCCGCGACGGTAAAAGCATGGGCGAGATCGTTTTGCGGGGAAGCGGCATAATGAAAGGGTATCTCCGCGACGCCCGCGGCACGGCGCAGGCTTTCCGCGACGGGTGGTTCCACACGGGCGACGTCGGGGTGGTTCACCCGGACGGGTACGTGGAGATAAAGGACCGGTCTAAGGACGTGATCATCTCCGGCGGGGAGAATATAAGCAGCGTGGAGGTGGAGACCGTTCTCTACTCCCACCCGGACGTCACTGAGGCGGCGGTGGTGGCCATGCCGCATCCCCACTGGGGGGAAACTCCCTGCGCGTTCATCCTCGCCAAGAAAACTATAAAAGAAGAAGAAATTATCGCATTCTGTAGAGAGAAGCTGCCTCACTACATGGTTCCCAAGGCGGTGGTCTTCATGGAGCTGCCCAAAACTTCCACCGGGAAAATACAAAAATTCCTTCTCAGAGACATGGCGAAAAAGCTCTCGGCTTCCAAGCTGGCGCAGCGCAAAAAGCCTTCGCCGAAACCCAAACAGCAAAATCGCTCTCCCTCTGTATACGACAACGATTACTACGTCGCCGCTCGATCGAAGCTGTAAGCAATTGAGAAATATACATAAAACACACTAAGTAATATGGCAGCAACGTAATATTGTCAACATGATTTTGGTATATATTTAATTTATACAGTTGAGTGTTGTTTATTTCAATCTTAAATGTGTCCATGATCGAACATCCGAAGTATTCAAAAATTTAATACACAGACTCTGCTGGATTATAAAAATTATAATAATTTAATGTCGTTTTCGTCGCAATTCCTTCGCTGTGTTTGAATACTTAAATGTTGGAATACATGTAGTCTTTCCTATCTACTACAATAGAGTGTTCAACACGAAATAAGTTCAGTTCAGTCTAAACTATTGTTTTTTTTTTAATTTAAAAATACAACGTTTATAAAAAAAATGCGGTAGTTTTTAAGTTGTAAATGCACAAGCCTAGTAGGGACCATTAATATATTTCATAAATCTGCATTGTTCTCGTTCATTTGTGTATGTATCAATCATATTTACGCTGAAAGGTGTTCCTTCAGTTGGGTTCAAGCTAAGGGCTCTCTGACGTATGTCAGAGAGGAGACGGCCGAGATGAGGTCAGTGAGGACGACGTCGATCACGGATGCGATTTGACCCTCCATGCGGTGTACACCTCCATGCCTGGACAGAGACCATAAATTCTTTTAGGCGAAGGCACTGTTGCTTGTTAAATTTCTCCTGCGCGCCAGTAAGGGTTCGGTGTATTTTTTGTACACCTCCATGCCTGCCCAGAGATTGTAAACCCTGATACGCAAAGGACTTGATAAATATTTGCTGCATGGATTTTTGTAGTGTACGCTGAAGCATGGCTACGTCGAAGGGGAGGTATGGGGAGGAGGTACGCCGCTGTTATCCCAAAAACGAGACTAGGGTTAAATATTTATGTGAAGGGTAGCTGTTGTTGCTCTTATCCGTGGGTAGGTTTGGAATTCTAGTTGCCTTCGTGAATGAAAAAAGCCCTTCGCGTATGGGAGCTAACACAGTTGCGACGTCATCCTATTGGTGCCTCTTTTACCTGTAACAATATTTGGGTTTCCTTGGCACAAGAAGGGACATCCGATTCAGGTATAAATAGATAGATTTAGTCATGTTAATGGGGTATTACGTTTTACAGAGCATGTGTACGCAATAGTTCCCCTAAACCAATTGTTTCTGCTTATAAAATTTCAATTGACTGGAGGCCCTTTCATTAGCAATTGCAATCTGAATAGTTTTTGTAATTTTGTGCTATTTAGGCATGTTTAAAAGTATCAAAATAATTGTTGCATTTATAGTTCTTGTAGTC
The DNA here is from genome assembly GCA_019776745.2 of Taxus chinensis. NCBI lineage: Eukaryota > Viridiplantae > Streptophyta > Pinopsida > Cupressales > Taxaceae > Taxus > Taxus chinensis. The sequence continues at coordinate 560,900,737 of CM034154.1, forward strand.
CTTTTTGTCTATTTTACATACTTTAGACCTAGACCCACATCTATCCTGCATATGCAGTGATTTTCATTAGACCCGCATGCACCCACTATTGTATGTAAATTTCTTCTTGTACAAGTTCTATGTTTGTTATCTATTTGAGTTATCACCCGCAGGAGTAACCACAAGAATATGTTCCATCTTTGAAAATGTGCAACTTGCTTGGGTTGCTCACAGTAATCTCTCGCCTAACAATATTTGAAATGAATTTAATATTACTTACATTTTATTATGGCTGTTGGAATCTAATTCTTTAAACCACTCAAAACTAGTTAATGGAAGCCCGGGGTGATCTAGTTGCCACAACATTTCTGCAATAAAGACGGGTTTTCTATAGGACTGTTCATTGGTCCAAAAGATTAATAGTAACAGTTTTGTTTACAATTGAGCAGCCGCGCCTGGTGGGGTTGCTATCATCAGAACCCTTACAATATTTATGAAAATGAAATCCTCCTACACAGACTTCTATATTAGGCCTGCTAATAAACAAGCAAACAGAACATTAAGAGCCCAAAAAGTTATGCACTTGAGATGTGTAATTCTATATTAGGCCTGCTAATAAGCAAGAAAAAAGAACATTGAGGAGCTGATAGAGGTGTAATATTGCACACATCTTGAATGCATAACTTTTCGAGCCTCAAAAGTTATGCATTCAAGATGTGTAATACTACACTTCCACGGTCCCCAAACCTGCTATGTTTTCTCTCTCGAAATGACAACACCATAAACAATACAAAAAATATAGCTACCAAACATAATAGCTCATCGTCACTTTGTACAGGTTCTGTATCGTTATTATCTGTGTAATAACAGTACGAGCCGCTTCTTGTAACTGTGAAGAGATTAAAGTGCCATTGCAAGGTACAAACGCAGTTGCTTCACATGCCAAGATTATCTCCTCTGTTTTTCATTATCGATCCATCATCATTTAATATGGTGTTATATGGGGGTTTAAATCTAAACCCCTGCTACCTATTGCTAAAGTCCATGCACTGTCACGCCACAGATAGAAAGGAGAAGTAAGCAGTGTATAGGCTGCTTCTCTGCAGCGGTTCCAGATGACGAAGATTTAGGATTTTCCTCTCCAACCAGCTACTACAGCTCAGATTCAATTGTGTTGATGCTGAGGACTGTTGTTATTGTTATTGACTGAATTGTGTTGATGCTGAGGACTGTTGTGGTCTGTGGGACACAATGAATCAATTTCAATATCAAAATTCTTATTGTTAAATACTGAAGTCACATGACCAGCTTGTTGGAGATGATTCTCCTTTGCATCCCCCAATACAAATTCAGGTATTTCTTAGCACAACCAAAAAAGACAAAAATCGCAACTTGGGGGTTTTGGAATACTCATATCTATTGCCTAACGAACCACAGAGATCCCTGAAGAATTCCATTGCTCTATAATAGCCAGAGCTAGCCTTGTAGGAGAAGTACGGTTGAAAGTTTAATTTTAATGAAATGGCAATAACAACTACTCAAATAGGCAGACCAGATAAAGTTGCATCCAATATTTTTCTGTTTACCCTTTGTTGGACGTCTTTGCTGAATCAAACTGGAGCCATAAGTTATTGCTTCCCTCCCCATAATTGATGTATGAGTACTGCAGAATTAGCAGTATAGTCTTGTGATAAGTTAGCATCTGGTTTTCAAGAGGTCGATATTCATTTCAGGCCTTTGGGGGACTGGGGTATCGGCCAACAGTTCGCTTTAGATGTAAAGATGATATTCAGGAAAATAATTGACATATAGATCACATTTATGATATATCGGTGTAATACCTGAATTAGTGCCTCTGCATGGCAAAGTATAATTCTGGATTGTGAACACACTAGAAAACTCTTTTCTTTATCTCTCGGAAGTTATTAAATTAGATCGACTGCATGAAATTTTCCTTTGATCATTTCCTGGCTTTAGCTATAAGAACTTCATTTGAAGACTCTCGATGATAATTTTCTTATGTCATCTAAATGGTAAGAACATGGTAACAGTAGTGGCGTTGACATTGCATTGAAGATGGAAAATATGAGCCTTGGTTTGAATGGTTTTGACATGTCACACTCCGGTTCTTTTCGGTTATTGGGCTTATTTTTATCTTCTCCCCTTGTGCTGGAAATTCCTGTAGTGTCATATAACACACACATAAGGAATACTTTTTTAGTGCATTCCATTACAGGGCAAGTTTCTTTTAGAAAAATAGTGAAAGGTTTATGTGAAGGATTTTTTAATATTTGCATCATTGTACCCCGATCAAAAAACTTTGTTCTCTTATTTGTTTCTATGTATTTGCTACATGATTTGTGATATGGGATGATTGTTGAAAATGTTGCCAAAAATACACTTGATTAACTCTTTTATTCTTTGCAGTCTGAATTTTGGTTTCTGAATTTTCTAGTTGGATTGGTGGATCTGAAATTGTAGTGTCATTCACAATGGATTGAAATTGTTTTGCCGTTGTGATCCATTGTTCTGAAATTAATATTCTATCAATTTTTCAACTATATAATTATTTCCTTTGCCTTTGTTACGCCAAGTGAAAAACAAGGTCAACCGTTGTTGTTTTGTCTCCAGTAGGTTAAGGGCTGCTGCTATCCTAATCTAGGACTTTGATGTTTGGGCATGCCTAATCCTATTATATTTATATTCCTTGGATATTCTTTTGTTTCTTACGTTTTGCCTTTCTATTGCTGGTTGAAACAGGAAAATTGGTTTTGAATTACAGGGTATCTTTTACCCTTGTTTGCATGCAAAACAACGTACTCTGAAGGTTTTCGTCAGCGGCAGGAAAAAAAGGTGCAGTCATCTTCTGTTTTACTAATGCTTTCTCCCTTTGTTTGCTGTTCATTTAAGCATGCCATGGACTTTAAAAATAAATTGTAAACATGTTTGTTGGAATGAATAGCTTATGTTTTTTTTTCTTGTTTGCGTATATATTGCTATTTTTTTTTGGCGCTTCATATCTCTGACTGTGATTTTGATGTTGTATACATCTGGCTCACTTATGATAATATTGCATGGAACTTTCAATGTGTGTTTTTGTTTCTATGGTTGGATGGCTTTACCTTTCGGAAATTGTTTTGTGTGCCTCTTTCCTTATGCTTTGGAAAGATGCAAACAATATTTTCCTTGAATAATAATGGCATAAAGGAGCACATGCCTTTCTTGTTAGCATGATTCCTAGTGTGCGGAGGGAGTTATCTCCCTGGGAAGCCACTTTGAAGCGTTCCGCAAGAAACCCTTGCCGAGCGTTAAAATGTTCAATAGGAAGGTTTTTAAAGCTGCTTGCCTGGAAAGAAACCTTCTCTCTCGACTCATTGTACATTTTACTTCGGCTACTACTTTCCCTAATGTTTGGATGTTTTCCTGCTCAGTTTAAAAGAATGAGGACTAGAAATACAATTATCTCTCCCCCAGTTGGAGTAACTGTTAAGACACCGCACTTGCAAAGAGAAGAACAATTTAAGAGGACTTAGTTTGTTGTGAATGTTTTACATTGCAGGTAACCAAAACCGCCTAAACCGGTTATAGCAAATTTGGTTAGAGAGAGAATTCGCCTTTTGCCACAAATCCCTTTGTATTTGTCCAAATTTCGTACTGCTGGGCCTCATTCCCGAGGATTTGGCCTGGTCTATGATACTAAGGAGGCTGCAATGGCGTGTGAACCTTCCTATAAATTAAGAAAAATGGGTGTTGTTGTTGCGGAACAAGACAGTGGAAAAAAAAAACAAAGCTGCAAAGAAAATTGCTGGTGCTAGCAAGAAAAAAAAAGAAAAAAAAACAAATGCTAGCCTCCTCCCCAAACACCTTGTAGACGAAAACAAAGTTGTAGAATGTATATAGCTATAGGATTTTTTGTAACGCTTTTCTGCAAGTAATCGTGAAACAATGAGCCATATTTTGGATCTATAAATATTAACTCCAATATACTACTTTGTTTTATCTAACAACATGTACTTTGTTTTTTCTGGGTGTAAACTTTTGCAATATATTTGTTGTGAATGTGATTGTTTACCTTGCCGTATTTGATAGAATATGAAATGAAAATGTTTAACTGAAACTGAAAATAATTTACAAAAAATAAACAAAGTAATACTATTTAATGGAAAAGTAAATTGACAGTCAAATTAAAAATCTATTTTCAATCATTCGTGTATTGATGATTGTTTCTTTGTTTCTAATAAAGTGCAAATTATTTCTAATGTTATGATTCAAATTCAAGTGCAAGCATTTTAGACTATTTTGGACAATTGGGTAGTGCCCTTATACTCTGAGCCAAGTTTTGCCTGATTCTCCTTTTTTCTTCCATTCTCTCAAGAGGAGCCTGTGGTTTTAACTGTCAAAATTCCCTCAGTATTTTTAAACTTTCTTATATTTTTAGCAATTTCCACTGGATCTGCTTCTCCAGTCACAGTTATAGTGTTCTTAGAACTAGCTACTTGTATAGACTCTACTCCTGTATCATATACAACATATAAATTCATTTCAAAACTGAAATATCGAGTGGTAAGTCATAAATTTAAATAAAAATTCAGCATGGTATGTCTTTGTAAATGCATATTATAAATTTGAAGGATTGGAAGTCAAGGCCTGATATGATCCTGATGGTGTCGTTCATAATGATTTAGCTTAGTACAGATCTCTTTTTGTGTATTTTATCATTAAGTACTAGGAAGAGACGATATCTAAAGCATTCTTGAGGAGCTTGTTCAAGTACAATTTAGAAGGCACCATAAAGAAAAGGAGACCTAATTGCTTATAATCCAATGATGGAGAAAACTGAAATGGCACATGATCTGCAGTGTGAAGTTGTCTCAAATCCTTCCTGCAATCTCTACAACCAGAAATTCTTGTTTATCTACAATCTAAATCACTACTGTGGCAAGAGAGACCAAGGACAAAAGGAAGACCACGAAGCACGAGGTAGTTCAAAAAGTTCAATGGATAAATGGGTTTCTGAGCAACAAGAAGTGACCTTATAGGGACCGCAAGGTACAAGTGATGGTGGTAAAGATAGTGAGATTCCAAGGATAACATTGGAGATAAGAAGAAGAAAGATATACCACCCCAAAGAGACTTAAGAAAGAAAATCCTGAACCACATGTGAAAAGGAAGAAACCAAGGAATTGGAGGGAAAATAACCGAAATGGGACAGACCAATACAGTTCAATCTGAAAAAGATGAATCACCAGGCTTCTTGAAGATATAATAAGAGACAAGAGAGAGCTCACTATGCAACCTGGTTGGTTCTTCCTTCATTAGAGCCGGGAAAATATGATCGAATGCATTTTGAAATCACATATGATAACGAGGAAAAGGCCCTGGGGGTAACATCAACTACTGCAAAATCTAACAAGCTTAAAAGCAATAGGACATTAACTAGTTATCAGATCTTCATGCAAGAATGGTATCTGAGGAATTTCTGCACCAATGAAGAAAAATGTTTTAGGGTGTTGTAGACATCTATGATAAAAAATAATTACCTTGGAAACAAAGATTTAAAACATGATATTGTAGAATTTTAAAATGAAACATCAGTTGAATGGATTCTAGTAAGTTGTACGAATTTCTATTAGCCAATGAGCCAACCTCATCATGGGCCCAAGAATCTAAAAGCAAATCTTATTTAATATTGAGCTTCAAGTTTAATTGTTCAACTTCAAACATTCAATATTGAATTATCTAATTACCTCTTTGTGTATACATGTGTAGGTTAGGTGTAATTGATTAGTTTTAAGTGTATTTTATGTCGCTTTTATATAGAATGCATTTTAATATTTTTTTTTCCCCTGAATTATCTATTTTAATGGTTTTCTAAATTTACCGAGTCTCGCCAAGTCTTAGCCAGGTTTTGTTGCCAAGTTTGAGTCCGAGTCAATAATGGGCTTCCCGAGATTTTTCCAAGTCCAAGACTCATTATATTGTATGAGACTCTTGCAAAGAAAACCTTGAGGGTATAAAAATCAATTATATTTTGAGGAACGTCAAACTTGAAAATGAGGTTTTTAGATGCGATATAGGAACAAAAGAAAAGGCCTTCGTAGATGAAAGACTAGCTAGATTTCTGGTCCACAAGTCTATTCTAAATGATAACCGAATTCTATCAAAAAAATTAATTAGATACTATCATTTGTCATAAGCCATTATTAATGCAAATAAAATCCAAAGAAAATTAGTGACCAATTTCCTTCAAATTTGATCAAGAATGGAATCAACATAAGGAATTCCTCAAGATGATGCAAAAGGCAGGTTTAATTTTGTCAATCGATTAAGATAATTCTTTAAAATTCTGTGAAAATCAGTCAATTGGCTAAAAAAGAGCCCATAATTTTTGTATGGCAAGTAAAGGGATCCTTTAGATTAGTTCTTTGATATTTCCATCTTCAAATGATCTGTGTTTACCGACAAACCTCAATCTCCATGCTGTCTGTTTTATATGCGGTTGGGATAATATATCTCACACACTATTTACAGGGTATAGAAAGATAGAGGTCGTTTTTTAGGTTGCGTCCACCTTTAGTAAGTTAGTTGCTGCAACTCCAGTTTTAATTGGCTGGGGCACAAGTTGATTGATTCAGGGCAATACACAGCCAAAAGTCATTTTGGCATATGAGAGCCTGCTTGTCGAATCCCGCAAGGGATTTATTTAGGTTGAAATTTTATACCCTTGGGTTTTGACCTTGGAAGTAAACATAAACTTATGAGTTCACCTCTGAGTACAGCTCTGTGCTATGCAATGGGTGGGCTTGTGACGCCCCTTTAGAAAATGGCTTCTTTTCGGTGTCTATGAAGCTCTCTTGTTCCATTGTAAGTATTGTCATAGATGATTTTACAATTAGTTTATTTAAAATTATGTTGTTTATACTAACATTCCTTTAGTTGAGAAAATTGTCAAAGATTAGAGCACGTACCAATTATTTTATTTTAAACATTGTTATTTGATCTTTCACACCACGTATAGTTTGTGGGCTATTTTCTCCTTAGAGCATACATTTATTAGGTCTGGTCATAATCACACAGGCCAGAGGCAGATATTCCAGTTGATCTACTTTTTGTTAGAGAAACTAGAAGCAACACTAACACGGTCAGTTTACCAAAAAAACTGAAAAATGTGTTTGTATTAAATCTGGATTATAAAACTAAAGTCAGAGGGTATAGAAATTTTATGCGTGAGAGAATGATTATACTTGGTGAATGTGATTAGTAAATGCAAAAAGAGTGCAGTAAGAGTCGAAACAAACTCTCATACGGAATAACCATCAAAAAATCAAATCTTATTTTAAATTTTCATCATTTCTTATTAATTTATTAATATTAATTTTATTTTTTAATCTAAAATTAATTATTTGTTGGTTTTTTTAATTTTTAAGACATTACTTTATAAAATTTCAACAACTCTTATTAATTTTATTTGCAACATTTTATTAATTCTAAATTTACATTATTTTTTACTTATGTTAATTTAATTTTTTTATTTTTTACAAAAAGAGTATAACTTTTAATTATTTCTATGTAATTATTCTCTTTATTGTTTTTTATAAAATTCTAATTTTAAATAATATTTTATAATTTTTGATGGATTTTTATTAATAGTGGCGCATTTGATTTTTTGTTGTCATTTTAAATAATATTTCTGGATGGCACTGTGTTATTGTTATTATCATGTTTTTGACAAGGGTAAATGGAGTATATACATAGCTAGGCTTGTAGCCTATGGTTTTTTTCGTTCCTAAACTCAATGGATTCATTACCAAATCAACAAACAACCTGGTTCAAATTAGAAATTCGCCAGCTGTAAGCCAACTGCCCATCACTGAACCACGGCCCTTACGCTACATGCTTTAAATATGAATACAAAGTAATATCTCAACAAAAGTTCAAAATGGCTTATGGTAGGTTTTTTAATATAATGATTTACGTTTTTTATATAATAAGTATCTCTTAATTATTATGTAGTGGAATTCAATAAAGATATTTATATTTAGGTACATTCACAAATGGTAAGTTCTTCCGCTTGATCATTTTTCGGACACATTTTATTATGCAAACTCTTCTTCCGTGCTTAAATGATAGTTGTAGAATACACTTATATAATGCATATCTCTATTAAATTTGTCCTCGTTCGAAAAAAAAATTCCACAGCTATCTGTTATTTCAAACTGTTTTTCCTTGGGTGTGCCTGCATGTCCATTTGCAGTTTTTAGATTTGTTCAATGATAACATGTTTTCTTCACCGTTCATTAATTTGTTTCTTCCTCCTATTTTTGAAAACATGGACACAACTTTGACAGAAGGAGGTGTTACGCGCCTAATGTTTGGTTGCTCAGATACGAGTTCCACGTTCCAGCTCCTCAACATTTGTCCTGTTCGGTCTTTGTTGAATAGTGGCACCCAACATCAAGTTGACCTTTCTGACAGTATTCACATCCAGAAGGCATTGTTGCCCTCCAAGTTTTCAATACTGGTTGCAGACAAAACGTTGAAAGAAGGCATAATAATTTAGCTGCAAAAAGCTGTTTGTAGGATGGTCGACCATGAAATGTAAGTAGTCGATATTTTGACTTCCCTTTCATCTTTTCTATCTCGCACAATGTTTTCTAACATTTTCATTCCTTGCATTGCATGCCTGCAGGACCGTTTTAATTACCGGTATGGATATAGTGAAAGAAACATATCCAAAAATTGGTTCTCCTTCCCGGATCCCTTGCCATGTTGTTCGGGGCAAACAAGCTTGTGTTGACCATCCTGAGGGTGTGCCCAGAACTTTGTTTCCGCAAACACCGCCTCAAAAGATTTATGCTTCCTCGAGATCAGCATCGAAGGCCATTTTCATAAACGACTTGAACACAACCATTGGTGTTTGGTCCATAGAGGGCAGAGCGGTCGCGAAGAACTCCATGCAGACATATAGTAATGATAACGGCAATGGTTGTTTCTTTGGTTTCGACTTCGTGGATAGCAGAGGTGGTGAAATCCGTGTCACTTGTTTTAATGAGATTGCAGAAAAGTTCTATGGCACGATAGAAAACAAAAAAACGTACACCATCTCTAACGGAAGAATTGGAAAAGCAAAAGAAAAGTTCAACAACCTGAACAACACACACGAAATTTTCCTTTCGGCAACATCTATTGTCCGGCCTCTACATGTCAAAAATGAAATCATACCTTTACACCACTTCCACTTTGTCCCCATCAAAGACATACCTAGAAGACATGCCGGATCTTTTGTTGACATTCTTGGTGTTGTTCTTGTTATTTCTCCACGATCCACCATTCGCAGACGTGACCAGATAGAAACATTCAAGCGAACTGTGCAGGTTGAAGACATGTCCGGATTTAGTGTTTCCATCACTTTGTGGGGTCAACATTCAACTGTACTTGGAGAAGAGCTAGAAGAATTCCTTTCAATTCCGCATAAACCAGTTCTTGCTCTTAAAACAGCTCGTGTTTCCAGCTTCAACGGAACATCTCTTGATACTATATCCACTACAAAATGGTTTGTCAATCTAGTGATTCCTGAAAGCCTATCTCTACAAGAATGGATTGCATCCGATGCTTTCAATGTCCCCGCACCATCTATCACAAACAGGGTTCTAGGGCCTCCATCTTCCTTGTCCTCTCCGGAAACAATAGCTCAGGTCCTACAAATGGGTAACATAGATAAAAATGAATGGGCTACAATTACAGCAAAAATCACAGACATTTCATTGGAAAATTTTTATTACTTGGCATGCCCTTTAGTGAAAAATGGTACACAGTGTCGCAAGAAAGTGCAAGAACTAGAAAACGGGTCTTGGTTTTGTGGGAAATGTAATATTCCTATCCAAAAATGTGACTACAGGTATGCACTCCATGTCACTTTAAAAGATGGCACAGGAGAAATTCAATCCGTAACTGCATTTGATGAGACTGCTGAAAATATAATGGGCGTCAAAGCTGAAGACTTGCAGTTTTTGAGCATGGATGATGGTGCAACAACTGAAATTGCAGACCAAGTTATAGGCCACGAATATCAATTTACACTTTCCATCAAACTTGAAACATACCGTGAGAAGAAGCAGTTTAAATGTGTCATTATAAAGTCGCACAAACTTGAAGCTGTGGCTTCCCTTCCCTGAATTACGTTTACGTAACAATATATAGGCTTCACTGCATTCATGTTCCCCCCTTGTAAAGCTCTCTTGGTCTCTTGATATGTTAGCACCCTTTCCAATAACTCTTTCTTGCACATACGAATGTCTAGTTGTTCCTTTTTGCTCTACTTTTGCTTATGTAAACTCGGGTTCAATGGATATCGATATATATACCTTTTGTTTTGTAATTTTTGTCACAATCTCTATGTTCTTGAATATCAATAATTGGAATTCCTAAGCCATTTCCTTTAAAAAATAAATACTAGTGATGGTCTTTTATATTGTATGGACATGTTCTTTCCTTCGAACACTTTCTTGTATTCATAAATTTCGTTGAATGAGCTTTGCTAGTGCTATGTTCCTTTACTTATAATATACATGCGCAAAACAACTTTCGTATTCTTTTGTTTTACTCCATGTATGGCTAGATGCACACTTTTTCCTTTACTTGTATCATACTTTTTCTCCTACTGCAACGCGTTGCAGGATTCCCCATGTCTGCAGAGCAACGATTAGCTCGAAGAAGAGAAATCTACACCAAAAACAAAGAGCAAATAAATGTGGATCAGCGCTGCTGTTACCATGCTAGAAAAAACACACATTGCACATCTTTTTTCCCCCATCTCGCCCCGTTCCGGCCCCCAACACCTGCCCTTCCATCACCCCATTCTAGCTCTCGCGGTGCCTCCTCGTCCAATGCCTTAAATTTTTTTCACTCCCCGCCTTCCGCTCCACTTTGCCCATCCCTTTCGCAGAACACTTCCACCCTTCCCTTCTATGAGGCACGTGTACCCTGGGATACACAACACTTCCCTTCTCGATCGGCACATTCCTCTTCCCCCCATCAACCACGTACTCTCCAATGTCCTCTGCTTTCTCCCTTCCTGTTGATGCTCTGTCGGCCTCTTCGCATTCATTTGTGCTACCTTCCCCAGCTACCAGTACATGCCAAAATATTGATGGGTTTTGTTCTACTAGAATGTTCCCTTTTGAGCCATCCGCCTCTTCTTCGTCCTCCTTCGTAGATGCACAAAGGCGTTTCCACAAAAGGATATATTCCCTTTCCATTGCAAGCACATGCACTATCTGTTTGGAGAATTACCCTGGCATTCAAACTAGGTGTTGTTCAGGATCTATCCTTTGCTCCAGGTGCAGGCTTGAGAAACAAGGACACCGATTTTCTTCTTGGAACAACATGGACCCTGGTGTCCAGCCATCCATACTACAATCTTTGACACAAGTTGAAGAAATGTTGGTTGGTAGAGTTAACCCAATTCTCCAAGTAACCCATGCACGTGGTGGACAATACAAATACTCTGGGCACACTATAAGCTTCCCCCAAGATATCTCTTCCATAGCAAAGTACCTCCCTCGACATCTCGGTTATTTGGATCTACTTCTTGTGAAAAAGGCAGGATCCATACAAACAAAATACGATTTCTACGTTAGTAGATCTCGTGTATGGCAGGCACTTCAATACAAAATTTTGCATGACCCGTATTAAAAGGATGTTCTTGTTGACAATGAATCCCTCGATACTCTTCTCGTACAACAAACAAATATTTCCTCCTCCCTCAACTCCATATCGATGGACATCCCCACCTCTTCAGACACTGTCGCACCTGATTGCAGCGATGATCCTTCTCACTGCACTTTAATTGACGCCCATTCTTCTTCTTTCGTCCCTTCTGCCCACAACTCCGGCACCGAAGATGAGCATATCTCGCAGTTCCTTCTCTCCCATGATCAAAACATGCCTTCCACCATGCCTTGGCCAGACATAAGTCTTTCTCCCATAAATGAATACACCACTGAGGGTCTATTTTCCATGGCATTCCCAACTTTGTTTCCTGAAGGTAAGGCTATGTTTAGACAACCTCGCATGAAAGAGGTACTTTTTCATGAATACGCCCTCCATTTAATCCATTTCCATGATAACCGCTTCGGTTCCCACCCCCGGTTTCGTTACTTTTTGCTTAACCTCATCATGCGGCATAGGAGCCAATCTACAACAGCCGTTTTCATGCAACAAAACCTAGAAAATGACATACCGCCAACTATAGCTGACCTCTGAAAAAAATTTCTTGAGGACCCTGCATATTCGCTTCTGGATACCTTGATGCGGTTTGGAAATAACCTGCGCGGAACACACTCCTTTTGGTCCAAATACAGAGGAGAGATATCAGACATGGTTGAACAATTGGGTGCACCTACATTCTTCTTCACTCTTAGTGCTGCAGATACTAAATGGCCTAGTTTGCATAACTGTATGCCAGGTGTTCCACCTCTTGATCATTGGTTCGCAAAAATATTTAGAACACACAACATTATTGACCACCCCCATCGTGTTTCTGTTTACTTGCACCAGAGGTTCACAATATTCCACGAGGAGGTCCTACAGAAACACCTTGGAGCCAAGGACTACTGGTATAGGTAAACAAAATTAAATGGTTCTTCTCTTTATTTCTAACTGCCTTCTTCCTCTAGGTATGAATGGCAACATAGAGGGTCTGCACATGTTCACGGTTTCCTTTGGCTCAAAGGTGCCCCCAATGTTGACACAATAGATTGGAATGACAATGCTTCTGTTGAAACAACAAGACTGTACTTTGATCAATATGTTTCTGCATGGAACCCAAGAGCTCCTGCATGTAGACCTACATTCTTTCAAAGATCTCTCAAGGATGATCCCTGCTTGCTTTCCTCTTCAGAGGTTCTAGCTTCCAACACTCTGCACGACCTCGAGGAACTTATAAACCGGGTTCAGCGCCACACCAAATGTTCTACATAGACATGTCTCCGAAAAAAAGGTTCCAGTTTTATATGTCGTTACAGTGCTCCTTGGGAAACACAGGCTCTTTCTTCCTTGACCATGGATGCCAACAAAAACGTTAAATACCTTCCTTTCAGGAATGATGACAGATTAAACATTCACAATAAAGCCATGCTAGCTATATGGAGAGCCAACATTGATTGTCAGTCTGTACTATCTCGGCACGCTGTTCTTAAATACATTGCAAAGTATGCCTCTAAAGCAGAGCAACGCTATGAGACATACCACTAAATGTTGTCTAGACTTTGTTCGTATGCTAACCTCAATTTCCCTTCGTCTTTTGCAATACGGAAGATGCTCACAAAAAGTGTTGTTGAACATGACATAAGTGGGCAAGAAGCTTGTCGCTTGCTTCTCAAACTTCCTCTTGTTATGTCTAGCCGGCAGACCGTCTATTTAAATGTGGGAAAAAAAATACTTAGGCGCCTTACTGCATCGGCTACTCAGGAACAAGATACATCACAGCTTCTTGATGTGTGCCTTGTCTGCCCTCCATCAATGGAGTGCCTTTCCCTTATCCAAATTGCTCGAGATTGGAATTACAACAAATACCGAAAAAAAGAGAACTGGAAACAACGCACTACACCAGCAATTGTCTGCGTGTACCCAAGGTTTTCCATCATTCCACCAACTAATACAAATTCTTTCCACCTTTTCTGTTGGTCTGAACTCCTACTATACAAGCCTTTCCGGAACATTGCTTCAGATGTTGGTTCTTCACCAGATGTTGTTTCTTCCAATTGGCACCTGTTCAAAAGCTCATACAAACCGTGGCATGTTAGAAGAACAGACACGAAACCTGATACATCTCCAGATGGATCGTCTGAATCTGACACAGACCCAATGCAAACAAGCGAGAGAATCTATGAATGGAAAATTTTGGCAGGCCTCCGTTTGGGACATTATGAAGGTCTTGACCATCTACTAATGCTTGGCCTCCGAGAATATGACTCCCGCTATGATTGGTCCTCAAACAACATTCCGGTTCACTTGGCTGACATCGCCCCCTCTTTTGTCGAGAATGGTAGGGCAAATTATTGCCTTGACCATACAAATCCATCTAGTTTGTCTTCTTCGTCGACTTTTTCCGATAGCCAGCAACTAGCCTTCACTACAATTCTCCACCACTTTTCCTCAACACACAGCCTACCACCCCTTCTTCTCATTCTTTAAGGAACTGCAGGAACAGGAAAGTCATTCCTTATCCACTCTCTCGGGTCTGCCTTCTCCTCCCTCGCTGCCCCTACCATTTCACCCCTTCTTTTGCTTGCCCCTACTGGTGTGGCCGCTTTTAACATTTCTGCATCGACCATTCATTCCAGCCTCTGAATTCCCATTCGAGATTTAAAACCCCTTGAAGGCCAAGATTTGGCCTCCTTTCAAGACTCTTTAAAACATGTCACATACATTTTGATTGATGAAATGAGCTTCATTGGTCCTAAACTTCTTGCAAAAATTGACTTCCGCCTGCGTGAGGCCTTCCCACACTTCTGTACTTCCCCCTTCAGAAATAGATCAATGATTCTGGTTGGAGACCTTGGTCAACTTCCACCCGTTATGGACATTCCACTATATGCCAGTAATTCCTATGGTGGATCCTTTTGGCGCAAATTTCCTAATTCAATCTCGTTGACGTCTATATTCCGACAACAAGGCTCTGCTCCGACTCAAGTTTCCTTTCGCAATTTGCTTCTCAACATCCGAAACGGTGTGGCCACCCTTCCAGATTGGGAGACTTTGATGTCCCGCACCGACTCATGCCTCTCACAACAAGAACTTTTATACTTCCACAACGCCCCCCACCTCTTCTCAACAAATATTCTTGTTAAAAACCACAATTTACAAATGCTGAAGGAACTCAATTCTCCAGTTGCCTTGTCCATTGCTCTGAATACAAGAAGAAGTGACTACAATGATCCTGATGATGACCAACTAGAACAAATAGTGCTCCTTTGCAAAGACCAAAAAATCATGCCCAGTGCTAATTTATGGATTTCTACCGGGCTTGTTAATGGCGCATTTGGCACTATCGTTGACATTGTTTATTCCCCTTCCTCGGCTCCACCTTCTTTGCCTTATTTTGTTATTGTTGACTTCGATCGCTATTCCGATCCACCATGGATTCCGTCAAATCCCTCCCACATCCCCATTCCCCCCATTTCAAGAGGTTCTTGTACACAACTACCTTTAAAAATGGCTTGGGCGTTATCAATTCACAAAGCCCAAGGACTCACCCTTGGTCATGCCACCATAGACATTGGATCCATCGAGAGACCAGGCCTTACTTTTACTTCTCTTTCACGGGTGCCCTCCTTGGAAAAGATTCGTATCTCCCCAGCTTTCTCCTTTGACCGTTACTCGAGAATTTCTTCTGCCTCCCTCCTGTAATTCCGAAAAGAAGAAGAGCTTCATCTCCATTCCCTTCCACCCTCCCCCTCCTCCTAATTCATTCCCTGTAACCTTCACCATCTATAACTCCCCGCCCACGTAATATCCTCCACGCATAACAATTTCACCATTTCCTATTACCCTTTTTCGGGCCTTCCCCTCCGCTTCTTCTTCTACATCGAACACCTATGTACATATTTGGTTTGTTATACTAAATAATATTATCTTCTTTCCCGCTCTTCATTACTCCTTATGTTCTCGCTAATGGTTTCATTTTCTTACGCGTTGTTTAATGTTCTTTTCTTCTCTAGAGTTGTGACAATTCTTACTATGCTCTTTACCAATATCCGTTTCGGCGTTCCCATCGCACACGCTCGCGTGCGATTGCTAGTTCATAAATCTGCATTGTTCTCGTTCATTTGTGTATGTATCAATAATTACGCCGAAGGAGTTTCTTACAATTGGAATAGCCCAGGCCTCTTTGATAAGATCTAATGGTTCACAAATTCTGCATCAACGTCCATCTTGACGGTCAAAAATCACTACGTACATGTGACAGAAATTGAGGAGGGCCTGGGGGGTTCTGACATCCGTCAGAATTTGGAGGGTAGAGATTGAGTTTCAAAATGTGTGTTGAAATCTGATGGTGGTTAATTCGTGACTGTTAGCAGTTTTTTGTGCCATTTTTTGTGCCTTGGATGTCTATCTCTTGTGCCCTTGGATTTGCATACTAGACAAACTGTGTAATAACGTTTTTCTTTCACCGTCAGTGTTCTTAATTCAGATAAAATAGATTTCATATCAAGGCTTCAAACGCTGAATATCTCCCATCGTTCATCCAGAAAGGTGACCCCTCCGATATAGTTCTGCAGCTCATATTTCACCAATTCAAATTACTGGACGAAGCAGATTGGATTTTGGGGAACACCGTTTACGAAATGGAAACCGAGGCAACTTATTTCAGTGGGTTCTTTGCTTCCGTCTGCTTATTTTAATGACGAAAAGGACGGCACAGTAATGTACAGCTTGTTTGAGGAGTCCAAAAGCTGCATTCCATGGCTGGATTCGAAGCCCAAATGCTCAGTTCTGTACGCCTCTTTTGGAAGCCTCATTCACATGCCAAAAGCCCAGTTCGAGGAAATCGTCATGGGTTTCTTACAGAGCGGGAAATACGTTCTGTGGGTAGTCTGGATGGATATTGTCCACTCTAAATCCTCAAATGTTTTGCTCCATGATTTCATTTCCGCAGTGGTCTGAGCAGTACACAAACACAAAGGTGTTAGTAGAACAGTGGAAGGTGGGATTGAGCCTCAAATGCGCATCTGAAGATGGAATTGTCGACAGATAAGAAATAGCAAAAGCTGCGATGACAGTAATACAAGGTGAGGAAGGAATAGCAATGAGAGAGTGTTGAGTGTGTTTCCCGAGGTGGCAAGTGGAGTGGGATCGAAGGGCCTGGTCGAGAGTCAATACATGGATTTTGCGGCAGCGGTGAATTCACACGTCCCTGCTGGAGGACATTCATCTGCACAAATCGGAATTGATGGACTAGAGGCTGAGGGGCTATGGGAAGGTCGTGGGGTTGTATCAAATTGTGGAGGACATGCTCCACGTGGATGCGGGGACCGTTAATACCACTTATCCTAAAGTTCATGGGATGGAAAAATCTAGGCTTATAGTGAACGAGCTCAATGTCAAGGAAAATAAATTTCTCTCAGCATTTTGACTCAAAATGACCACCCCCTCTTCTTAGTTTTGGTGACTATGCTGCCACTAGGTCCTCATAAATGTAGACACCATATAATTTGTGCAAGTCATTTGTTATGTCAAAGGTGTGTTCTCAAATAGATTGTATATGGATGAAACCTACCTTGCTCTAACACTAAGCTAAGTCGGTGTTGAAGACATGTAATTTTGAATTGTGCTCTTCCAATCAATTTGTTCGAATTCAGATGCATCTTTCTCGTCCATTCTCAATTTTTTAACCTTTTCAATGTCGTAGAACAGTCACTAGGAAGAGCCCGGAAACACCAAAAATATATCGGTTTCAATGAGTCTTCTGATATTGTAATCACTTCCTTGGCTCATACAAAACCTGCACATTCTAACCCACGAGCACCATAATATAAAAACTACATTTTTCCTCAGTCTTCAGAGTTTTTTACTCTCCTTTCATGAATTCAACAGTAGCGAGTTCAAACTGTAGCACCATTAAAAATAATATTTTTTGTTACGTGTTTTTTATTTATTTTGACGCATGCAAGCTCATATTGCACTCATGCAAATAATGCAAGTGAGATTGCGACTATAAAGTGGACCACATGTAACAAATATTTTTTTGGCGGGGGAACTCTAAGATGTGGTAAAGGTGTACGACATGCATGTATTTTAATTCCAACATTTTAATCATGTGTTCGTCTTATCTAAAAAAATAAACTTCAAATCAATAAACTTGATGTCAAATAAAATAGAATAAAATAATAGAAAAACCTTGTTCTATGTCGGTGGTTGTGATGTCACCAATAGATAACCCTTGCCACATGATGAGAATGATTGTCCTCCTTGAAAATCAAATTACAGATAGAACCCATGCATGGAGGACATAAGAGTCATTTCTTCCGAAGACACGAACAACATTTTATGTTAATGGTTATTGATCGAAAACTCTATCAAGATTGTTGACGAGTGAGTCCCTTACATTTCCTTAATTGTCAGGAAGATTCCTTAATCGTAAATGTGCATAGAAATGTGTTAAATGTGTACAACATGCAGTATGTATTTTATTTCAAACATTTTAATCATTTGTTCGCCTTATCTAACAAATTAAACTTCAAATTGATAAACTTGATGCCAACAAAATAAAATAAAATAATAGCAAAACCTTTTTCTATGTCGGTGGTTGTGATGTCACCATTAGATAACCCTTGGCACATGCTGAGAATTGTTGTCCTCCTTGACAATCAAATTAAAGATAGAACCCATGCATGGAGGACATAAGAGCCATTTCTTTCGAAGACACGAACAACATTTTATGTTAATGGTTATTGATCAAAAACTCTATCAAGACTGTTGACGAGGGAATCCCTTACATTTCCCTAATTGTCAAGAAGATTCCTTAATCGTAAAGGTGCATAGAAATGTGGTAAAGGTGTACAACATGCATGTATTTTATTTCCAACATTTTAATCATGTGTTCGTCTTATCTAACAAATTAAACTTCGAATCGATAAACTTGATGCCAAAAAAATAAAATAAAATAATAGAAAAACCCTTTTCTATGTTGTTGGTTGTGATGTCACCATTACATAACCCTTGGCACATGTTGAGAATGGTTTTCCTCCTTGAAAATCAAAGTACAAATACAACCCATGCATGGAGTACATAAGAGCCATTTCTTCTGAAGACACAAACAAAGAACATGGTATGTTGTATTCCCTTTACACTTACATGTGTTCTAACTAACATAAAAACATAAGGACTGAAATTAGAAGCACCTATTGACATTAGTAGTATTAATCAACCCCTCATTTCCTTCTAAGATATCCCAAAAAATATGTTTCCTTGATATCTTGAACACCGCAACCATTTTATCCTTCTAACAATTGAAAAATAATGACATGTGGTTGTAGCAAAGAAACATTTGGCATGAGTCCCCCGCAAAACTTTCCATATCCTTGGACTTCTCATCCATCTACCCCTTCTTTATCTCCCTCTTCATCTTCTATTATTCCAGTCCCTCCATTTTCAAGTATTCAATGTATTCCCTCTCAGAGACCGTTGAACCCACTCTAGATACAAATATAGATACAAATACAAAGCCAGATCAATCAATTTGTATATAGTAAAATGAGGAAATATTACGGTTACAGATTTATCTCTGTTTGCAGGTCTATTTTAACCCATAATGGTGTTGATTTTAGGATGGCTATTAGAGAGAGCTCTATTTAGCGCAATCCCCCCTACCGTTTTGTTTATTTATTTGATTTAATTTTCACTGCAACTATCCAATTGATGCTAAATTTACAACATTAACTTGGGTTTTCATGGTTAACGCCTTCAGATCTCAAATAAAGTGATTTTATTATTATGTAAGGAAAATGAAAGGTCTAAAAGGGTGTTTAGGATGTGTCACTCTCTATGTTACACTTCTGGTTTACAAGAGCGCTTGACGTGGTTGGTGGATTTTTTTGATATGGGTATATTTTTCCCCTGAACTTTTATTTTTCTATTAAATAAATGGAGAAACAAACAACATTTACAATACTTTTGAGGCTATATGATTCATATCATATATTTTCAACTGCAATCTTATCAATCTAAGGAATAACTATATTGAATGCCCTTTAAAAACAAAGTTAAAATCTGTCCTACCTCTCCAAACCTTAAATTTCCTACATTAAACTTGTCTTATTAAGAAAAATTGATAATAGCGTTTAGTATGCTGATAAATTTAAAATATCTATAACCTGCAAACCCTAAAATTTCATTTCTATACTTGTCATATCAAGGAATTATTGATGAAAAGGCATAAAAGGTGTCTGCGACGTTTTATTGTTGTGAAATCTCCCAACACCAATAAAATGTGTGCAATCAACTTGCCTAATACGCTAATTTTATTTCTATTATTGGAAAATGAAAGAGTGCTCTATTTGTATATATGCTTGATAGATGGATGGGAGATCCAGACGTACTTGAATATGTAGGTACCAAGAGGTGTATATACATAAATATTTTATTATAAAATGATATGTAGGTAAAAGACAAGTAGATTGAAGATTGTCAAAAGAGGACACACATTTAATATGTAGTGTAAGAGTGTTTATTAACAAATATTCCACCTACCATATAACAATAAGATCAATAATACATATGAAATCCATGAGGGGGAGTAGTATTGTTTTGTTTTGTTTTATCTTTTAGGGGGCATGCCTTTTTCAGTTTTTATTGCATTTTCACTTCCGCGATACTTTTCTTCCTCTCCTTACATTCACATATATAATTTTTTTTTCCACAACGTCTTGAACAACTCCCCTGTTCTCCTTCGAAGGATTTCCAAATGCTTCGTCAAGTTCTTCTACATTTGAGTTTCGCATTGTTTCTACTCTCTTTCACTACACATGCACTTTTTCATCATCTAACCCTTCATCTTCACCCCTCTTTCTCTCCCAATATTTCTCTACTTCCAATATGAATCCTTCAAAATATCCCCTTCGGCGTTCCCATCATACATTTCACATATGATTGCTAAGATAAGCCTCAACCATTGTTCCTTCCTCCAAAAGGATATCCACACACATACCTCGCACATTTAAACAATTGTCAAGCTCCACACGAAGAAGCGAGCCATAATATTAACTCCGTGATGATTAGATTGAAATGATGAAAATGGAATGGATGAAGTGGTAACGATTCTGTTTCTAGAATAATACCAAGTGAAAAGAAAATAACGTAGAAATCCAGTTCCTTTATTTGAACAAAAAGATGAAGAACAACTTAATATCGCAAGAGAGCTCGGCCATGACGAAAACTACAACAAAAATAACAAGGTGATTTCTACAAGTTTGATGTGTGGGATTGAATTTACAAGTTAATAGGAGGTTTAATGGACCATCCCTCATTAAATTCCAGTTTAGAATCACACACTATCATAGAATTTTTATCTTTGTGCAGATTAAATTTATATTTAGATAAGAGGAGGTTCAACGCATTAAGAAATTGTTTATTTTGGAGATGTTGGTAATTTTTATACTCCAAATAATATCAATGTCACTACGCCAAAAATGTTCCCTATTAGAATCGGGGGTGGCTAATTTTGACACCACTCAAAATGTGGATGGCAAAGACTGTAGTTTGAGGGGATGCATTGAACACATATTGCACTCAATTTTTTAGTTCGTCCCCTTTGAGCATATATTGCACTCAAATAAAATATGCGACCAAGATAAAGAACATTCAGTGGAACACAATGCACTGATCCTCCCTCCTACCCCATCTTCTTTGCCTCCCATCCTCTCCCTCTTATTCGATTCCTTAAGTTTTAATTCTTCGCTCTATCCCCTTCGGCGTTCTCATCGTACGTTATTAGATTTTTGCCAAAGTGTAATATTCTTGTGGATTTTTTTTTTTTTTGGGTGGGCTCTTTAAATTTTATTGCATGTTCTTCCGAAATTGTTAGACCATTTTTGTCAATTTTCCTATCAATTATATATCATATTGCAATACTATGATCTTTATATTAGTGTATTCAGGATAATCATACGAGAAATGAATTGTTAATTTAAGTGATTGAGAAGTATCCCCATACCAATTTTTTTTTTACCGAAGAGCATCTAACATTTACTCATTGCATTAACTAGAGCACTTCAAGTAATAAGGATTAACCACTTGCATTATACCACTCACAAAACTACATTATAATTTGTGTCAAATAATTGTTTCCTTCAAGAGACTTGATAATAACACAAGTATCCCACATGCCCTTAAAAACATTTCCCTTTTTTATTCTTTTGTAAATGTTGTTAATATTGTGCTCATGTGTATACTCTAGCTACTATACAAATATAAATATTCTTAAATGTAATTCTATTATGACTTGCTTTTCAATGTTTATATTTCCATCACATACAAGTATCACACATATATTTTTACATACTATGTTGTTCATTTTGTACAAATTCTACGTATTCATAGTTAAATTATTGTTTCCAAAAGGAGCATTTAAAAATCTTGGACTTATTAATTTTTTTGGGACAATCCGACTCCCATTTGTCATTATATTAACTAGTATAGATATCTTAAATACATCTATCTAAAATACGCCAAGAGATATCAATTATGAGGCACCTATCTAACTATACAAGTGTACTATAAGTATACCAAAAAAAGTAACAATTAAAAATAAATATAAAATAATAAGTATATTATAACAAATGTATCTATATGAAATACATTAATAGATATCAATTTCAAGGTTCTTAGGTTTGATTTTTTACATACCACTTTAATCAACAACTTCATTAAATTATCTATCAATTTCTCGTTCATTTGTGGTAAATGGAGTCACTTAGCTACATTATTGTGTCAGTCTCAAAAATATCTATTCAAGAAAAAAGACCCAAACATTACTACATGGCCAAGATATTACTTTTTTGATTCAAAATTTTAAGAAAAAAGAAATAAGACTATTTAAGTTATAGTCCAATAGAAGTTGTATTTGTGAATGAACCATCACATGACAGTCAAGTGAATGTCAATTTTAATGTCGAGAATAAAAGCTAATAATGCACTCCATTACAACCTTACTTGCCATTGTAGGAACGCCTCTCGACATAAATAGATGAGACTCATTAATTATATATCCAATATCTAAGAATATTTCATTTATGTTGGATTCATTATTTGTCAATTGATGATCATTTATAATTTGTGCTCTTTTTTTTATCATACTTAATTAATTAATTTTTAGTGTAAAATTTAAATTTACTAACCATAATACATTTTCTATTATTATTTTTCCTCATAATAATAATTTGAAACTGCGTTTACAAAAAATAAAATGGTATAAAAATATGAATGTCACACATTTAATTAGACAAGTAGTATTGTTTGAAATAAATATTTACCATTGATAAATATATAAGATTTCACTTTACAATCATATCTGATCATTTGCATGATTTTTCATGTCCTCTACCTTCTCTAGTTGTGAAGCTTAGTGTGACTTCCTTGCCATCTTTGTTTATAGTCTTCCATGAATAAACTATATTGTCACACTTAACAAATGAATTTTCATGTCAAAAGGATCCATTTATTTTTCAAAATATCTTTATATATGTATATATATTTTCTATGCTTGGGAATATACCATTCAATCATGATAGAATTATATGTGCGAACCTCATTTATAGTGTTTATTGTCCATATTTTATAACCGATCCCTGAAGTGTCGTCATGACGTATCAAATACATATGACCTTGCTTTAAATCTAACCTAGATTGAATGCCACTTTTGGTTTTTTTCCCACATGTTCAATTTCAAGATGATTATGCTCCTCTTCAAGGCCTATAGTTTCTTCCATAATTTTTGTTTCTATGGTACACCTAACATTACTATAATACCGTTAGGAAATTAATATTTAGTGCTTCATTTATATTTGGGTGATTGGATATTTACTTAGTGGTAAGTATCATGTGTGGTAAATATTATTGTTATATTGTTATAATATATTGTTTCAACAATATATTATTAGTAGAGTGTGGTTACACCCGTAATGTTATTAACATGTTTATTGTTTGTAATACATCCTATTTTATATGATGTTTGTTCTCTACTTCTGTGGCTATATGTTATCCTTTGTATCATGGTCTATACGAATATTAATTAAGATGATTCTACTATGCAAATCTAGTTGTTCCGCTTTACATATTTGGTTTTTTCCCAAAATTTCACTATGAAATTGTCAATTGTCGGAAATATATTTTCTTTTAAGGCATCATTAGCATCCTTAAATAATATTTTCTTTGACTTGCCCAAAATTTGGACCCCTATACATGTAATTCATTGAATATAAAAATGAATCAGGGTTCATTTTAAGACCCCCCCCTTCAAAAAATTAGTTTAGAATGGGTGGCAAATCTCCAAAATTGACTTTTGAATTGATGACAAATTTTTGAAAAACGTTTCGTGGTAAAGGCAATTTAGCAGGGCACAATTTTCTTGGATGAGGTACAATTATCAAAAACGTTGGCGAAATACATGAATACATTTATTTAACATATAAATAGTAGGAAAATTCACCCATATAAATGAATTATCGGTGGAAATTTTAGGTGAATTAGGCAGGAGCCGATTGCTAAAAATTAGCAATTTCCAATTTCCAAAATCTCTAATATTCGCGAGTTTATGGAAATTTTCCACTAAAAGTTTCCTTGAAATTAATATGTCAAGTGATAAGTTAAGCGCACTAATGTTTAGTTTATCATTGCATTCACTATAAGCTAGTATTTTTCTTGTGTTTTTTTTTCAAGCTCAAATCATCTTAAATTTTCATATATTTGACTCCATTTTGGTCCTTTATCCTTATTCGATTTAAATATTTGAAAATATAAGAGGAAGTTATCACAATAGAAGATATAGACTTATTTAGTGTTGCAATAATGATAGAAGAGAATGGAAATAATACCATACTAGAGTTATTAGTGGAGAGGATGGATTTTATTATTGTTACACAAAGGTGCACATATATATGAATAGGATGTGAAGAATGAGTGTGTAGACGAAACAACAAACTTAAGAAAATCCATATAAAATATAAGAGAAGACTTTGTTCTCTATCAAGTGTTGATGGGTATAAAAAAAAGAATAGGGGAAGAGTTGACATAATAAAGTTTCATGAGAAAAGGAAAGATGAGAAGTGATATGAAGCCATTGGTTTCAGAGATATATTGGAGGAAGAGAAAGAGATGGGGTGGAGGGATCACACCGGCATAGTGGGAAAATGGTGGATGAATGTACAATACTATAAAAGAACACCACATAAGAGAGTGATGGCCCAAAGATGATGAGTGATACCATGTAGAAGAGAGAAATGTGCATAGTAGTAAACTGGAGAAAAATAAAGAGGGAATGTGGTGCAAATATGTTGGGAAAGAGGAAAAGAGGTGGAGAAAGAAAGAGATCTGTTGAAGTCATCTTAAGGAGTAGAATAGCTAGGGTATGAGTAAAATGAGTCACATTTGGTAGATTTTAGTCAAATACCCAATAATTGGAAGGCAAGGAGTACCTGTTGGTGCACATGTACACCAAGACCTTATCATAAGATTGAAAGGAAGGTTCCATTACTAGACCTGTGTATGTGAGAATTTAGGTCAAACATTTTCTTACTCGGGGTTTATGATATAGGAAAATCTAGGTTTGCATGTAATCCCGCATCAACTAAATATATGTTAGAGAAGGAGGATATGCTTAGTCTAGTAATGTGTAATATTTTTTGACACAAATATTTTTTACGTAATATTGCACGATGTGCATGTGTTATGCTTCCTTTTCCCTCTATCTATTAAGAGTAGCCCACATATGTTGTCTTTACATATATTCATTTGTGGCATTATTATTTTTCTATATAAATATCTGCAACACTACATCGATAAAGGGTAACTCCTTATGAGATTGTAAAAGCTTATAATTTATGGCACAAAGTTCCCACATACATGAATATCTAGACACTATCATTGATGATATTGTCTAGGGTCCATATAGTTCATGAAGTATTTATGGGTCTACGATTTTGACATGGAGGGATATGAATGATATAGTTTCTATGGTGCATGCTTACATTTTAATTTTCTTAATAATTATGGAGTTGTGTTTGTGTAAGATGATGCGATGATAAAGAAATAGACCCTTATTTTGCCAAAACCTAAGAATACGTTCTCGATCAAAAAATGCATTTTAAAGGGATTACCTATTTAGATTGGACTGACCTCATCACACATTCATGATGAAAGAGTGTTGCCTAGATAGCACTACCATGTAGAGAGTTCAAGCCACATGTTATTATCTAATAATCATATATGAATGAAAGTATTGACAATGTGATATATTATGTTCCTGCATTTGACACATGACACTATGAAACATGCAATTATTACCTTTGTACTTCATATTTGGCAAATAGAATAATATTGAGATATTTAAGTTGAAATTTTGATTGTTTAATGATATCCAAGGGATATGTTTCTAGTCTGATGTGTGTAGGTGAGATTATTTTTTGAATGCTTATGATTAGAAACTTAAGGGAATATGCCTATATATGTGATTCCTTTCATTAATTTCATCTCTAGATGTTGACCTAAAGATCACCCATATGTCAAAGTATGAATGTACCCAAATTGAAAAAACTTATAATTTGGAAAGAAGAAGATGTTATCATGAGAGGTAGATGGTATCATGAAATATACTATCTAAAGTGACAATATCATATACGAAATTGTGTACATGGCTATAATACCATTAGGTAAGAGATGAAAACTAAAAATTAGGAATGGATATATGTTTGTGAAGATTTTGAGAAAGTTATTGTTAAGATTAGAAATAATTCTAAGAGGGGAGATTGGGTAATTAGAATTTTCCTAATGGACTTGAGACATGTCAGAAGATGAAAATGTATAAAAATAAGTCAATTAAATGTTTCTAGTCCAAATGTATCAAGAGGTGTAATTATTGCCATTTCTAATTCTCTTGTCCTAAATTTAGGGAACTATAGATTACACCCTATAATCTAATATTTGAAATGATATACAAAAATATTGGTTTAAAGGGATAAATAACAGTGTAACTATGTGATATCCACATTGGGGATTTGATGATTGGGAAAAAAATTTCTACCTCATGTACATGCTTGAAAAACACATGAAATGCAATTGAATTAATAATGTAGACACGTAAATTCCGCTTTTGCAATCTTATTGCCAAAACACATGCAAATCACTCTCATTCTCACCAATTCCATTATAATTAGTGATATTTTCTAATTAACGAATGTTTCTTACCACTTTAGCCAATTAACAATGCTTTGTTGATTGCATATCCCCTTTTGCATTCAGGATGCCGCTTTATGGAAAATCGTAAGTCAAAATCCTCTTCAAAACAAAAAATTAGTGATTTTGAGCTGATTAACCCTAATTTTTTCCTTGATTTGGTCAATATGCCCTAATATTGGCTTAAACCCCTCTTCCAACCACCCAAAATCACCTCGTTCACCTCCACAACATCTCGAAAATCTTCAAAAGCTTATCCTAGCCTCCTAGTTGACCATAAGCGGTTAATTAATACTTCATACCTCTTAATCACTTGGTAATTCACTAATTTTGATTAGCAAGGACTAATCATGATTAGAAATTCTAATCTAATTTGGGGCTTTTAGTCCCACATGCACCAAAATATAAGTTTCTCCCAAAAGGAAAACTATAAAAAGAGTACAGCTCATTCCTTTATACTTTACACCATTCTTTGATTTGAATCTCATATAATACATATGATTTCTAAGCCAAGTCCAATCCTTGCTTACAACCTTCAACAAGGTTAGCAGATGAATATCTAAAGTGACTTAACAAGTCATTTGGAGAGGTCATTTCACCATTGTTTGAGTAGAAACCATAACCATTTGATTTCCCCTTAGGTCTATTTAGGCCCATGTTAGGTAATTAATCATATTAGTAGTCATGTTTAGTTAGTTTTGTATTGTTTTCATACTAGTTAAGAATTCTTTTAAGATTCTGTCTTAATGTTACATTCCTAGACTTAGAATCCGTAGCTATTAGGTGGAAATGGTGTTAGCCTTCCTTGATTAGCTTTGTTATTAGCTTTGTAAAATTTTAAGGTGCTTTCAAATATACAATGGTAGTATTCAGTCCACTGACAAATATCTTCTCTCAAATATTTCTTGAATGCCTATAGGGGAGAGGTACTAGAAGCTAAACATCATAAGTTGAAGGTTTCTAATGTTTCATTGTATGCTATATCAAAATGCAAGATCGATGTCAAAATATTTGTCTCCCTTTTCTTTTCTTGCCTATATTTATTGGAATATATAACAATTAACACCCAACATGACTAGATTGTAAGTTGAGGTGTTAATTTGGGACAGATTTTTAATGTAGTATGAAAATTGTCTTGTATTCAAGCCATCTTTGTTATCTTATAGCCCAATTAATAAAAAGTTTGGTGCTAATAAATAAAAGGTTACTACCCATAATATGCATCTAACTGCTCCAATAATCCATATGACTATTCCACTACTTCACACAACTTCTCCACTATTTGTGCACTCAAATGTCATTAAGTAGCCACTAATGTCCAATGTCAATACATTGGTCCCTCAATATTTGAGTGTTTCCCATTGGTTTTATGCTTAATTCGAGTGAAATTTTGGAGGGAATAACGAAATTGTGCTTGTTATTTTGTATTTCTTAATAAGTGATGACCCAACCTTATTTTTTTTTCAAATATAGGTTTTGATAAAGGTGATAATTGTCCATAAATACCCATAAAGCTAGTTCTCATGGAGTTTATCTTGGGATCAATGCATCGTAATGTATATTAATATGTTTCAAAAGTTGAGCATAATTGCATATATAATGTTGTATAAGTACTAATGGATATATGTACATATGTGTACATTAAAAATCAATATGGACACATAATTTTTACATCTTGTAATTTTATATGAGTGTTCAATATATTTTATTTAAAAATACGTTCACTTTTACAGTTAATGTATTTTTGTATAGTTGTATTATTGTTCTCTTTAACATGAATACAAATAATACATGCTTCCGAAAAATGAACAAGAAAGTTTATCAATTGATTGAAAAATGAATTCACAAACACACACACACACACACACACACACACACACACATTCAATTACTGGGCCCTACCCACATAATAAATTGTTCATTAATTATTGTATGGCCAAAATTTGGTTCCTCTCCCTTACCCTGCTTCAAGATCCCATTTTAAGCTAGTTAGATGCTAGAAAAGGTTGCGGAGTTTGGATTTGGACCATTCATATGAATTATCTCAAAAGTATTGAAGCCTTTTTTGACAATCCATTTTGAGTATAGTGTGCGTTCATTACCATACAATAAGGCACATAACTCTCATACATTTTTGTCAAACCAATCATGTGTTATGTTCATGTTTCCACATTTTTCCATACACGATGTCAACTGATACTTGTAACTAGTACATATTATAAAAATACACAATTCATTATGATTTGAAGAAACTCCATTCCATAATCCAAAGATCCCAATTAGACGTACAATGAAAGAATGGTAGTAAGGGTTATTGAACCTATTACACACATGGAGAGTGGTCTTCTTATATACTCATTGTCCTCCAAACAAGCTCATTTTTTGAATACCTTGCTACCATTGCAATCCACATGGCTACATTTATTTAAAATAGTTTTTAGACTTAGAGGGTGGTCAAATGTTGGGGCTACTACTCTTATTTATATAGGAAATGTGGTCCTATGTTTATTAAAAATAGCTACTGCTGCTATAACCCAATAAAACTCCTAAAATTATTCAACTACACTTTAGGGAGAGGATTTCCAGCCCTATTCAGTAGCTGGAAGTATAAAAAAATTAGTTGCTTAAATTTTTTAGGGAGATTTTATTCCTACATATAGACTACATACCAAAAGGAGGAGAATGACAGGCTCTTAAGTATTCCTCATTTCAGAGTCAAATGAGTGACTTAGTGCACGAATTGTAGAGCATTGATATGTGAGATTATTGGAGAGTGTTTATTGGATCTTTTGAATCCTTCTAGCGCCACTCCCTGCACCTTCTTCACTAAATTTTTATTTTAATAATTCATAAATATAATCTATCTAAAGGATGTTGCTCAAAGAAAATTGATAATAAAGATAAGGTAAATAGAAAAGAAACTACTATAAACTTATATTTTAAGAAACAAATATCCAATAGCAACACATTGTGTGCTCTCCTTTTGTTTACCAGGAACATCAAATCTAGTTCATACTCAAATCTATATGTTATTGATGCTGAGATTCAAAGGAATTTGAAACAATTTTTTTGTAGTTTGGACATGTATAATTTAAATTTCTGTAACACACATCTATTTGATTAATCCAATGTACAATCTACTGTGGGGATTTATTTTAAACTAGTAATAACACAATTTAAATATCACATAGAAAGAAAAAGTATAATTTGGATACCAATAGTACATAGAAATTCAAAATAAAGAATGGATATGAGGAAAATACAACTTCAACTTGCATGGGTTAATCTTAAAACCGGATTGCATTCATTCATTGAAATTTCACCTTTTTTTCCCAATGGGATCATACATATTTATATCAAGAAAAGGAGGTTAATTCCATCCTCTTGTTCAAGTCATAATTACATAGGATCAAAGGAATATTTTAAGACATCTGGTGTTATAAAAATATCCTAACTGATACTTGTTGGGATGATTACATTGATAACAAGGCCAATGTATCACTTAGAATACAAAATATTCCTAAGAGATAATCATGTTATTGTTTCACCATGGGCCCCTCTTGAGTTAGATATGCTGGTGTGGGTCTCTTTCCAGATGTGATCAAAGCCTCCTTGCAAACTTTATGGTCATCATTGAGATTTTTGAGATCAATTATAGTATTCCTAAAGAGTTTAGGATCCTTGTCTAGTAAATTCTTTTGAAAAGCCATAATTTTTCCTATAATTTCCTTCAAGGTTTATATCTTCTGAATCTTTTCTCAAGTTTATGAAATAATTTCAATGAATTTATTTGCTTCTGTTTCATTAGCCTCTGCAATATTTTTTGTCAAAAAGAGTCATGAATTAATTAAACAACTATTATCACTGAATCTCAACACCCTTCGATTTGCACAAGTGAGTGTGTGCTTAAGCTCATAGTGTGACTGGGTGACATGTGCACTATCTCCAGGTTGTGGGACTTGCTACTTGAGATAGAACTCCAGAGAAAGATGGTTCTTTTTCTTAATCTAGTGCAAACTGACTCTACTAAAAGAAAATGACTAACTACTCCCAACCTATCACTTCCAAGGGATCAGGGAGAGAGAAAGAGCATAAAAAAAAATCTACACTACAGGGGTGAAGGGTGAAGATTCAGAGCCTATTTCAGTAGGTAAAGGCAAGATGTTGCAGACCGGAAAAGTAAGTACTCAACAAGAGAAATATGATTTTTTTCAACTTCGCCAAGAGTTTCCTGATGTCTTTTCCTGGAACTATAAGGATTTAAGAGGTTTCAATCCAAAACTAGCTCAACATACTATTAAATTAGATCCAGAATCTAAGCTCATAAGGAAGAAGCAAATACTAGTGAATCCTCACATTGAACCTCTCATGAGGAAAGAGTTGAATAAGCTAATTAAGGCTAGCATCATCTACCCTATCAAAAATTCAAGTTGGGTAGCAAACTTGGTGCCGATGAGGAAGAGAAATGGAGAAATTTGGATGTGTGTGGACTTATGTGATTTGAATAGATCTTTTCTCAAAGATCATTATCCACTTCCATCAATGGAGCAAATCCTGCAGGTTATAGCTGGTTCAGAAAGGTTCTCATTACTAGACGGTTACTCAGGCTATAATCAGATCATGGTGAAAGAAGAATATCAGTTCAAGACAACCTTCACCACAAAATGGGAAACACATGCTTACAAGAAGATGCCATTTGGATTCTCAAATGTCCCGGAGCAACATTTCAATGAGCAATGGATATGTCATTCAAGGGACTAATCAATAAGATTTTTCTTATATATCTAGATGATATCACTATGTTCTCAAAGAATGAAATAGACCATCTCTTCCACCTTAGGAAAGTATTTCAGAGATGTAGAAGATTCAGAATGTCATTGAATCTGAAAAAGTGTATATTCTTAGCACATGAGGGGAAGTTATTGGGCCATATTGTTTCAAGAGAAGGATTGACAATAGATCCCAAAAGGGTGGAAGCCATCAAAACTCTTCCATTTCCAAGTCACAAGAAATCTCTCCAAAGCTTCTTGGGAAGGATAAAATTTTTCTGTAGATTTATGCCTGATTTTTCCACTCTTATGAAGCCATTAACAATGATGTTGAAGAAGAGTCTTGCATTCAAGTGGACAGAAGAAGGTGGGGAGAGTTTTGAGGCTATCAAACATGCAATATCACAAGCTCCAACTCTTATTAACCTAGATTTCTCCAAGGAATTTATGCTATATACTTTTGGAGGATAGTTTGAGTAGAAAAACTCTGTCATTTTGGTTTTGTGAAGCCAATGTACTGTAGGCCTTTGTAGTGGACTCCTTGAATGGTGATCTAGACATTTACTTTGTAATAACTTGAATTGTGCATATTATGAAGCAATGTATACGATTTGTGGATGTATTTTCCCTTGTGTTTTTTTCATTTCTTCTTGCCTCTTCAAACTTATTACAGATCTATTGTGTCTATTCTATGCCCTTGTAGGTTTTGCTATCATTGTGTATGTATGGAAATGTACTGTGAATTCTATTATTAGACTGTGGAGGATTTTTTTTTTAATTAGTGGCAAATATTTTTTTGAAAGGGACTATACCCTTTTACAACAGTGCTCAAAAGCAAAAGTTAACCCCAGATAGCCCAAACAACAAAAAACCGCCAAGAACCAGCAAAAACAAAACAGATGCTTCAAAAGTAGCTAAAAACAACAACAAAATAGCAACACAGCTGCCCAGCAACTGTGCAGATGGCCATTTGCCCAGATGTAACAATAATAGCACTAAAAAAACAAGAATCAAACCTTGTCTGGACAAGTGGGGGATTTAGATTTGACATTACCCTTCTTTTTCTGATCCACCACTGTCCAATCTGAATTTCTAGCAGCCAATGCAATCGAAGCATCTGCAATGGAATTGATGTAAATGTGGCCCACAGAAAGGGGGGCCGAAACTTCCTTAAACACTGAATCAACAATCTGCGGAGCATAGTCTGTTGGTAGTTTCACAAAGTTGGCCTGTGAATCAGTCACTACGGGTGAGTCAACTTGCAAGGGGGCACTAGAATCCCCAGCCGGATCTGAGATGATTGTGAGATGTTCAGGAAGAGAATTATTATCACCCTTTCTAATATGTATTTTCCTTTCATTTTCACACATTGGGGGATTATTCTCTTGCCCTTATTTTGGTGCATCACCAATGTAGTGTAGATTTTTGTTATGTTCTTACTCTTAATAGAGTCAGTTTGGAGTAGTAGATTTTTGAAGTGATAAATTTGGAGTAGTTAGACATTTTCTTTCAATAGAGTTAGTTTTCACTAGATTAGGAAGAAGATGTAATGTCCCCATTTCCAAGTAGGTGGCCTAGGAGGCCTTTCATCCGTCTTAGCCTTGGTCATACCCAAGGGGATAGTGATGTTGATGGTTATTGGGTATGGTTTGCACCTTCATTTCACTTATAGGTTATGTTTCGATGTTAGACACGTACTTTGAGGTGACTTAAGTGAAATAAGGTTGTGAGATGATCCCCTAAGTTACTTTATGTTATATTTAGTTGATGGCTTAAGTAATGGGTGAATATATGTTACTTTACGTTCTAATTCTTCATTGCGGTGACTTAAATGCACTTTTTGGCATGTGGGGAATAAAGTGACTTAAGTTATTTTAATTAATTAAAGAAAAGACCCAAGGGGGTGATTAGGGTTCTTTTGGGCCTTTTTTTACACTGAGAAGTTATAAAAGGAAGTGCTTGGGGGAGAATATACATTCATTCATACTCACCTATTTTGATATTGAAGCAAATTTTGTTTGTGCTTTCCTTGCTTGTGGAGGTGAAATTCTGCAGGAACCCTAGCTTTGGTAGTGAAATATATACCCCTAGCTAGTAGAGCACTCTTCGGTGGTGAAATATCTAACCCTAGTTTGCTATTGTGGAGTCTATTCAGATCGGGTTGTCAGATTCAGAGTCTAGAAAGAGATGACAACCATATTCAGTAAGAGAGATCAACTATTTTATCAGTGGAAACTTCTTGTTATTGGATTTCATTACATGTTGATGCATGTTATTTGCATTTCATTGCATGTTGATGCGTGTTACTTGCATGTTATTTTAATTGCAATAAAAGTGAAGATATTGGTTATTTTCTGATTTTATACCTTACTGCCATAATTGTAGTTTGCTGTCATATTTTTCTATATACTATTGTCATAAAAATCAGATTATTATTTGTGAAAATTTGGCTAGAAATATTGAATATAAATTAAATCTGAAAAAGGGATATTTCAGAAGAACCAAATTTCTCTAGAGGTCTATCTCAAGTAGCAAGTGTCACAACTTGGAGATAGCACCCATGTTACCCAGTCACATCGTGAGCTCAATCACACACACACACACACACAGTGCAAACTACATGGTGTTGTGATTTGGTGATAATAGTTCTGGAATGCCCGTTGGGACTAAATTTAGGTAAGAATCTTGAAACAGGTGGGACAACGCAGGAGTTAGAATTTTATTTTGTAGAGTTGTTCCACTATCAAGCATATTCCAGCCATCGTGCTACCTCCACTACTTGATAATATTTTTGGCACACCCAGTGGGACAACAAATAATTTATTGCAACAAGAATGGTGTGCACTTGTTATAAAATTCTAGCTTGTAAGAAGCTTTGAAATTGTACATATAACGAATCCAAAAGGGAAGAATTCACTGGATTTAACAGCCTAAGCTTTTCAAATTTATGAGAAGGATTCAAACAAGGTCAAAAATAAGAGAAGATGTGTTTTTAAATATCTACAGCTATATTCAGGTAGAGGAAGAAGGGCAAGAATAACTCAAAGGTCTCCATCTCCACTTAATAGAACATTATCAACACCTCTTCTTAGTAGACCTTTCATTCAATCAACCAAAGTTCTTAGACAATTTATAATGACACATCTACAAAAAAAACCACTATAAGGTCTACTAAATCCATATGTCAACTTCACAGGAAGCAAGCCACTTTCTCTCAATGCACAAAATAAAATTCCAGTTGCACATTGAAAAACATTCCATATTTCACTAGAGAAAACCATACAACTCTAATTGATCACATTCAAGACATTACAAAGGTTTTTTTTTATACATGAGGTTAATGAAATGGATGTGGCTGTTAAATTATTAACTTCTTCTTTCAAAGGAAAATCTTTACAAAGGTTCAGAAACTGACATTAGGATCAATTCAAAATTGGGATCAGTTGTACACAACTCTTTGTGGTCAATTTGGGGAGAAGGCAGACAACTTGTCTCTATTGGACCAACTAACCACAATCAAGAGAACACCAAATGAGCAGATGGTTGATTTAAAATTTAGGTTTTGTTATCACCCTCAAAATATCCCCCTCTTTGTTTTTGTAAATTTTGAAAATTTTGAGCTCACGCCCTCCAGAAGTGTTCAAATAAAGTTGGAAGTCTGAAAAGATAGAAAAATTCATACTTTGAAGTTGTTTAAATTCTCCAGTATGCACTTTTTGATAAATTTTCCATTTTCTTGTCTAGACACGTGAAAATTTTATTGTTGTCCTCATTTGAATGAAATTGCCAATATTTCTATGGCCATGGATCATTGAAACTTGTATTGTTTTTAATTCCTTGGTTCATGAAAGAAATTTGAAAATTAGGCACGAAATGGTGGAGTTTTCTTCTTCTCTGCATTTTTCCACAGTCATGAATGATAGGCATTTTCTTCCCTGTCAAATTTTGGCTCCATTATCCATGGGTACATGGAAATATCTAATTGGAGGTGGGCCAGTGGAGTAATTTGTGTTTTTGACCTTTTATGTAAAAAGGGTTAAAAGTCATAAAGTGACCCACAGCCCCGATCATACTATGAGGGAAAAAGTCAAATGTTGGGCCCATCGTTGAGAGTAAAACTAGGGAGGGCGGTTCGGAAGAGAAATTTGATGTTTTGAGCCTTTCTGTAAAAAGGGATAAAAGGCATAAACTGACCCGTAGCCCTGATCATGCTATAAGGGAGAAAGTCAAATATTAAGCCCGCATCGAAGGTCAAAGTAGGTGGGCAGGCTAGAGGAGTGATTTGTGTTTTTGAGCCCGCATTGAAAAAAGGTAAAATTATAAAAGTGGCCTGGACTCTGTCTCCACTCAAGTGAGGCCACGTGTCAAGACCATATCAAAAGCGGGTGAGTGGGCCAAAATGTTCCAATATGCCAAATCTCTATAAAGTCACAAAATGCAAAAGGAATCCTCCATGCCCGCTCCAGTAAATTTCTCCCATGTGGATGGCTCTAGTTTAAAGTTTCAAAGGAAAGATGAAAGGTTCAAATTCAAAGTTAAAAAATGAGTGAAATGGCCGCATTATGAAAAGTATGGTTTTTTCCGCCATTGGTGTTTCTTTGCAAATTAAGAATCTGAATGGACGCGAAGGATTAAAGAAGTTATAACTGTTTCTTGCTAAAGAAGAAGAAGTTATAACCGTTTCTTGGAGAAGATTTAATTGCTTCTTCACGCCATTGTACATGGTTGACAATTGATCTTGTAAGCTCACCAGTGCATTGTTCTTAGAGAAAGCAAAGGAGATAGCCATTTTCTTCTAATTTCCTCCATTCTCAAATTTCTTCCATTCCCTCATTATGTACTTCTATTTAAGCATCAATACAAGAAGAAGGATTTTTTAGCCTCTTCGATGAGGAGATTTTAGAAACTTTGAGTTCACAATCTTATCTCATCTTGTTGCTATTTGCAGAGTTGTTTCTTCTCATGAATGCATGTCTTGAAATTTCTAACTAGTGCGTGTAGGAATATGATTTTCTACCTGCAACATTATTTCTTCTACCTCTTTTCTCACTCCGTTTCTCACCTTCATAGAAAATCCCTCCCTTTGTAGATAACTGCAAGCATTAGCTACAAGGTCAATGGAGTACCCCTGTTGGATCCCTAGCCAAAAGGCCACCAAAGAAATCCATTATTTCGCGTGTATGCATACACGTTTAAAGCTACAATGGTTAAGTAGAGGGACTTAGATTCCCAGAGCATTGGCAAGGAATTCAAAAATTTGTCCACAAGACAAATTCCATCGCCAACAGTTTTTGGCACCCACTGTGGGGCATATTTTACATCATCTGTGCCTAAATGTGACTGCAAGGTTAGAAAATTCAAAATTCAAAAAAAAAGAAAAATTTCTAGAATTTGAATGACTATATGAGCCACTTGGATACAAATCAAGGCTATTCTGGGAAACCCTCCCATTGAAAGACCTGAATTTCTCTTCCACATCCAAGAAGATGTTGCTTCAGATTTGAGGGAAGTTATCTAGCATAATAGAAAAAGTGCCAATCACTACTTTGCCATGAGAATTTTGGACCTTGAAGAAGAACGTGATGCTAAATTGGAGAGGCAAAGAAAAATTCCAGTACTGCAAAGAAGAGCATAGATTTTTAAGCTGGCAGATAGAATATTCACCTAACTACAGAGACAAGGAGGACAAACTGATCCCATTTTTTAGGAACTTCAAAGGATACAAGAGCTACTTGGAATCCAAAGGCTTCCTTTTCTAGAAACTAGTCATGTTGGGAACCTGAATGTTTCCAATCCTTTAGACGGTTAATTCCCATACATCAACGAGAACCTTGTAGAATTCACTGACATGAAGAATGAAGAAGAAGCTAGAGAAAGAGAGGAAAGAACTGAAGAAGAAATAAAATCTCAACTTGAAGAAATCAAGAGACTTCAAACTAAGGTAGATGAAAGAGTAGTAGCAAAAGCGGCAGCCTTAGCAAGGTTGGAAGCTAGAAAAAAAAAATAATGGGGGATCGTGATCGTGAGCATGAACGTTGTCATGAGGCCCGTAGGCCTAATGTACCATGGGGAGGAAACACCGGTCCACTTACTCTTTCTCAACCACTCTACGAGCTACTGAGAGGCTCAAGAAAAAACTTCCCCAAATTCAGAGGGGATGGTTCTCAACTCCCTGAAGAACATGTAGCAACATTTATCACTGCTTGCGGTGTGTTGGGTTTTGAGGATGAAGATGTGTTATTCCAACTCTTTACGGAGTCACTTCGAGAGAAAGCTGCCGAATGGTTCTACATGCTACCACCAAGGTCTGTCACCTGTTGGGAAGATATAAGAAGTGCATTCGAACACAGGTTCAAGAGCATAGAAGATTGTTAGGATCTCTTGGCCCAATTGGTACAAATGAAAAAAGAAACCTCTGAGTCAATGAGAGACTTCGTAACAAGATATGATAGAGTGATAAGAAGGATCCGTCAAGTTGTGGTGCCTTCAGAAAATAATTTGAAGAGGTTTTTCATCAATGCTTTACCATTAGAAGTACGTTTCTTCCTCAGAAGAGCCCAACCAAGAACATTGAGGGAAGCCAAGGACTATGCAATAGAAATCGATGATGATCTAACCCTTTTCGGAAAGGTGAAAGGCCCCAATGGAAAGCAAAAGGGTAAGAATTTAAACTCTATCACCAAAGATCTGATGTTCCAAAAAATAGCAAATGAATTGGTTTCCTTGAAGAAGCAACTATCTTAGATCACAATGCAGAATTCTTTAAGGAGACAAAACCCTCCAGATAGGCCAAGGATTAGTCCACCTCCTCATTGGCTTGCTCTTGAAGCACCACCAATCAATGCCATCTGTGACACCATAGAGCTAGAGGAGGAAGCAAAAATTGATGAAACTAAAGAAGAAAATATGGAAGACTATGAAAACTATCTTGAGGTCAAGGAAGTTGATATGTACAATGGCCTAATTGAGTACGTTGATGATGAAGATGAGGATGATGAAGAAGCTCCAAGTTTCTCATGTGCTGCTTTCACTCGTGCACAATCTAGGAAAGGTGCTTCATCCTCAATGGTTACGGTAAAGGATAAGAAGAATAAATAATATTCTCCCCCAGAGCTCACACAAAATAAATTCATCAGCAGAGGATCACCATTACCACCTTCTATGGAGTCAGCCAAAGAAAAACCATACTCCCTAGTTGTCAGGGATCATGCTTCTATGCCAAGTAAGTCATCTAATTCTTCTCCTAGCTTAAAAGTTTTTAAGAACAATTCTCCTTTAACTATTGTTCCTATAAAAACGTCTAAGGTTCAATCAAAAGCTACACCCTCACCCCCTTCCAAGCCAATTGCTAAACCCAAAAAGGAGAATTCAACACATAAAATAGCAAAGCCTCTACCATGTAAATCTTCCTCCATTCTCAGAACCTATTCCTCACTCACCATAACCCCATTTGACTTTGTGGAACATGTAAACAAAACCAAAGTCCAACTCTCAGAAATAGAATACCTACAAACACACCTTGCCCAGTTTGAAAAGTTCATTAATGCAGTTTGTGGTGGTAACCTTGTATCCTCAAGTCCTAATCCTAAAGGCTTACCACGCACACCATTCACACCATCTTCCCAAAACATGCTAGCCCTCACTGCCTCCATAACCAACAGGGTTTAACCTTTATACTTGTCACTCCTCATTAAAGGCTTCCAACTAAATAATTGTATCATATATTTCAGAGCCTCAGACAATGTGATGCCAGTCAAAGTTACAAATGCTCTAGGCCTCACCTTGACCCAGGTAAATGGCACCTTCTACTCAATGGAATCCAAACAAGTGCCATTGGCAGGAAGAATCAAAGATGCACAAAAAACACTAGCTGATTTTCCAGAAAAGAAGGTGCTCCTAACCATACTATTGAGTAGGAGTTTTTGCAGAGACCTAGGTGGAGAGATAAAAAGGGATTGGTCATCTATAACTATCCCAGTAAAAGGCAAGATGAAGAAGTTGCTACTAGTAAGAAAGATGAAGTTTAAAGTATGAAAGTCTGATGATCCGAAAAATAACATTCTCTTTCAAGATTGTGGGCTAGGAAACTACTTGCTCACATCAGAAAAAGAGGAGAACTTGCCACTTCTCATGGAGGAAGAGGAAGATCAAATTTGGAAAATGGAATTTGATGGTAGTCGTTCTAGTGCAAGCTCAAGATTTGGTGTAGTATTGTACTCTCCTTTGAATGATTTGTACCCATTTGCCTACAAGCTGCAATTTGATAATACAAATAACACTGCAGAGTATGAAGCACTACTCTTAGGCATGAGTGTAGTAGAGGACATAGGAATCAAGAAATTGAGATGTCAAGGTGATGCAGAGTTTGTAGTGAAGTAGGTTCACCAACAAAATCGGGTGAAGAATCCAAGACTTTGGTATTAGGGAAACAAAGTGTGAAAGTACATTGAATCTTTTGATGCATTTTGCATTGAAGATATTCTAAGGGAACATAATGAAAATGTTGATTCTCTTGCAGTGTTAGCTTCCCTAGTGACACATCATCCTTCTTTTGGTAAAGATGAAGTGACCATTGAAATGGTATTCAGGCCTAGTGTACCAGAAAATGCAAATCTTTGGCAAGTCTTTAATGATGATAACCAAATTCTAGCCTTTTTAGAGAAAAGGGATAATTTTGATAATCTCTTCTTTGAAGGGGGTGAAAACCCACACCGAGAAGTAGTAACCGTTTCTTACTAAAGAAGAATAAGTTGTAAACATTTCTTGGAGGAGATTTAATGGCTTTTTCACGCCATTGTACATGGTTGATAATTGATCTTGTAAGCTCACCAGTGCATTGTTCTTAGAGAAAGAAAATGAGATAGCCATTTTCTTCTAATTTCTTCCATTCTCTCATTATGTACAACTTCTATTTAAGCATCAATACAAGAAGAAGGATTTTGTAGCCTCTTTGATGAGGAGATTTCAGAAACTTTGAGTTCGCAATATTATCTCATCTTGTTGCCATTTGCAGAGTTGTTTCTTCTCATGAATGCATGTGTTGAAATTTCTAACTAGTGCGTGTAGGAATATGATTTTCTACTTGCAACATTAGTTCTCCTACCTCTTTTCTCACTCCCTTTCCCACCTTCATAGAAAATCCCCCCTTTGCAGATAGCTGCAAGCATTTACTACAAGGTCAATGGAGTGCCCCTTTTGGATCCCCAACCGAAAGGCCACCAAAGAAATCCACTCTTTCTCATGCATGTATACACAATAGCTGCACTAGTTAAGTAGAGGGACTTAGATTCCCAGAGCATTGGAAAGGAATTCACAAATTTGTCCACAAGTCAAATTCCCTCGCAACAGGTTTTGGCACCCACCGTGGGGTAGATTTTACATCATCTGCACTTGAATGTGATCGCAAGTTAAAAAAATTCAAAATTCAAAAAACAAAAGAGAAAATTTTCTAGAATTTGAATGGCTATATGAGCCACATGGATTCAAATCATGGCTATTTTGGGAAACCCTCCTGTTAAAAGACCTGAATTTCTCTTCCATATCGAATAAGACGTTGCTTCAGATTTGAGGGAATCTATTTGGCATAATAGACAAAGTGCCAATCACTACTTCATTACCGCGAGAATTATGGACCTTGAAGAAGAACATGATGTTGAATTGGAGAGGCAAAGACAAATTCCAGCACCACAAAGAAGAGCATAGATTTTCAAGCTGGTGGATAGAATATTCACCCAGTAATAGAGACAAGGACGACAAACTGATCCCATTTATGAGGAACTTCACAGGAGACAAGAGCTACTTAGAATCCAGAGGCTTCCTTTTCAAGCAACTAGTCATGTTGGGAACCTGAGTGTTGCCAATCCTTTAGACAGTGAATTCCCATACATCAATGAGAACCTTGTAGACTTCACTGATGTGAAGACCGAGAAGCTAGAGAAAGAGAGGCGAGAGACGACTAAGAAATAAGATCTCAACTTGAAGAAATAAAGAGATTTCAAGGCAAGGCAGATGAAAGAGCAGGAGTAGAAGCCGTAACCTTAGTAAGGTTGGAAGCTAGAAACAAAAATATAATGGGGGATCATGATTTTGAGTGTGAATGTTGTCGTGAAGCCCGTAGGCCTAATGTACCATGGGGAGGAAACACTGGTCCACTGGATCTTGCTCAACCACTCCATGAGCTACCAAGAGGCTCAAGAAAAAACTTCCCAAAATTCAGAGGGGATGGTTCTCAACTCCCTGAAGAACATGTAGCAACATTTATCACTTCTTGTGGTGTGTTGGGTGTTGAGGATGAATATGTGTCAGTCTGACTCTTTTTGGAGTCACTTCAAGAGCAAGCTGTCGAATGGTTCTACATGCTACCACCGAGGTTTGTCACCTATTGGGAAGATATAAGAAGTGCATTCAAAAATAGGTTCAAGAGCATGGAAGATTGTCAGGATCTCTTGGCCCAATTGGTACAAATGAAAAAATAAACCTCTGAATCAATTAGAGACTTCATAGAAAGATATGATAGAGTGATAAGAAGGATCCCTGAAGATGTGGTGCCTTCTAAAAATAATTTGAAGATCTTTTTCATCAATTCTTTATCGTCAAAAGTAGGTTTCTTCCTCAGAAGAGCCCAATCAAGAGCATTGAGGGAATCCAAGGACTATGCAATAGAAACTGATGATAGTCTAATCCTTTCCAGAAAAGTGAAAGGCCCCAATGGAAAGCAAAAGGGTAAGAATTTAAAATCTATCACCAAAGATCTGATGTTCCAAAAAGTGGCAAATGAATTGGTTTCCTTGAAGTAGCAACTATCTCATATCACAATGTGGAATTCTTTAAGGAGACCAAACCCTCCAGATAGGCCAAGGATTAATCCACCTCCTCATTGGCTTGCTCTTGAAGCACCACCAGTCAATGCCATCTGTGACACCATAGAGCCAGAGGAGGAAGTAGAAATTGATGAAACTAAAGAAGAAAATATGGAAGACTATGAAAACTATCTTGAGGTCGAGGAAGTTGATATGTACAATGGCGTAATTGAGTATGTTGATGATGAAGATGAGGATGATGAATAAGCTCCAAGTTTCTCATGTTCTTTTTTCACTCGTGTAGAATCTAGGAAAGGTACTTCATCCTCAATGGTTGCAATAAAGGATAAGAAGAATAAAGAATATTCTCCCCCAGAGGTCACAAAAATTAAAATCATCAGTAGAGGATCACCATTACCACCTTCTATGGAGTCAGCCAGAGAAAAACCATACTCCCTAGTTGTCAGGGATCATGCTTCTATGCCAAGTAAGTCATCTAATTCTTCTCCTAGCTTAAAAGTTTTTAAGAACAATTCTCCTTTAACTATTGTTCCTATAAAAACGTCTAAGGTTCAATCAAAAGCTACACCCTCACCCCCTTTCCAAGCCAATTGCTAAACCCAAAAAGGAGAATTCAACACATAAAATAGCAAAGCCTCTACCATGTAAATCTTCCTCCATTCTCGGAACCTATTCCTCACTCACCATAACCCCATTTGACTTTGTGGAACATGTAAACAAAACCAAAGTCCAACTCTCAGAAATAGAATACCTACAAACACACCTTTCCCAGTATGAAAAGTTCATTAATGCAGTTTGTGGTGGTAACCTTGTATCCTCAAGTCCTAATCCTAAAGGCTTACCACCCACACCATTCACACCATCTTCCCAAAACATGCTAGCCCTCACTGCCTCCATAACCAACAGGGTTTAACCTTTCTACTTGTCACTCCTCATTAAAGGATTCCAACTAAATA
Organism: Taxus chinensis; assembly: GCA_019776745.2. NCBI lineage: Eukaryota > Viridiplantae > Streptophyta > Pinopsida > Cupressales > Taxaceae > Taxus > Taxus chinensis. The sequence continues at coordinate 560,944,210 of CM034154.1, forward strand.
ATTGTATCATAGATTTCAGAGCCTCAGATAATGTGATGCTAGTCAAAGTTACAAATGCTCTAGGCCTCACCTTGACCCAAGTAAATGGCACCTTCTACTCAATGGAATCCAAACAAGTGCCATTGGCAGGAAGAATCAAAGATGCACAAAAAACACTAGCTGATTTTCCAGACAAGAAGGTGCTCCTAACCATACTGGTAGCAGACATCCCAGCATCCTTTGGTATGCTATTGAGTAGGTGTTTCTACAGAGACCTAGGTGGAGAGATAAATATGGATTGGTCATACAAAACTATCCCAGTAAAAGGTTAGATGAAGAAGTTGCTACCAATAAGAAAGATGAAGTTCACGGTACGAAAGTCTGATGATATGAAAGCTAACATTTTCTTTTAGGATTGTGGGCTAGGAAAATACTTCCTCACATCAGAAAAAGAGGAGAAATTGCCACTTCTCATGGAGGAAGAGGAAGATCAAATTTGGAAAATGGAATTTGATGGTAGTCATTCCAGTGCAAGCTCAGGAGTTGGTGTAGTATTGTACTCTCCTTCGAATGATTTGTACCCATTTGCCTACAAGCTGCAATTTGATAATACAAATAACACTACAGAGTATGAAGCACTACTCTTAGGCATGAATGTAGCAGAGGACATATGAATCAAGAAATTGAGATGCCGAGGTGATGCAAAGTTTGTAGTAAAGTAGGTCCACCAAAAATATTGGGTGAAGAATCCAAGACGTCGGTATTACAGAAACATAGTGTGGGACTACATTGAATCTTTTGATGCATTTTCCATTGAAGATATTCCAAGGGAAAAAAATGAAAAGGCTGATTCTCTTGCAGTGCTAGCTTCCCTAGTGAAACCTCATCCTTCTTTTGGTAAAGACAAAGTGACCATTGAAATGGTATTCAGGCGTAGTGTACCAGAAAATGCAAAAAAAAAGGCAAGTCTTCAATGGTGATAACCAAATTTTGCGTTTTTAGAGAAAAGGGATAATTTCGATAATCTCTTATTCAAAGGAGGTGAAAAACCACACTGAGAAGCATTCCCCAAAGAAGAGAAAGAAGGAATCAAAGGGATTGATGATGAGGGAGTAATCAAATTGAAAGGGAACAAAATTCCCAAAGGCCTAGTCTCTTTAGAAGACCTCTTTGACAAACATGATAGATTCATCCAAGAGAAAGGAAAGCAATCTTCTCGGTGCCCAACTGATTTTGATAAAGAAAACATTGGTACCCCGAAGAAACCAAGGATGGTCAATATTGGAAAATGTTGCTCGCCTAAAGAAAAAAGAAGGTTTGTTGCATTACTCAAGAAATACTCAGATGTATTGGCCTACTCTTATGATGAACTCAAATCCTTCCAGCCAAACGAAATGCATCACTCAATTCCTTTGAAGCAGAGTGTTAAGCCCTTCAGGCAAAAACAAAGGTTGTACAACCCAAATATTGTTAATACGATCAAGGAGGAGGTAATGAAGATGATTAATGCAAGGATCATATTTCCCATCCACCATTCAACATGGGTGGATAACATTATGCCAGTGCGGAAGAAGAAAGGTGAAATAAGGATATGTGTAGATTTTTGCAACCTGAACGAGGCATCACTAAAGGACAATTATACTCTTTATATCATGGACCATATCCTGCAAGTAGTCATTGGATATGAAATGGTTTCAATACTTGATGGATTATCGGGATATAATAAAATCAAAGTGGTAGAGGAGGACCGAACCAAGACAACCTTTACAACACCTTGGGGAACTTTTACCTACAACAAAATGCCTTTTGGCCTAATCAATGCAGGAGCTACCTTTAAAAGGGTGATGGATTTTGCCTTCAAATATCTAAAGCATTACATTTTCATATATCTTGATGATATCATAGTATTTTCAAAGAAGAGGGGAGATCATATCTATCACTTGGAATAGGTACTTAAAAGGTGTACGGAACATGGCATATCACTAAATCCAAGAAAATGCAGTTTTGGAGTCACAGAATGAAAGTTAATGGGGCACATCATGAAGAAAGATAGAGAACATATTGATCATGAGAGGATTAGATCCATTCAAGCATTAGCCCTGCCCATAAACAAGGAAGTATTTCATTCATTCTTTGGAAAGGTGAACTTTCTTCATCATTTTGTGCCTGATTTTTACTGAGTTGATGAAGCACATCACTTCCATGATAAAACCACAAGAAAAATTCAAATGGAACAATGAAGGGAAGGAAACATTCGAAGGGATCAAGAAATCCATTGCCAAGGCCCCAACTCTTGTATCTCCAGATTTTAACAAAGAATTCATCATGTATTGTTATGCATCAGAACATACGCTCTCTGTTGTTCTCGTCTAGAAAAATGATGAAGGCGTGGAAGCACCTATTGCTTTCATGAGTTGTCCTTTGAAAAAGCATGAGCTACAATATAGTCAATTGGAGAAGCATGCCCATGTAGTGGTCAAGGCTGTAAAAAACTTTAGGTTTTACATTCTCATTCCCATATGGTGGTGATGGTCCTAGACAGTGCGATCAAGTCCATCTTGACACAAAAGGATCTCAGAGCTAAAAGAGGAAATTGGATTGCAAAGACTCAAAAATATGATTTAGAGATTCAACCCTCCAATATGGTAAGGGGAAATGGTTTTTGTAAGTTGATTGCTAAAGATGAAACATTCAAAGTTCAATATGGGGAAGAAAACTGTGCTTGCTCAACTTGTTCAGAAGAGAACCCACAGGTTCTCTTTGTCACCACTACTGATGAGTGGTATGCTGATATTGCCTATTACCTGACTTATGGAGAATTCCCTCCCCATATTGATTACAAGAAAAGGATAACACTCAAGTTTAAGGTAGCTAAATTTGTAATATGGAATTATTCACTTTACAAAAGAAGCTGGATGGTTGTTTCCTCAGGTGTGTAGATAAAGAGCACCAAGAAAATTTTGCTTAAAGCATACCATGACCAAACATGTGGTGGAAATTTTTCAGCAATGGTAACTACACACAAGATCCTCTAAGGAAGGTATTATTGTCCCACCATATTTTTAGACACTAAATATTGGGTTTCTAAATGCAAAGCATGCCAACAGTTCATTGGAAGACCACAACTCATTGCATTACCACTTAGGCATGTGGTTATTGAAGAACCATTTTAACAGTGGGGGCTGGACTTCATTGGTGTTCTGAAGCCTCACTCAAGTGCAGGAAACACCTATGTAATCACAACAAAAGACTACTTCACTAAATGGGTGGAAGCCATTCCGGCCAAACAAGCCAACACTGAAACAATATGCAACTTCATCAAGGATAATATCATAGTTCATTTCAGAGTGCCACAAAATATTGTAGCAGATAATGCCACCTATTTCTCTTCAAGAGATATGATTGAGTTTTTCTATGGCTAAAGAATCTCCCTATCTCATTATTCTGACTACTATCCACAAGGAAATGGACATGTCGAATCAAGTAACAAGAACATTGTGACCATTGTTTGTAAGCTTGTAAATGAGAATCAAAGGAATTAGCACAAAAGGTTGTATGACACATTGTGGGTGGATAGAATCACTCCCAAGAAGGCAATAGGCATGTCACCATTCCAACTATGCTGTATGGAGTCAAATCAAAAATTCCTCTCATGATTGAGATGCCATCTCTCAAGCTGCTACATGAAATAAAAGATGGTCAGTACAAGGATTCCATTGACAAGATGATCCTCTTTCTTGAGAAGCTGGGAAAAAATAGAATCCAAGTGGTGGATCACATTAAGGAGCAACAATTGAAAGCAAAGAAGATTTTTGATAAGAAGGCCAAGGAAAGAGAATTCAAAGTTGGAGACTTCATCCTGCTATGGGACAAGAGAAGAGAACCAAAATGTAGCCATGGAAAGTTCGATTCATTATGGCTTGGCCCATTTCAAATTCATGAAGATTGTAGTGAGAACGTTGTTCTTCTCTCATATTTGGATGGAACACCACTAGAATTACCTCGGAGTGGGAAATACTTAAAATTGTATCATCAGTGAAAGCGGTTTATTCCCCCACCTTGTACCATAGGTGTGTTTCCCTTTCCATTGTGTTGTTTTATTTCCCCTTCTGTTGCATGTCGTGTGTTTCCTTCCCATTATGTGCTTGTTTATTTCCTTCTTCTGATCTTTATTTCTCAAATTTTTACATGAATTTGCAAGGCCCAATGGATAAGGCACTGGTCAAAAAATTACAAGGTTTAGAGATTGAGATTCTGGATTCCCATGTCATGTCTTCACTATGCTCAGTCCATGTCATGTCCCCAAGCTAGATCCAGTTGTTGTCACCCTCAAAATCCCCCCCTCTTTTTTTTTTTTTCAAATTTAAAATTTTTGAGATCATGCCCTAAAGAAGTGTTCAAGTAAAGTTGGATGTCCAAAAAGATAGAACAATTCATGCTTTGAAGTTGTTTAAACTCTCCAGTCTGCACGTTTTGATAAATTTTCCGTTTTCCTTTTTGGACGCGTGAAAATTTTATTGTTGTCCTCATTTGGATAAAATTTTCAATATATCTATGGCCATGGATCATCGAACATTGTATTGTTTTCAATCCCTTGGTTCGCAAAATAAATTTGAAAATCGGGCACAAAATGGTGGAGTTTTCTTCTTCTCTACATTTTTCCACAATCATGAATGATGGGCGTTTTCTTCCCTGTCAATTTTTTTCCCCCTTTATCCATGATTAGTATGTGGATATCTCTTATTGGATGTGGCATGGCCATGTTTCAAGCAACAACAGAATCCTCCACATGTCCAAATGACACAAATCCAAGGGTAGGGGGCCAAGGGATACTCCACAAATAAGTGCAAAGCTTTCCACATGTCTAGGGTCCAAAATGAAGACAAAACAATCCCAAATTGGCCAAGTATGGAAGGTTTAGCGGACGGCGCCATGTGCTTCTTTGGCGCAATTTCAAGGGTCGAAGCTAGGGGCAGTTCTTAAAATTGGGCCAATCCTCCACCTATCCAAGGTCCAAACAAGGGAACAAAGCTGATTGCTTAAATTGAATAAGTATGAGAGGGTCGGCATAAGCCTCCACGTGCCTCAACGACACAATTTCAGTAATGAAACCAAAGGGCCAATCTTCAAATGAGCATTAGTTCTCCATGTGTCTAGACGTTAACATAAGTCAAGTGGGAGGTAAGCCTAAATCGACTAAGTATAAAAGAACTGGCGGAGCCCTCTATGTGTCAGCCTGGTGCAACTTCAAAGGAAAAATCCAAAGGTAGGTTCCAAATGAGCACCAGCTCTCCATGTGTCCAAGGTTAGATATACGTCCCCTGCCAAACAAAAGGGAGTCAAATAAAGCCTGAATAGAAAGTCAAGGTTGAAGCAAGCCATCGGGGAGATTTGAGAATTTGAGCCTTGTTTTCATTGCTTAAAATAAGTGACCCGCAACCCAGCCCACACCAAGAAAAAGTCAAATATTAAGCCCGCATCGAAGGTCAAAGTAGGGAGGTGGGCCAGGTGGAGCAATTTGTGTTTTTGAGCCCGCATTGAAAAAAGGTAAAATTATAAAAGTGACCCGCGACTCTGTCTCCACTCAAGTGAGGCCACGTGTCAAGACCATATCAAAAGCGGGTGAACAAGCCAAAATGTTCCAAAATGCCAAATCTCTATAAAGTCACAAAATGAAAAAGGCATCCTCTGCATGCCCGCTCCAGTAAATTTCTCCCATGTGGATGACTCTGGTTTGAAGTTTCAAAGGCAAGATGAATGGTTCAAATTCAAAGTTACAAAATGAGTGTAAAAAATGCATTATGAAAAGTCTGGTTTTTCCACCATTGGCATTTCTTTGCGAATCAAGAATCTGAACGGACACAAATGATTGAAGAAGTTGTAACCATTTCTTGCTAACAAAGAAGAAGTTGTAACCATTTCTTGTAAGATATTTAATGGCTTCTTCACGCCATTGTAGAGGGAGGGTTAATTGATCTTGTAAACTCAGGAGTGCATTGTACTTAGAGAAAGCAAAGGAGATAGTCCATTTTCTTCTAATTTCCTCCATTCTCAAATTTCTTCCATTCCCTCATTATGTACAACTCCTATTTAAGCATCAATACAAGAAGAAGGATTTTGTAGCCTCTTTGATGAGGAGATTTCAGAAACTTCGAGTTCGCAATCTTATCTCATCTTGTTTCCATTTGCAGAGTTGTTTCTTCTCATGAATGCATGTGTTGAAGTTTCTAACTAGTGTGTGCAGGAATATGATTTTCTACCTACAAATTTAGTTCTCCTACCTATATTCTCACTCCCTTTCCCACTTTCAAAAAAATTCCTCTCTAGCAGAGTAATTGCTAGCTTTGCTACAGGGTCAGTGGAGTTCCCTTGTTGGATCCCCAATCGAAAGGCCACCACATAAATCCACATTTTCTCATGCATGCATATACGACAGCTACACCGGTTAAGTAGAGGGACTTAGATTCCCAGAGCATTGGTAAGGATTTCACTAATTTGTCCACTCGACAAATTTCCTCGTTAATAGGTTTCAAAGGACATGGCAGATAGAATTCCACTTGTTGTGAGGCCAACAGATGAAGGTGCCTTTCTCTACTTCCTAAAAGCTCTAAATTCTAATATTGCAATGATGATACAATCCATGGGAGGTACAACTTTACCCGTAGCTTATAATGTTTCTATTAGGGTTGATAACCATCTGATTCAAGATGGTAAAATTGTACCTAGGCCACCCATGCCTCTTTATCCAAAATTAGGAAATTCAAGCACTAGCCAAGCACCTACATTAGCTCCCATTCCTTCCCAAAAAAATCAGAATTTTGCTGAATCCTCTACCTCATCTTTTAGTACATCAAATGAGCTCTAAGAAGTCATGAAACAATTATAAAAATTAGGTAATGAGTTGGTGACAATTAAGACTGGTAGCAAGCTCAAAATTTTAGGTCATATCAACCTCAAACCCAACCTAATAGACCTTCGTATCATGCTAATAGGCCATGCCATCCGTACAATCCCAATGTTGTATCCACATCTAGATCCATGGTACCAGTACAAAATAACATAGCTCAAGAGTATAACCAGTGATTCCCATACAATCAACCTCATAACCAGTCAATGTGTTTCAAAGGTGCCTTAAATCAAGTTCTTAAGGTGACAACAACTGGTTTTAGAACAAGATATAAGCCAGGAAGAAAATATGTAGCAGGAAGCTACCCAAAAGGCACCTCCAAATGATACCACACTTGTTAATTGACAAGTTGAAGTTTTTTGTGGTATAAATCAGGTCCCTTCTCAAAGTGTGGTAGCCAACACATGATATTAGAAGATGAATATTGGATAGGGACAACCATCTAATTCGAATGATTCATAGGACCCTATTACTCCACAAGGTGTTAGCTACTAAAATGCAGTTCTGAATGTGCAAAGTCAGCCTAAACCACCTTCTAGACTAGCTCAAACACCGGTTGTAACAACCCATGTGAAAGAGAAGACTATGTAAGGTAAAAGGTAGTAGAAAAATATCTCATCCCCTTTCAACATGCTTGAGCAAAATGAAGAAAATGAATGTGAAAATTTCAATGTGAGAGTCATTAGCTATCCCGGGCTAAAGAGATCTATTGCAAGCTATCATGGAAAATTGGTCTACATCAAATCAGCCATCTAAAGAACAAGAGAAAGTGCTTACCAATGTATCCCAACAGGGAGGAAATGAAGGAGGTCAACAAGGTAGCAAAACATGAAGCCCCCTCCATTTTATATATCTCTGATTATTGGAAATAATCTTGTCCACAATTGCATGAGTTTTTCAGGAGCAAGTAGCTCTGTCATGCTAAAACAAATAGCTGATTAGCCAGGCCTCCAATATAAATTCATTTCTAGAGGTGTGGTGCAATTGGACAGAACAACAATATCAATGGTTAAAGGATTGATCCTCAAATTTCTTGCATGTCCTAATGTGACTGGGTTGCAAGATGTATCCGTCACAGACTTATGACCACTATGTGCATTACGATTGTTAAGAGACTTCATCACTAAAATTGGAGGTTATTTGTCTGTTGATTGGTCACACATGTTATTCAAAACAAGGTATGGAGCTAAGGGTAAAATCAGGTCCAAACCAATTACAAATTTCCACATTGAGCCTCATACACCGAATCCAATTAATGAAAATTGTTAAACATTTGATCAAGAATATTTCCCAAGCACTTATAGAGTGGATAGTAAAGTTGGAAGCATTCTAAACTTAACTATTGATGATTGGGATAACAAAAGGCATGATTTTGACCCTTACAAGGAAATGGAAGAAGCTCAATTAGGGGTTTATTTCTTGCATAAAGAAAATACACCGCTTCCTAGTATCACCAAACTAGATGCTAAAGATGATAATGAGGTATGAAAACTATTCTTTGATGGCTCAAGGAGTAGACAAGGTGCCGGAGGAGGAGCTATGCTTGTTTCACTGCAAGGTACAAAATATTACTCAACTTTTTGTTTTTGGTTTGCTTTCTTAAAAAATAGAACTGAGTATGAAGCCTTGATTCATGGATTGCATTGGACAAGAAAGAGGGGCATTAAGAACTTGCAAGTGTTTGAAGATAGTGAGCTGATTGTGAACAAATTAAAAGGAAAAAATGTTTCTAAGAATGATCTTTTGAAGAATTACAAGAATTGGGTATGGGACCTTATTGAAGATTTTGAAGATTTTAACATCAATTCCATCTCGAGAAAGAAGAATGGGGAAACAGGCAGACTTGCAGCAATCGGGGCAACATTTTGATGTAGTGGAAAGTATCAAAAGTGAGAAAAACCAATCTCATATCAAAGTGGTTATGAGACTAGCTGTCCTAGATAACAATACAAGTTGGCGAGTCTTTGAAAGTGATAAAAAAATCATCAATTTTCTACAAGAAGAAGTTGAGTTCTCTACTAGAAACCAGGACAAGTTGAAACAATAATATGGCGACCAAGTGGTACAACTGAGAACTAAAAAATTACCAAAAGGCCTTGTGACTTTGGATTCAATTTTTAACCCCAATGATCAGTTCTGGAAAGAGAAGGAAAACATTTAGGTGAAGGCTACATATTTAGAGCCTATTTTAGTAGGTGAAGGCAAGATGTTGCAGACCAAAAAAGTAAGAACTCAACAAGAGAAATCTGATTTTGTTCAACATTGCCAAGATTTTCTTGATGTCTTTTCCTAGAACTATAAGGATTTAAGAGGTTTCAATCTAAAACTAGCTCAACATACTATTGAACTAGATTCGGAATCCAAGCCCATCATGTAGAAGAAAAGACTGGTGAATCCTCACATTGAACCTCTCATGAGGAAAGAGTTGAATAAGATAATTGAGGCTAGTATCATCTTCCCTATAAAACATTCAAGTTGGGTAGCAAACTTGGTGCCGATGAGGAAGAGAAATGGAAAAATTCAGCTGTGTGTGGAATTCCATGATTTGAATAGAGCTTTGCTCAAAGATCATTATCCATTTCCATCAATGGAGAAAATTCTGCAGGTTGTAGCTGGTTTTGGAAAGGTTCTCATTACTAGATGGATACTCAGGATATAATCAGATCATGGTGAAAGAAGAAGATTAGTTCAAGACAAATTTCACCACAAAAAATGGGGGACATATGCTTACAAGAAGATGTCATTTGGATTTTCAAATGCTGAAGCAAAATTTCAGTGAGTAATGGATATGGCATTCAAGGTACTAATCAATAAGATAGTGCTTGTATATCTAGATGATATCACTATGTTCTCAAAGAATCTACCCCAAACTCCCTCTAATAAGTCACACCTCAGGAAACTATCATTATATCAGATGTAGACCTAGATTCCATTTTTCCTCCACCAAAACCAACTGTATCATCCTCCCCTCCAACACCCAACCTGAGGGGAAGTTCCTTCCCTCCCCAACATTGATTCCAGTATAACCATTGACAATACATCACCATGGAAAGGAAGCAAACCCATTAGAACTCTTCTAATGCTAATTTCACAGGAAAGATCTCCAAAGCTTCTTGGCAACAATAAGAAACTTTGTCCACAGAATAATGCACAATAATATTTAAATACTATTGGGATCAAGCCCCTACCTTAACATTCATAGCTGAAGAACTCTACTTTCAATCCAAGCTTCAAACCAAAGATAGAGAGCTCCTCTAAGGTCAATCAATTCCTGCAAAATAGAACAAGCTCCAACTCTTAACTAGCCAGATCCCCCTAAGGACTTCATGGTATAGGCTTTTGGAGGCTTATTTATAGAGTAGCAAAAGGGAAGTCATTTTGGATTTGTGAAGCCACATGTGATGCCGACCTTTGTAGTGTACTTATTCCAACTCACCCAAAGTGATCTATCCCATTCACTAAAGTAAAATCTTGAATTTCTGTCCAAAATTATTCAGCAATATACATCACTTCCTGGATGTATTTTACCTCATTGTTTTTGTTACATTTCTTCTTACCTCTTCAAATCCAAATGTAAATCTAATGTGTCACAAAATAAAATGCCAATAATGCCGGGTTCGTTTTCATTGTCCATGCATTCCAAAATGTACTCTGAATCATGTTATTAAATTGTGGAGAACTATTATCACCCTCTCTAATATACCAATTTCCTTTCAAAGTCACACATTTGGCGATGTATTCTCAAATTACCCTGAAAAATGATGCATCACTAAAAAAGGTCAAAAATCATAAATAAGCTCTTTCAAAAATCCCTGGTCCACTTGATAGTGATAGGTTAGGAGTAGTTAGTCATTTTCTTTTAGTAGAGTCAATTTGCAGTAGATTAGGAAGAAGAACCAACTTTCTCTGGAGGTCTATCTCAAGTAGCAAGTACCATAACTTGGAAATAGTACCCATGCTACCCAATCACACTGTGAGCTCAAGCACACACACAGTTTTGTAAACTGGAGGGTGTTGTGATTTAGTGACAACAATAACTTTGTAAACTCTCCCATGGTTATCATACCTTAATCATCCTTGAAGATCCCCATGAAAGTGGCTTCTAAAAATATTTGACTTCCCCTTGAGATAACGTCATGAAACTGTGGGAGAAGTCTAATATATTTTCTTCCCATTCCTTTAAGGAAACCCTTGATATAATTGGCATATGTTTGGAATATGCTAATATCCTCAATTGTGACTATAACAAGATTTTTGCAAATTCCTTCCTCTATGGCTTGGGACTTGATTCTCGACATATTTTACATAATGTTCATCCTATAAATGAATGCATTGATTTTCCTGGAGTAGGTTTGTCCTTTTTTCTTGGTGTTAATGCTCTATTCGACTACATCATATAGACTCAACACTATTTCTTCCACATCAGGGTAAATGGACCAAACATGGGGGCAAAAAAGCAGACACAAATGTTGAAAATATGTAAAACGCGTATGCGTTATGTTTTTTGGTTTGGTAATTCATGAAACTATAATGCATACATGTTTTGAGAAACTATAAACAAAAAAATGATCCCCTCCTCATTTTCATTTCCCCCAAACACGAATTTGAGAGAAAAAACCCTATAGTCACGGTTCGTATTCAACAACTAGCTCCCAAGATCATCTGTAAATCATCGTGAAGATTGGAATTGACAATGGTGCTATGGAGAAGAGTGATAGGAGGTAAGGAATTTTTTTTTTATCTGAATTACATTGAAATTTGGTAATTATATTGTAGATTTTAATTAAATACATGGTTTTTAATTATTACAGTTCGACCACAACCAAAACAAAACCCCTGAAAATCCTGTGAACCCTTCTAGCCCTGCTGTAATTGTTGAACATCCCCCCAGGTAGCCAAGAGGATTTTAACAACCCATATAGTGGAAAATAAAATTGAAATTGAGGAATTAATTAAAATAATGAGGGATCCTCATTCTACAAACCCCCACTATGGCTCACCTACAAACAAATTGGAGGCATTCTTGACATAGGTTGATGTGAAAACGAGTCAAATTGATAGTTGGACATCTTATAGAGAGCATTGTAGGGAATACTACACCAAAAAAATGTCATATGCAGATGTAAAGATTTTTTTTTTTACAAAAGACCGCATATGTGCATTATTCACTGACCCTAGAACTAATTTATTTATTCTGTTGTCATGCAAAGGGTTTTCCATCTAATGGTGCAATAATGTCCCATATAGTTTGATAGTGATAGAGGGGGTTCCATCCTTAACTTATTATAGTTGGGTGGGAAACTATCCTATATAGAGGGGTTTTGTTCTTCTCTGTCTATATAGAGCTAGGAGCTGGGTGTACCGATCCTGTGTATAGGGTAAGGGGGTTAAGGGTCCTTCTCTACCTCGGAGTTGGGAGTTGGGTGAGCACTATCCTATAGAGAGGGGCTCATCCTCGTCTATATAGAGCTAGGAGTTTGGGTGTACCGATTATGTATATGGGGTAACTACTCATTTATATGTAGGTTGGGTGTCTTGTATAGGGTTAGGGTGTAGGTTCCTACTCCTGTATAGATATGGGAAAATAAACTAGTAGGAGATTGATGCCCCTTATTTGAGGTTGTATCACTTATTATAGATAAAGTATAATTTTTGGGACTAATGGTGGATGGTGTTTGATATTCCACCTTGCAATAACAATGAGGTTCCACTATAATTTTTGAGGAAAATGTATTGTGAGTTTATCCTCAATGATATCTCAAACTATTTTGAGTTCTTCAAGTTTCAAGGCTGAGGAAAAGGCTCTGCATAGGATAGAAACCTATTAAGCATGGTAGAGTCCCCACACAAAATCCCCCTCATCCTAATATTGTCCCTGTAGTAGTAAAAGAAACAATAGAGATTGATACACTGCATGCACTTTAGGGGCTCTCTGATACCCTTGTCAGATATACGAGGGAGATTTATAATAAAAATGTTCATGGAGGTAGACAGAGTATTCCTCTAGGAAGTAGTAGCATGAGGCCACATCTTTGCACGTCATGTGGTAGCATATGCTTCAGACCTGATGAGGATGATACTGTCATGCATATTGGTGTTGGTGGAGTTTTCGCTGGTGGTATACATTATAATGTCACTATTTTTGACACCTTTTTGAGAGATACATTTGGATTCCATACATCGAAGACACCTTCAAAGGTATTTGTTACTTTTTATTATGTATGTTAAAAAAATATCTGAGTACTTGATTTACTTAGATATGTTAAATTTTAAAAATAATTGTATTTTAAATTGGTCAAATTTATTAAGTTACACATACACATGTACATGTATGTAATAATATTACAGTGCTTAGGATGGATGTCATCATCCCAACCATAGGCTACGAGCACCATGCCTATGCATACATTCACAATGGTAATTTATAATGTTAATTGTGTAAAATTTTTAGGTATGAAAATATATATAACTTTTGAACTCAAATATATGTGTATATATATTATATATGATAAACTAACTTGACATGATATATTTTTTATAAAGTTGATGACCTCACTAGACACACCACCATCTCTGTGAGGAGTAGAGAAAGGTGTTGTTGCTGCGATTTCATCTATGCAACAACTCACTGTGGTATTCAAACTATGTATTTTTATTAAATAGATCATGTAATTCATATTATGTTAAATTATTGTAATAATTTCCTTCATTGTAGCATCATGTAGATAATCAATGTGACTGCATTGTATATACATAGGAGTTACCTTCGACAGGTAACAACCCTGTTCATATGATTCACATGCGTAGCGCGGTAAAAAAAATAGTTGTTAAAATTAGTTAAAAATATTTTCATTTCACAAACATGTACTTAGTTGGCGTAAATGTTTACATCTACATTCAAAAACATTATTGATAGTATAGTTATATAAGCTAATTTTGATGTTTGATTTTGTAATCTTATGTGTATGCAAGGTTCAACCCCTTCCATTTTTACTTTGAGGGCATGGGACTCCTCAAACTCATCGTTTTCATACCCCCATTCGTGATCTAGTAGCTCATGATGATTCATCTGAGTGTGAGATGTAGATTTACTGTGATCGAGAGATTCTACTAAGTGTGTGTAAATGTAAATAGTTTCATTAGCATGGTCTTATACATGTTGAAAACTTCTATATTAAGTTTTGAAAAAAAAAGTGTTTGCATTTATAGGTTCAACTATAGGCAAGTTTAGAGCATAAAAGGACTCGTAGTTAGGCCACGGGGGATCCCAAGTCATCTCATAGATCTCCATATACGTCTAAGGGAGGGCCTTCTTCGAGAAAATCCAAGAGAGGGATAAATTTTGATGAATACGATATATATATATATATATATATATATATATGTTTGTGTGTGTGTGTCTTATGACATTTATTTGGCATGCCTATGTACATGGCATTGTATGTGTGTTCAACATTATATATACACCTATTTGGCATTCACTTGATATTATATGACCTATTCATATGTTTATATTTATTGTGCATGTTAATAATATTTGGAACTCGATATTATTGAATATTTATAAATTGTTTGTGGTTCCATTAGAGTTGTTTTCATAATAATAATGAATAAAATTATCCATATTCATTATTTATGTGATTGTGATTTTCATACAATGATTACTCTTGTATATACCTTACTTGTGCTTCTTATTACTCATGGTCTCTTTGTACTAGTTCTTGTCTTATCATGCACCTACTGCCTTCTTCAATGCTTCTTAGTCTTTTACCCTGTTTTAACACCTCAGATAATCATTAGGAGCATCAATGACTTGATTCATCTGATCCTACACCTCCACATTGGAACACTCTATAAAATTATGTCTCAGTTTTCTCCATCTCAATTCAGTAGTTTCTTGTGGTCATATTGTTTATAATTGTGCCGAATAATGCAGTTTGAGTCAGTGTAAGGCTGTTCAATGCTATATTTAGTAAACAAAATCTCGTGGCACTAAAATGACTATGAAAATGCATCGGGATGGCCTATTAAACACTTAGGGAGGAATCCTTTTTTTTCCCAACGCTCCCAATGCTTCCGGGATACTTCATCTGGGCGTAGTCCCTTAAGATCCCTGTGAGAAAAAAATGATATAAGTTCACCGAGTGATTTCTCGGTTACCATGGCACATTGAAAGGTGTATCCTGATCCCACACCTCTGCATTGGCACCCTCTACAAAATCCTGTCTCAGTTTTTTACATCTCAATTTGGTCTTCTCATGGTCCTATTGTTTGTAACTGCGCCAAATCGTGTAGTTTGAGTCAATGTAAGGTTTTCCATTGCTATATTTTGCAAATGGAAGCTTGTAGGTACCAAAATGACTATACACACACATTGTGCTGGTAAACTCTTGGGAAGACTTATTTTTGGTTCCCTATGGTCTCGATGCTTCCAGGAGACTTCGTTCGGGTGTAGTCTCTAAAGAGCCATGAGAGCAGAACATGGTATAAGTTCCCTGGGTGATTTCTCGGTCACCATGGCACCTTAAAATTTATTGTTTGATCCTAAACCTCCATGTTTAAAACCCTATACAAAATCCTGTCTCGATTTTCTCCATTTCAATTCAGTCTTCTCATGGTCCTATTGTTTGTATTTGTGCTGAATAGTGCAATTTGAGTCAATGTAAGGCTGTTCAATTTTATATTTTGTAAACTAAATCTCATGTCACTAAACTGACTACGTACACATGTAGGGATTGAAAGAGGGTTTGAAAACCCATAAGCGAGGATCACGAGGGACGACGTGCACATCAATGGACGTGTGAACGACAGTGTGAAGAGATATCAGGAGGAGTGAGCATCAACCGAATGTGCATGCAAAGATTTGACAAATGGGCAGAACCTAGTTAAGCCATAAAAATATCCTCTATCTCATAGATCAAAAGACATGTACATATAGGAGGTGTTGAGTAACCCCTAGTGCTGCAATCATGACAACTCGAGTAGAGAGGGGGAGTTACATTCCTAGAATAGAAGTGTAACTCCCAATGACACATATGATGCACTGACGCACTTACGCACTAACGCACTGACGCGTAAGGGAATCTCATAATGACCCCTAAATGACACATGGACCTACGATCTCACCTAAGTGAGATGACTCACCTGATGATGTGGAAAATACACACACCAACACCCCCCCTTCATCGTAACTTAGGATGAGGGCAGCAAGTCAGAAACGAGAAATGGGTCCCGACACAAAGCTTGATGAGGTACCCATGTACTGTGCTGAAAGAAGTCCCAAGCATTGAAGGAAAACCCCAGTGCCTAAAAAACATCCACCACAAGAGCAAAAAAAACACTCTCTAATCTAAAAAAGATGCCAAAAATGGGTCCCGACCATAGACGAGCCTAAAAAGGGTACCCATGTACAAGGAGGAAATCTCTCGGAAAGAAGAAGAAGAGAGAAGAAGAGGGAGATGAGAGGAATGTAGAAGATGCCATGGATGGATCTGAACTCTGTAGCTCTAGGAGGTCTCCCAAAAGAATGTCGATGATGAGATCCTCTGCCTCTGGATTGAAGAAGAGCCACTCACACCGAACTATGTGTCTACCCTTAGGAATGACATAAATGACATGTTGGAAGTCCACCCACTCCAAAAAGGAAACTGAAGGCAGCAACACGAAGAACTCTGAGTCTGGTGCATGGAAGTGTGACATAAGTCTAGCGAGTGAGTGCCAAGGGAACCGAAGGTAATGCCACATGCGTAGAAATGTCAGAGTGAAAAAGAGGAACACCCACAGAAAGGATGTCCAAGTGATGTGAAGGGAACAAAACATCCTCCACAATAGAAAAGGGATCCACAGCTGAGGGTGGATCTATGAAGGTCTCTAAAAAAGTGGAAGTGGTAAGAGTCCCAGAAGGGGAACTCCCAACAACGGAGATGATGAACTCCTCTGAAACACCTGTAGATGGATGAGGGACCTATAGTGCATCACAAGTAGACTCTGAGAAAAAGACAACTAAGGTCAGGCAGATACTCGTCCCAATGAGGGGGGCTCAAGAAATAGAAGAGCGATGTCAGATAGGTATGAGACATCCAATGAAAGGTAGAGGAGTGAAGTGGGCCTCACACACTACAAGTGGAAAGGAGGCTAGTGTAATGATAGTGTGAGACTGAGTATGAGACTGCTCGATATCTGATGAGATGTGGGGTGGTGGACAACAATGTCTAGAATAGTGAGAGAAAGAGGAGAAGAGTCCTCTGTAGTACTCTCGACATTAGAACTAGATGCACAATTTCCTCATCATCAGAAGTAGAACCAAGCGAGCCTATGTCAATGGAACTGTCATCACATGAAGAAATGGAGGAGACAACTGAATCAACAGCAACAACAATGGTGGCAGTATGTGAAGGGTCTCCATACAAGGACTGAAGAATTCTCTAGACACGGTGAGGTGGATCTAAATCTACCATGTGAAACCAAAGATAATGAGAGAAATGCATCATCATGTGACCAAAAACATGGTCATAAGTGTCAAGGAATTCCTACAGATGACGATGATCATTGGGTGCAGGAACTGGCCCAAGCAAGAAGGGTAAAAGACCCTTGTGGGTGAAGTAACATTCCATGGAAGCACACCAAGCTGAATAGTTCCCTCTCCCAGTGAGAAGTGGCGTAGGCTATAAGGAGATCCTACGATGCTCACCTCTAGAAAGAGCACTCTCCATGATGAAAAATGTAAGATGCACAAAATCAAGACGTCAGACTCGACCGATAATGCGTCTGCATGTGTAGGCCCAAGAGTACAAGCAACCCCCCAGAATGTGGCACTTTATAAAGTAGTGTGTTTTACAAAATTGGAAATTCCATCACGTAATGTGTGAAAAATCATGCAACTTTGACCATGGAAGTGCTAAAAAATGAGCATCGAGTCAAAAGTTATGGCATTAAAACGATTCCTGCAACTGATGGAAAAATGCACTAGATGCTGCAAACGCATTAAAAAAGTACACAATATGGGTGCAAAGGGTATCATGTGACTACTCGTTGGAAACGGCATAGAATTTTAGTAAGGGTTTGTTTTTACTGCGAGGGGGGGTTAGCCTCCTGCCAACCCCGGACCTCGCCCTCCATCTTCGACAAGCATAGGAAGGTCAAATTACAAGCAAAATACAGCCCAATAAATTATTACAATGCCGTTAAAATGAATTTTTTTGTTTTTTAATCACCCTAAAACTTCAAAAATAAGGTGGGGGGGCCCACGTTGGAAGTGGAGAGCAGCTGTGACTGTAAATGAAGCCACGTGTGCAGATTTGAGCTAAGCAACATGTGTTGGTGAGCTAGTATGCGCAAAGTGGTATGGCTACTGAAAACAATCCCATTGTCTGAGTTGTTGTGGTGTCCACATGGTGCAAGGAGTTACTGGCGAGTGACCAATGTGCATGTAAACAGTGCACTCAGCAACCAAACACAACAATAAAAAAAACTTTTTTTTTAAAAAAAATGGCCAAGCACAATCCAAAAATGTCCTTTTTTTTCAATGCAGGCCACGTGTTGGAAGGGTTGGAGAGTGCTGCAGGTGCTTGTGGTCCACGTATCAGAGGTTTGAACACAACAAAGGCCTCCAAAAAAATGCAGGGTTCCAAAAAACATCCAGTAGAGTGAAAAAAATGTTTTCTAAATGTATTGCAGAAAAAAAACGTTTTTTCAACGAATGTTTGAACCAAAAGTAGGCTGTTGGTGAGTTGCTGGTGATTGTAGGATTCCACGTGCCAAGTGCTTCAGGTCCACGTTGGTGTAAGGTGCTTGTGGATCAGATTGAAGACCCCAAAAAACACTAAAAACAACCAAAAATGCCAAAACGGCTGAGCTGTTGGGAATGGAGCCACAAGTGCAAAGTGAAACCACAAGTCTGCAACATCCATGAGCAAGTAGACCATGTGCAGGTAGACCATGTGAAGATAACCATGAGTAGGCAGATGGGTGGGAAAGAGCCAGGCACAATCGGAAGGTAAGTAATAGCAAGACGTGTCCTGAGTAACTCAATAGAGAACAATGCACAACAAAAAAAAATGGTAGAAGCAAGGAAAAGGAATAGCTAGTTTCCACCAATGCATGAGTAGGCAGACCAAAGGTATGAGCAAAGTAGTCATAAGCATGAGCAAGAGGTTCCCATGAGCCGTGGAGCCAAACATGAGTGGTAGTGGCCAGATCAATGCATGCCAAGCTGGATGTATGAGTAAAGCACCATCGAGATAACAATGTGCCAAGGAGTAAATCAACCACGCCCAATCGAGCTGCTAGAATGAACAATGGTGCAAAATGCCAATGGGAAAAACAAACTTCTGAATCACCCTAATAACCCACGAAAAAATGTGACTGAGTGCAAACTAAGGTATGAAACCCGAATCAGTGCAAGTAGAGCACGATCGGAATAACCATTATAACACACACAACGAGATCTGGATATCACACCAGAAGCCGGGAAAACATGCACATAAACATCGATGAGTGCATGGATCCACAAGATCTACGCTGATACCATGAATGAGGTCCTCTTTTTGAAAATCTGTAAGCGAGGATCACGAGGGACGACGTGCACATCAACAGACGTGTGAACGACAGCGTGAAGAGATCTCGGGAGGATGTGAGCATTAACCTAATGTGCATGTAAAGATTCGTAAAATGGGAAGAACCTGGTTAAGCCATAAAACTCTCCTCTATCTCATAGATCAAAAGATGTGTACATATAGGAGGTGCTGAGTAACCCCCAGTGCTGCAATCATGACAACTTGATTAGAGAGGGGGAGTTACATTCCTAGAATAGAAATGTAACTCCCAATGACACATATGATGCACTAACATGCTGACGTACTAATGTGCTGATGCACTGACGCGCTGATGCACTGACACACTGATGCGTAAGGGAATCTCATAATGACCCCTAAATGACACATGGACCTATGATCTCACCTAAGTGAGATGACTCACCTGATGATGTGGAAAATACACACACCAACAGGAATGGCATGGTAAATTATTGGGGAGGAATCGTTTCATTTCCATATAGTGTCGGTGCTTTCTGGCTACTTCATCTGGGCGTAGTCCCTTAAGAGCCCTGAGAGGAAAAAATGGTATAAGTTCACCAGGTGATTTTTTGGTCACCGTCGCACCTTGAAAGGTCTCATCTGATCCTAAACCTTTGCATTGGATAACCTCTATGAAATATATCCTCAGTTTTCTCCATATCATTCGGTCCTCTCGTTGTCCTATTGTTTGTAAAAGTGACTGAATAGTCCAGTTTGAGTCAGTGTAAGGTTGTTCCATTGCTATATTTTACAAACGGAAGCTTGTGGCATGGAACCAAATATGAACGCACATGTTGGGGTGGCCTGGTAAATTCTTAGAGAGGATTCATTTCGGTTCCAACGGTGATCCTGGTGCTTCTGGGATACTTCATCCAGGCATAGTCCCTTAAGATCCCTAAGAGAAAAAAATGGTATAAGTTCACTGGGTGATTTCTCAGCCTCCATGGCACCTTGAAAGGTCTCATATGATCCTACACCTTAGCATTGGTACCACTCTCCAAAAATCCTGTCTTCGTTTTCTCCATCTCAATTCGGTCCTCTTGTTGTCCTATTGTTTGCAAAAGTGACAAATAGTCCAGTTTGAGTTAGTGTAAGGCTGTCGCATTGCTATATTTTGTAAACAAAATCTCATGGCACCGAACCAAATGGGCACACATGTTGGGGTGGCCTAGTAAATTCTTAGGGAGGCATTGTTTTGGTTCCATATGGTGTCAGTGCTTCTTGGGCTACTTCGTCTGGGCGTAGTCCCTTAAGAGCCTTGAGAGCAAAAAATGATATAAGTTCGTCTAGGTGATTTCTCGGTCACCATGGCACCTTGAAATGTCTTGTCTGATCCTACACCTCTGCATATTGGTACCCTCTAAAAAATCCTGTCTCAGTTTTCTCCATCTCAATTTAGTCCTCTCGTTGTCTTATTGTTTGTAAAAGTGCCGAATAGTCCAGTTTCAGTCAGTACAAGGCTGTCCATTGCTATATTTTACAAACGGAAGCTCGTGGCACCAAACTGACTATGCACACATGTTGGGGTGGCCTGATAAATTGGTGGGCAAGGCTTCGTTTTGGTGCCCAAAATCCTTCAATGCGAAATAAGTACTAGGAAACATGTTAAGAAGAGATGGTTCATACAATATAGGTGGTGAAATGAGAAGTTTAAGAAGAGATTTTTCATACAATATAGGTGGTGAAATGAGAATTTAATTTCCTTTAGCTTCTCTTAGCTTCAAGAATAATAAATTATCTACTAAAAGTGACAACACATGTGAAGGTGGAAGCTTTTTTGACACCACTAACCTACATAAACATGTTAGTAAGCAATTAATTTAAAATTTTAAAACCTACAAATTTAAACAAAATCATTAAAGTAAATATTCAAATTAAATTCATGTAGATGTATATCAAATATTAAGTGAACATACCTTTGGAAATTCAATCCAATGAACCATATAAGGATCAACTCTACTCTTGACAGTAGCAAGAATTTCTTCATGATCTGATTCACGAACCTTCCATAGATTCTTGTTTGATGGCCTACCTCGATATTTGATCAATTGAATATGTGTTGCAAGAACCAAATGTGAGTAGTGAAGTATCTTTCTATGTACTTCATAGTCTTCAAACAACCAAGAATTTGATTTTTTGATAGGATATCATCGAATCCAAGTTCCAGTGACTACCAATGACCTAGTGGGATACTCAAGGTATTCACCATCAATGACTGTGGAAGTCAATTTTTTCCCCTCTACACAATGAGACAAGAAGTAGTCTATTCCCTCTTCGTTAAATTCTATGTCACAATAACTGCAAAAAAATGCCCTACATCACAAAGTAAAACTCAATTCAAATTTAAAATACATTAAGAGTTGATCATTTAATAATTTGTAAATTTATAACATGACATACATATGTACCTTGTTGCACTAAATCAGAGACTTGGTCAAAGTCAAGTGATGTTGTCATATGATCTGAAGACTGTAAGTTGTAATGCTCGGGGAAATTGATATGTGTCAAGAGGAATTAGAGGTCTACAAGTCCATTCATCCACCCAACTGTTGTGACTCACATTCATTCCACACAAAATCAATGCATGATATATAAAAACATGTCATGCACCTAGTATAAATAGTCCAAGAAATTGCATTTCAACTATGGAATGAGTGCATATCACTTGATCCTATAACTATCATACAATATTCATAGCTTGCCAAATGTTGTTCCTCTATCAACCAAAAATATCTACGAACTGTTAAACACTCTTGAGATTCATGGCCCATGTTCTTGACACACCAATCAACAATGCTTTCTGCACCTATAAATTTAGCACCATATTTGAACTTTAACTCTTCTCTTGCAAGGGATATTTTCACACATGCTCCTTACACCATCATGCTCTCCTTTCCCATGTCCTACCTCAGTAAAAATATAGATATGTTGTAGACACTGTTTCTATGTGCATCCTTCTTAGATAATAAAACATCCATGTGCATTCTTGAATTGTGATGTGTAGTTGTCTGACCAAATGTAATGTTGATTGAAAACAATGTTCCTCTCATTCAAGTTTTCATAAAACAACTGGAAACACCCTTGCACATATTCTGTAGAATGTGTCTGATCATCATTGATGTAGAAATGATACTCTCTTAATATTTTTTGATCTTTCTCAGTGCTTTCTGGAGAGTGCATGAATGTTATATGCATAAAAATAAGCAACTTGCACCTTGAGTTATAGTATTGTGATCGAACCTCCATTTGTGGCTGTAATGAGTAATTCTATGCAAAGTCAACTACTGAAACAATAGTACCAAGTGAGAATGTGTATTTTCTTAACTTGAATTGTTCATCCAACCATCGAGATCTATGTGTGTGCCTTGCATACTCATAAACAATTTCCTCTCTGAATTTGACCATATATTCTGATACAGGTAATTGTTCTATAACAAGCTCACACCTCTTAGATTATTTTCCATCTTTTAATTGATATGCCACAGATTTATATTTTCTGAAACCAACTAATTATTTTCCTATTGAATGTGTACTCTCCTCATGGATACAACTTTTCAATTTCAGCAAAGCCACCACATAGGTTGCACATTCCATCCAAACATGATTTTTTATAAAAAAATTTGTCTAGTTGATATTTCACAAAATATTGTAGGAATAAATTCCCTTGTATATTTTAGTGGGACATTTAATCCACACTCCTGCAACATGATGTTAGTATGCAAAACACAATGTACTTGAAAAAAGCATCATAATGCATTGAAAATTCAACATGATGCCTGCAACAACAAGTGGTACGTGAGTGATTGATTTTCACATAAAAGGGTTTGTTCATTTCAAAAAATATTTGGATAATGTTAATTTCTGTGATTTTCATTCTTAAACTTAGAGAACAATTGTGTTTGAGTCATATCCAAGAAATGTTTTACACATGATTACGAAGAACCTATTCTTCTTTTTACTGTATCTCTTCTATTCGGTGACACCCTTGTGTTCTCATTCTAAAAATTTACAAGTAATTCTTTTAGAATATGATATGTATCCTTGTATTTTCATGGGAGTCTACTAGAGAATGCCCAATAGTCAGTGTTATTGGCTGACTCAAGACTTTTGCATCTCCCTATTACTTTCATTAGTGTTTTTATGTTTAGCTTCAAATCTTTACTTATTTTTCTAATCAATCATTTATTAGTTGTTTTATCACTTACTATACAATTAGTAAGTGCACACCATGTAGCATTACTATCTTTGTGCATGTCTATTGACACCTACAGTTTGGTATGCTTTATGTATATTTTCAACAATTGACACATTTCGATCATCAACATTAGATGTTCTTAACCCTAGGGTCTTCATTGTAGGTCTCATCTTAATTAATTTCATCAAGGTAACAAATAATTGACATCTTTGTGTATCATTTAAATTCTCAAATTAATTATCCCAAATTCCCACTAGCTTTTCTTCTCACATTTCTTTCAGATATTTTGTTAGGCATTGGTTTTATAATGTTTTCATCAATTTCAATTAAGTGAATGGGTTTTCTATGCAAAACAGAAGGATGTGTTCTTAGAGGTAAATATTCATTAGCAAGGTTACTTTCTTCATTCATATTTCCATCCAAATTTCTAGGATTAACATTTGGATTCTCAGGTAAAGGTTCAACATTTGGATTCTCAGGTAAAGGTTCAACATTTGAATTCATATCAATTTCTTTATCCATACCAACATTATCATTCAATTCATTATCAATATTTGACAAAATCATTATTCTCTACATTTTCATTATGTATTTCATCCTCATTTTCTAAAACATTAGGTACATTTGATATAGTAGATGTACCTTTCCCATCATGAAGTTTTTGCATCCACTTCACTTTATTTATTCTCATCTCTTCCAATTACTTTGGTGTCTTGATTTTTACCTTTATTCTTTTCCTTACGTCATGTCTTTTATCACCCATGATTACAAAAATATAGATAGTGGGGTAGGGGAAAAGCTCAACTACTCAAAATTCATGAAAGAATATACAAGAATGTGCAAAGATAGACAAAAAGGGGACAAAAATCCCATGAAAGAGATGAAAAGGACGTTGGATGGGTATGAACTATATAAAATGCAAAAATGTATGCCTAATAATGTTTCTATTTCCTTATTCCAAGTAATTTTACCTCTAGGCTTGGATCCGGTTTGGATCCCCAAGCCTAAGGCATGGACCTGCAAAAACACAGTAAACAATGTGTTTTTGTAGAAAAATGGTAAAATACCTATTCTGCCACAATAAATCAAACTAAAATGATCAAAAAATTTAATAAAAATATGACTACAAGGTTGAATAATACTTTCTTCTTTCTAAAAATATGATTTTTCAAATTTTCTGACTAATATAAGGTTTCTCATACTAATTATTTTCTAACTATGCCTTTTTGTAGCTATTTTTTGGAGTTTATACACGTCTATCTTTCTATCATGTATATCTTTTTTTTTAACTCATTGAAATTGAATAAACATTTTACAGGCCCAAACTAGGACTAATTCTATACATATTAAAAAAACTAATTTTCGATATTTTTTGAGGTAGTTAGGGGGTCATGGTCAAAGCTCCGTTATTTTTTAAAAATTTAAAATTTTTGTACTTGAAAAATCATAAAAAAAATACTCGCTAAAAAATTTAAAAAAATCTATCCCAAACTAGATGCTCCTATCTATCTTTCTACTAAAGGGTTTTCAAAAATACTAAATAGTGCTAAAAAAATGGGGGGGAGTGGTCACGACCGATTATCTACTATGTTTTTTTAACAAAAAAAAAAGCACCTATTGGTATTTTAGATATTTGACCCACTTAAACTTAACCATTTTCAAAAAACTTAGTAGCTTAGAAACTAGACTCAAAATTCTACGATTCATGTTCTTATAACATCTTCCAATTTTGAGTGTAACTATTTCAAATAACTCGTAGAAGTTGAATATTTTTATTTTTCATAAAAACATGTGTCCACTTAAGACCCCCTTTTGCCCCCTAGCTTGGTGCACTTACCCATCAGAGGTAATATAGTATGGAATTTTTGAATTAGTCATTACATATTCAAGCATATTGTTACTTTCATACATTCCTCATACCATTTCCACCGCCATTTGAACTGAGGCGTTGATGAAAGAGACAAGGTCTTCTTGTGCCCTTCAATCAGCCTGAAGAACCTATGTAGTCCCCCGTTAAACCCTAAGTGAGTCACAAGATATCCTTGTGTTTTAAACCATCTAATGACATTAGTTGAATGGACATTATCAAACCTTGTCACCATGGGTAAAGGTTCTATCCTTAGAAGAAGACTCTATATTAATTTTGGGATCTTTGAAGTGTAACCTAGTTGTGGTTATTCCATCTGATTGTTAATGGACTATTCAACCTAGTATTTTTGAGGCTCTGGTGGAGGAACATTTACATTAGATTCTCTGATTTTCTTCTAGCATGTGATATTAAAATGAATGCTTTAATAGTTTTGGATGAAATATTGAATCACTTTGTACCATGATTGAGATGGTTGTGCATCATCTGAGTAAGATAATTGAGTTTGTTTCTATTGAAGGTGCTTTGACTAACTCTAGGGAATATGAACTCTTTGACCTAGTTGAGTGACATTTTAAAGTTGTAGTAGTGGTTTCCATAATAGATGTCCATAAGCATTGGGAAGATCTAGGGAGCCTTGGGTGCCTTATGTGCTAGTGTTTGTAATAAGATCTCATGAGAGTGTCAGGTTGTTCTAGGTTAATAAATAATGTGATATTAACTTTCTTATATAAGGTTATGAATATAATTTGTTATGTAAATGATGATCCATCAGAGGAGAAAAATACCTAGTAAAGATAATGTAATTAAAATTTTAATTTGAATATGTGTTGGTTTAAGACCGTATATATCATCTAGTACCATAAATCACATCCTAACCCTCCTGTATGATATCAGAATCAGTGAAAGTGAGTGAAATATGGAAGTTGTGTCATGAAAAGAAGAGGTTAAATAATTATTATATGAAATTATATTTACTATGTGACAACACAGCAGTGTGTGGGAATAAGAAAGTTGGGAGAGAGAAAATAACATGTACTGAGCATGGATAGAATGTTGGTATTTGTCTTAGGAAAGGATCATAGTCACAACCATCAGTTTCAAAAGCATAAATTGCCAAATTTTCCCCTCCTTTAAGTATGATTGGAAATTCACATGATTAAAGAAAAATGATACATGATCATGTAGATACAATTTGTCTTCACTTAGAGTTTTTGTCTTCTAGACGTGTTGGTGTTGGCATGCTCCATGGTGAAACATGTAACATAAAGTGTAGTCAATATCCATAGTTGAAATTCAATTCTAACTCAAATACAAATATAGAATTTTAACTTTGCACAAACTGAAATAAAGAGAAGCAATATATGGATGGAAGAATAATGTTTGTTCTATGAAAGGAATAACTCTCATTCCTTGCTTGCAATTAGAAATTTGCATGGTATTGCTAAAATTTCTAAAGAATTGGGGGTGGTTGTACACCGGAAAAGTGACAAGCGAGCGTGGGAATCTACAGGTAACTCTTCCACGTACCTGACCTCCCGAGGTCGTGCCGAGACAGCTGGTGGGGGTGGAATATGCGTGGGATGCAGTCAAACTAGTTCGGTAATCTAATGTCTTCGATACGCACTAATGGAATTTGTGAATCTAAGGAAAAGAAGACCCTTCTAACTTGGACTGGTGTGATAGATCGATCGGCAAGGATGACTACTCGACGGCTCCAATCAATATCAAGCTCTAGCGTGATTCGATCTATGGGTTGTGGAATACATGGAAAATGACCTGGGATAGTTTCGTGTACATCTCCAGATAAGGTCATATGGTGGATGGTGGAATACAATTGACTCTACAGACGATTCTCTGGCCTAGTCCAGAATTCTCTAGCTTTGTTAGCTCGCTATATCTAATAAGCACAATTGTTCAATGATGATGGGTGGAAGTGGAGTGGATCTGGAATACTAGTGTGCGTAGACTAGTGTTTATATCTGATTGACCTTGTGGATTCGCTAGGTTGTGGGACTTGTGGGTCATAACCGTAGACTCTTGGTTGTTGTGGTCCTGTTATGGTCATATACGAAATCAAGTCCTAATCCCTAGTATCCAGTAATCGTATGCTTTCTCAGCTTCTATGTTTAGGACCAATAACTGTGCGATCTTCTCAGGATATCTCACATGTCGTTCGTGCAACCTGGATCCTTAAACTGGTATCTATGTCTGTGAGAGTATCTCTTGCACTTCGCTGTGGGACCAAAGGATCACAACCAAAGGTTTGTTCTCTTTCGAACCCTTCTACAGTCATGTGAATGTTTTGCCTAGGGCAGTCTGTATAGTTTGGTTGATTTGACCAAAACATGTATGCGTCTGGTCATCTTCTATGTTTAACCCTCTCAACTGAGAACTGATCAACTGTAAATCTGTTGTTGTTTGGAACACTTGTATTCTGAGATTTTGGTCTATGTCAACTATTGCCATGACGAGATTTGGTTGAGGCATGATCGGCTCAAATATGTATTCCCTGGGCTCCCTGAGGTCCCGTGATTGTCATACAAAAGCAATGATGTAAATCTAACTATAACAAAATGAAAATTAACTAATTACGTGGAATGATATCTAAAACATATATAACTTCTTTATTTTTTTATGTTCTGACGAAACGTTTATATGAATTTAAGGAAAGCAAGCTATTTAAACGTATCTAGAAATAACAACTGAATAACAATTTAAAACAAACAAAATAACCGAGTGTAGTTATTTGTCTGTGCAATTTGTAGATTTATTCTAAATAATGCAATAACTTATCCTAATCTACTTGCAAGATTCTCGATCCTACCTCAGAAGTGAGGAGTGAATCATAGTTTCTCAGAAACTATCAATCCTCACAGCTTCCTTGGCAATATCGAGAATAGAAATTTTACCGAAATAAAGTAATTAACTATTCTATTTGATTTGATTCTAACTAGAACTTTGAAAGCTAGAACCTGGATTCTGCAGAACAGTGGCGAATCCGATCGTGTGTGTGATCTTGTCCCCTCAGTGTGATCTCCTCGTTCTTTCGTGTTCATGTGGATCCAGAAAAGCGTGTAATGCTAGCATCGACAGAAATAGATATTGGGATAAAGGACAGCTCAGAATACAGACTGAATACAATGCGAGTAGGAGAGGGATAGCGTAAGTGTACAAAGCTTGGCTTATGCAATTCCTAGCAGGATTTTATTGCGAGTCATGCAACACAAAGCAACCAGAACCTGAAACTATCCTATTTGAAGAGCAAAACCTGCAACTTTAATGGCTTCCTAAGCTATTCTACTCTAATGGAATGGATAAAATAACAACACTGTTTGCACAAGCTGGATATGTGGCTTACCAACAGCTAAGACAATGAACTAAACAACAGCACTTTGCACAAGATGGATTTGTGGCTTACCAACACTATGGCAATGCTAAATAGGCCTGCAATGAAAGAAACTAAGCTACGAATCCTAATGAAAAGTGTTGAGATACTAGAATGAGAAGATGAGAAATGAATGGGGCAGACCATTTGCTTTTGCACAAACCATTTATTTATAGCATTTCCATTTACCCAAAGATCAAAATCCAAACTAGAACTCTAAAAACCATAAACAATGGCCAAACACTATTCCAGGGGACCAAAAACATAAATGCAAGCCCAAGTCAGGCAAGGAAAGCTAGGTGAAATCGTTGATCTTTTACA
Organism: Taxus chinensis; assembly: GCA_019776745.2. Classification (NCBI taxonomy): domain Eukaryota; kingdom Viridiplantae; phylum Streptophyta; class Pinopsida; order Cupressales; family Taxaceae; genus Taxus; species Taxus chinensis. The sequence continues at coordinate 560,973,439 of CM034154.1, forward strand.
TGAGTCGCGTAAAAAGTGCTTTTTGGAAAACGCGTGCAGGACCGCCGCTCATGAGCAGGGCGGCGGTTACAGGACCAGCACCCTGATCAGGGCGGCGGTCACGAGACCGCCGCCCAGGTAGGGCGGCGGTTTCGTAACTGAAGGGATCAAAAGGCCAAGAAAAGAGGGAAAAACAGGGAAAACAAAGGACGCGGGGAGCTAAGCAAGGCATACGGGATGTTAACGCATACTCCGAGGGCTTTTCTGGATCCCGAACACCTTGCGAGGAGACCTGTATCATCATTGGGGACACTTGTCACATTGTTCTGGCAGTACAATACCTTTACAATTTTGGGTACATACATATTGCCCCCTCGAAGAAGCGTTTTAGCCATGAAGAGGCATAAAACGGTGGGTCCGAGTATGGCAGTCTCGAAATTGGGAAGTTTAGAAGCTATACCTTACACGTCCGTGTGTTGAAATGACACCATCCCAAAATTCCCGCTACCTGCAAAATGAAAAGAGAACTCAAGTGCAGATAGATACAATAGTTTGAAAAATAAATGCTAAGAAAAACAGGGAATGAGAACATACCATTCGTGCGGGGATAGGAACTTACCTCCATCAGTACTCCAAACTTGTGAAAAATCATTTTAAAAATGAAACAGAGCTGCTATATATATGAAAGTGGGCCCATTTTCCTATTCATTTGCGCGAGTTGATTTGATCGATTTTGAGCTCTGGGACCCACGGTGACGGTTTCTTGCGTGAGTAGAGTCAAAACGTCCGCAGCGAGATCGTGATCATGCCTCCACGTGCAGAACACCGCCCCGCTAGATCACAGGTCGGTTTTCTTCAATTTTGTGTTTTTCCCCCCTTTAATTTGAAATGTTGAATACTGTTGTAATGGGGGGGTTATTTTTGAAAATGCTAGTGTTTAAGAGGTCCATCTAGGGGGGGCGCCTACTGGGTAGGCTCCATTTTTAGGTTAAATGGTCATTTTTTTGCTTGTTTTTAGGATTTTTTGGATTAGAAACCCACGTGGGTTTTTGGACCACGACCGCCGCCCTGGCCAGGGCGGCAGTTACACGACCGCTGCCCTGTCCAGGGTGGCGGTTACACGACCACCGCCTTTAAGGAGGCGGTTACAAAACCACCTCCCTGCTCAGGGCGGCAGTTTTGCACAGAATGCAAAAGGAACTTATATTTGAGATTGCACTTGTATTTTTAGCCTTTCTACGTGTTTTTATGAGTCTCTCAGTATTGTTCAGATATTAACTTCCTCTGTTTTGTGTGTTTTTGGGTGTATGCAGGCGAGAGAGGAGTACATTAGATGGAGCAGAGAGAGAGAGTGTGATTGGCTCTCAGGGGTACTGGATGCCCTCTGACAGGACGAGGAGGACACACTTCAGAGGGCTGGTATACTGCGCATATCGCGCATGCCCCATGTTGCACCATCTAGCCACATCCTTTGTGACTTATTCTCTTACTGGGATGCAGATCGGAACACCTTCTGATTGCCAGGGGTCTGTGGTGAGTGGACCATCACATTAGAGGACGTTTACCGCATTCTGGGGGTCCTGATCATTGGGAGGTGACTTACATTAGAGACAGCAGGCTCCCAGGCACAGATTCCACAGTGGGCAGCATATATGGGAGATGCAGTCATCTCCATGGGGTCGAAGAAGGGAGTGAGAGTTCGATCCATTCCTTCCTTACCTATCCCTGTATTTCGACAGGCCATCATGGGGATCCTTGCCTCGAGATTGATCGGGGACAAGGGAGGGGACACACTGTTATATTGCTGGGGCCCCATCATTGCAAAGATAGAGGGGCATGGCCGGATATACACCTGGGGTGCAGATATTCTGGGGACCACCTACCATGATCTATATAGGGTGGTCCGTTTACATGGACAGTCATTGAGCCACCCAACTCTAGTCATGAGTTGAGTGTATGAGCATTTTATCCCTTATGGCAGGGGTGTGGAGGTGGCAGATCCTGGGGCTGTGAGGGTAGCCAGATGGATGGACATGTCAGTGCTCAGAGCACCTCATCAGCCAGTTGCCTCCCTTACTACTACAGACATGGAGGTGACACCATACCGGCTTATGGCCGACATATGGGGCGAGGAGACTCTTACCTTGATCTCCTACTCCACCACAGGGCAGCTTATTGATCGAGTGGGATGAGTGGAGGTACATCCTTTCAGCTGGGTTCCTCAGCAGTTTGGTCTTCCATACGTGGGTATGCTTCCCCCAGTGGGCACCAGTTTACAGATCAGTTTGCGAGGCCAGAGGGGGGACTAGAGGCTGAGGTTGGACAGTGATTACTCTTGGCATTCCTATTGCAGCCAGGAGGATAGTTCGCGCTAGAGGGAGAGCCGGTGCGCCTCGGGCACCTTTGCTTCAGATTACTGCGGGTCCTGCTCATAACAACGATGACCCCATAGATATTGACTCTGAGTCCAAGGAGTTTTCAAAGGGAGGGACAGAGGAGGAGACCGAGGACAGTGATCTTGAGTGGCATGACACTCAGGATATTATGCAGGTAGAGAGGGCTGAGCAGAGTGCAGAGAAGGACACTCTAGTTTCAGAGGAGCCACTCTCTAAGGGCCATGGCGGAGAGGATGAGTCAGTTGCAGGGTGACATGTTGCTCCTGCCACGGGAGCAGCCCCTCAGTCGGCAGCGGCATCCGCGGCAGGTGTTGGTCCCAACAACCCATCTTGGATGCCTGGGGATCCGAGTAAGTTACCCTTTCTCCCTTTTAATGTTTATTTGTAGGCTCTCCTTAGTTGTTATTTTGTATTTTTTAGCCTCCTGCTTAGTTTCTAATTTGTTTTCTCCTTTGTTTACAGAGACTGTTGATGAGTGGTGGGATCTGATCCGCAGGGTATGTACTGATTCCCTGATGATCCCCATGGATAGGACCCGCGCAGAGCTGTCCGTGGACTCTGGGGAGCCTTCAGTAGTCGGTAGACATATCGACATTTTTTCTCCTGTCTGGCACGTGGCCAGGATGGTGTCGACCCTCCGCATAGAGTTAGCGGGCTATAGGATGGCTGAGCGTCTTATGAGGAGCCATTCTCACAGTGAGACTGCAGCTGCTCCTTGAGACCCTGAGCCGTCTGTTCATTACAAGCGCCGACGTAGCCGGAGTCCTAGGCGTGGGCGTGCACCTTCGGAGGGGTCGCGTAGGGGTTGAGAGGCCTCTTGGCCCTCGTGTATTTATATATTCTTTGTATATCACAGGCTCTTTGAGCATTTTGACCATGCTTAGAGCATGATGGCATTGTACATAAACATTGATTATTTATATATATGTATTCGTTTTGGATCAAAAGCTTGGCACTCATGTTTTCCCTTTTATTTCCAGTTCCTTTGTATATACTACGATGTATGTTTATATGCTTTTTAGCATGTATGCAATGGAGAACAAATGATGTAAAAGTTTGCTTTTTTTTTGTGTTTCATGATGCTGATACATGATATTGTAGATATATTGTGATTTTGAATCTTAGCTTCTGTGAGCAATTTGGATACCTCATGTTTTTTTTGCAGAGTGATGAATATAACCAGTGCGATGAACAGATTAACTTTCCCCACTCCTAACTCCACGCAACTAGTAGGATACGAGGGCTCATCACCGAGAGCTAGAAAGGGCACAAGTTATGAGGTGCAGCTGAAATGATAGTGGTGAAAGACAGACAAAGCTTTTGTGGAACCAAATTGGAAGCTACAAGCTTACTCTACACGAGTGACTTCATATTTTAGAATGCACTTGCTTTGCGGTTTATCCAGACTTAGACCCGTAGATGGCCACATAGTAGACAAGATCTGGGTTTTTAGGATTTTGAATCTTTTGGGATTTTGCACATCTGATTCATTTGTTTTTGACTCAAAGTTTCAGAGTTTGAATTGTTTGTTTATGACTTTTAACGTTTGCTTTGTCAAGAGGACCCCCTATACTTTTCCCCATGCTACTAGTAAGAAGCGTGGGTTTACCACCGTGGGCAAGGTATAGGCGAGTAAGGGCATTTCCATCCTTTCCCAATCCTACGTCACTAGTAAGAGACGCAAGCTCATCATCGAAGGTTGGTGGGGCAAGGAAATGTGTAAAATTAAAATTTTCTGTTTAATCAGTTGTTGACTTGTTTTCTTGAGTAAAATGTCAGTATGTGCTTATTTCCAAAGAGATGCATATATGGGATAGAAGTGACACCATGAAGCTTCTAGAATAGACCATAGGCAAGACACCTATCCTAAGAAGAAATCAAAGTGAGAGTAAACTTGCAGATCTTGGCATGGTTACCATTAAGACTTCGTCATGTCTAGCTTTATTTGATAAAAGATTCCAAGATGATTTGATGATGTATGAAGATGGAGAGGTATGATTAAAGAGCTTTATGCCAACAACATCATGAGTTTGTAATGAATTGCTTTGAGAGTAGATTCCTTGATCACAATTTATGTAAGAAACAAGTGGACAGAATGATCTTAATCTATATGAAGATGCAATGTAAGTAGTTATATAAGTAGTGCTAGCTGCTTATACATAGAACCACTTGAGGTGTAGGGAATTGACTGTTTCACCAAATTCCTCACCTTCCAGCGTACATAAGAGGTATGCACCATTTCCATAGTCCTTCATGACTTGGTATGGGCCCAACCATTTGGGCCGGAATTTCCTTCCTTTGCCGGTCTTCTTGTCGATCCGACTGTCTAGTCTTAGAACTAGATCCCCTTCGTATATATCACGTTCATAGACCTTCTTGCTGTACTACCGGCACATCCGATTAACATAGATTCTATGTCGCAGTTCAACATCTAACCTAGCTTCATCTAGGCTTTCTAGTTGAGAAAGACATGCTTCTCTGTAAGCGTCTTCATCCAGAATCCCTTGTAGTGAAATGCGGAGACTGGGTATTTCGACCTCAAGCGGGAGAACTGCTTCTGCCCCAAATACCAGCGAGAAAGGAGTTGCTCCCATTAGTGTTCTTATTGAGGTTCGGTGGGCCCACAAGGCCGGATATAACTTCAAATGCCAATCTCGTTTGTTTTCTTTCACCATTTTAAGGAGAATGGCTTTTAGTGTCTTGTTTGTCGCTTCAGCCTGTCCGTTGGCTTGGAGATAATACAAGGAAGCTGTATGATGGCTTATCTTAAATTTATTGCATAGCTCATGAACCTCTTCATTTTTAAAAGAAGTTCCATTATCAGAGATAATGATTTAAGGGATACCGTACCTGCAAATGATTTGGTTTAAAATGAACTTGGCGATTACAGAACCAAGTACAGTAGTAAGAGGCATAGCCTCTACCCATTTGGTAAAATACTCAGTGGCCGTGATTATGAAATTATGGCTGTCTGTGGATGAGGGAGAGAATTTACCTATTAAGTCTAGACCCCATGTAGAAAAGGGCCATGGAGTAGCGATTGGTTGAAGGGCTTGTGCCGGCATGTGGATCTCATGGGAGAATTCTTGGCACTTATGACACCTGCGTACAAACTCTATTGTGTCATGTTCTAGAGTGGGCCAGAAATAGCCCATTCGATGTATTTTTCGAGCAGTGGCGTGGCCACCGAAGTGGCCTCCACACATTCCACTGTGAGATTCATGGAGAATCTTCTTGGATTCTTCTATGTCGACACATCTTAGGAGCATTCCATCAAATGCTTTTTGATAGAGCACTTGCTCTATAATGACGTATTTAGCTACGATAATGCGTAACTGTCTTCTTTACTGTGGTGTAACTCCTTCTAGGTACGTACAGTCTATGATATAATTAATGATATTGGTGTACCAGGGGCATTCAGAGATAGAGGGTCGGGTTTCGATGTAGTATACGCACTCATCCGGAAAGTCTAAATCTACTAGATCACCTCCATCTAAAGGGTTGTCAGCTAACCAATCTGCGATGATTTGTCCTTTAACTGACTTCTGATTTACAAATGTTAATTCAAATTCCCCCATTAAGGTTATAAAATGTCCAACCTTTTTAAACAAGGACCCTTGTGTGAGGAAAGTTCGTAAGTGGTCCAGTTTTTACCATGACCCTTGTTTCCTGGTTTAGCATATAATGCCTTAGGCGTTTGGTTGCAAGGACTATGGCGAGGCATTCTCGTTCTACTTGTGTATAGCGTGTTTCATAGTCGAGCAGTGTTCGGCTGATGAAATAAATCACGCGTTCTCTCTTGTCATCGTCTTCTTGGGCCAACATACAGGCCACCGAGACATCGGTAGCTCGTGAATACAGAATTAATGGGCGATCTAACTTAGGTGGCATTAGCGTAGGTGGTGGCAACAAGAAACGCTTAACTGCGTCAAAAGCTTCATTGCAGTCTTTGGTCCAATCAACGCTATAGTCTTTCTTGAGTAAATTGTTGATTGGATGAACGGCAAAGCTTAAGTCTAGGATGAATCTCTGGATTGCACCCAGCGTTCCGAGGAATGACCTGACTCCAGATTCATTTGAAGGTGGAACCATTTCAAGGACAGCCCATATTTTGGTTGGGTCGACATCTATCCCTCGTGACGATATGATATAACCTAGGAGCTTCCCTCCCGTTACACCAAAGACGCATTTCTCTGGGTTTAGCATGACTCCGTATTCTATTAGGCGTGAAAGAATGATGCGGAGTACTTCCGGATGGTCACAATGCTTCTTGGCCTTAGCTAATAAGTTGTCAACGTAAGATTCCATGATTTTATGGATTAGATCATGAAATATGTATGTCATAGCTCGCTGGTACGTAGCACCAGCGTTTTTAAGACCGAATGGCATAACAACATAGCAATAGGTTCCCCAAGGAGTTATAAACGTAGTTTTAGCTTGATCTTGCTCAGATATTCTGATTTGATTATATCCTGAGAATCCATCCATGAGAGACAAAAGTTCAAAACCAGCTGTTACATCAACAATAACATCTATGGATGGTAATGGGAAGTCGTCCTTAGGACATGCTTTGTTGATATCTCGAAAATCTATGCAGATGCGTATCTTTCCATTCTTCTTGAGAACGAGAACGATGTTAGATACCCATTGGGAGTAGTCGACTGGCTTGATGAATCTTACCTGGAGGAGTTTTATTACCTCCTCCTTTACCATGAGGGCTACCTTGGGTTTCATGGGTCTCGATTTTTGTTTAATTGGTTTTGCATTTGATTTAGTGACGAGGTTGTGCACCACAATGTGGGGTGTGACTCCTGTCATCTCCTTATAATTAAATGCAAACACCTTTTGATGTTCTTTGAGGATCTGAGTGTGTATTTCTACTTCTTCTGGGGTTAACGAGGATCCTAGTTTTAAAATTCTTGGTTCATCTTCCGTTCCGATGTTGACATCAATTGTTTCTTCGATCAAAGAGGCGTTACCCTCTTCAAACTCAGGCGGTGTTGGGGGTAAATCTAAATCACCCCCATTTTCCACTGCGTATATGCTAGGTCCCGTTTGTGAGGGAAAACTCATCATGGGATTTCTGAAATAGGAAGACGAATGTGGAATTAAAGAAAAATATAGCATATGATAGGAGAGATGTAATGTTGCATAGGCGTTCAAGTATTCCAAAGTGGCCATATCATTATCAGCATGGTCTGGGGTGGTAGATTCACTTCTGCTTGCAAGGGGATTTGTCATTTTTTTTATCAATGGTTCATCATGAATGGATACCGTGAAATGGGCATCTTCTAACTCATTGCTTGGAGTAAAACGTGATGCTGAAGTTGCTATTGAATCGGCGAGAAGATTTTTATCTCGCGGGATCGCTTCAATGGATATGAAGTTAAATTCCTTGCTTAAATCTAATACGGTATTTTTATAAAGTTGCAAGTGTTCGACTTTAGTTTCATATATCTCAGAAACTTGGTTTGCCACTAATTGAGAGTCTCCTAAGACTCTGATGTTGTCAACACCAATTCTCTTGGCTAAGGTGAGGCCAAGGAGGAGGGCTTCGTACTCAACGTCGTTGTTTGTGCATTTGAAATTTAGTTTAAAGGAAAATGGCATGACTTTCCCCTCGGGCGAAGTAAGAATTATACCTGCCCCCGCTCCATAACGGCATTTAGCTCCGTCAAAATGGAGAGTCCAATACTTAGCTGGGAATATAGATGTTGGGGTTTTTACTGTGTTTGTGCACTCTACTTCCACCATGCAGAGATCTTTTGCTGGAAGAGAACCAACCCCTAGGGAATATCCTATGCCTACTAAATCAAATGGTAAGAACATTGATAAATCTTGTTCTATTAACTCAACAATTTTTGCAGTAGTCCCTAACGAAACTGTTTCTATAGTGTTAGCCTTATCTTTGGGGGTTGAGGTTGTTTTGGTTATGCTGATAGCTTCGAGATCCGTCGTAGGTACCAACTTCTCCTCTGGTTTTGCGTCAGTGGGTTTATTAAGTTGGTTTGCTGGAAGTTCAAATTCCGAGTGCACACCTGGTCTTTTCTTTAAGTTGGCTAGGTGTATATCGAAAGGTTTTGGATCACCTTTGACTACAAATACCTTTCCTAGATGCAAGAATTTTACTTCTTGAAATAAAGTAGAAGGGATTGCCTTCATTCGGTGTATCCACGGTCGGCCGAGGATCATATTATAATTAGTTTCCCGATCTATAATATAAAACTAAGTGAGGATTGTTTTGGGTCCTAAGGTGACCGGCAGTATTATGGTTCCTATCGAAGTGGCTTTAAGGCTATCATAGCCTCTCAATGTATTTCGAGTGGTGGAATAGTTTTTTTCCCCATATCCTAGTTTTTGGAGGAAAGAGAAGGGGACTATATTAACTGCGGCCCCATCATCAACCATTGCCCGTTTTACGTAGTTATTATAAACCCATACTTGTAAGTGTAAGGCTGGATCACCTTGGCGTGTGATCTCAGCATCTGTAGGCATTTTACTTATTTCGAATATGAATTCGACATCCTTGTCCGGCTGCCCCGGAGGGTGGATATCAAAATCTACATGATTTACTTGTGTTTTAGGAGGTGAAGTGATGTTAATTAAATGACCTAAACCCAATGCTTCTAAAAGAGCAACCCTGTGGGTAGGAGAGTTCTTTAGTAAGTCTAAAAACGAGATATGCGAGAAGGTTCTCGTTAGATCATTAATTAAATCATAAGCACCTACTGGCTTTGCTATGATTTGTTGGATGTTATCCATTTCTGGCAGGTGGCTTGGACTTGGCTGAGAGAAATATTCTCGTGTCCTTGTTATAGCTTCGATGGGTAATTTAGTGTCTAACTCCACCAAATTGACTATCGTGGGTCTTGGCTGATTTCCTAATTGTGGCGCAACTGATGAGTTTAGTGAAGTTGAGGCTTCATGATCATTGTTTCCCGTCATTGCACCCTTGTTTGTCCTAGTTGGATTTAGTTTGTTGTTATCGTGATTTGGGAGTGGATCGTTAAAGATCTTTAGGGGTGCGTTTTGAGGGGAAACTGCCCCTGAAAAAGTATTTGATGTTGGTGACATAGGATCCACCAAGAACATATCCATAAACAGTTGTTTTTGTTCATTTGGCAAGTGTTGTATGAATTTATTATAATCACGGCATGTTCTAGTGTCATGACCTCGAATCTTGTGGAAACCACAATATGAGTTGGGATTGTAATTCCTAGTTTTTTGGTTTGATGTGTATTGTGGCCCGTAATTTTGACCAAGCCGTTGTCTATTAAAATTTTGCGTTTGTTGTCTTTGGTTTGAATTTTGGTCTTGATACCTAGTTGAATTTTGGCTTGGCCCTTGTATGGGATTTCACCGTTGTTGTTGTGGATGGTTAAAATCCACTGTGTTGATTGTCGGGGTAAAGTTGTTGTTTCGTTGGTTGTTTGTTTGTGATGGAGTATTGACAACATTTACCTTCTTGGGCTGGTCGGTTACTCCATCAGTTGTTACACCCCGATTTTTGTTAAGGAATTTAGGTCCTTGATTGATGTTTGTGGTAGTGGGATAATTTGCAGTGTTCTGATTGGGGGTGATTAACCTCCCGTTTGTTCTATATGTCTTACGACCACTATCTATTGCTGCTTGATCTATTCGAAGGGCGCTCTCAAGTACTTCATCGTAAGTTCTTAGCGGGAACTTCTGGACTTCTTCCTTCACCTCTCTGCTGAGAGAATGAAGGAATAAATCGCATAGTTCCATCTGATCCATGTTTGGAGCACTTGCTGAAGAATAAAGAACTATATGCCACCTCTGGATGAAATGGGCAATAGATTCGTTGTGTTCTTGTTTGATGTGCAAGAATTCCCTGATTCCTGTTCTCAACAGTTTGTTCATGTCGAATGCCTTAATGAACTCTGATACGAGTTGTTTAAGTGAATGTATGGAAGCCTCAGGTATTCTATAATACCAATCGAGAGCAATGCCTTCCAAGGTTTTGGGGAATATTTTAGCAACAACCCATCCCAAGAGAGTAATTCATGTATGGCTGTAGCGTAATATTTGATATGTGCATTTGGATCTCCCTCGCCTTTGTACTTGGGTAAATCGGGAAGGGGTCTTATAAGCATGACGCTTCGTATGGCGAAGTCTAAGGGCTCTTTTAGATATTCTGAATAAGTCCCTATCGCATAGGTTTCGACCATTGATGGCGGTTGCTGAGGGAGTGATGGTGGGATGGGTTGTTGATATGGCACAGCGTATGCATTGGCAGGGGCATCGGGAAGTCCCTGTGTTTGAGCAAACATGCCGGGAGAGGAGAACATATCTCCTTGTGGTGATTTGGAGTACATGTTTAAGTATGACGGGGTATTGTCTAGTAATGGATTGTTTGATACTAGATCGGGAGGAATAGTGTTAGAGATGATGGGCCTTGTTGGCGTTTGTTGTGGATAGTGAGGCGGCATGCCTAACGTGCCTACTCCTATGAGGAGATATACTTGGCCAGGGTGGTATGGAGGATTGGAACTTCCTACTTGCATGAAATGAGAATTTTGGCTTGCTTGAGCAAGTTCTAACCCTCTCACTTTTTCTACTAACGTTGAAATGATTTCATTTGGTGAAGTCACGGTGCTTTTCCTGAGCGGCGTTTGTTGTATACCCTGGTGTTGTATAGGCATGTGATATCCTATCATGAACTGATCGCTATCTTACCAAGTTTCTCTGAGAGTATTTCCTATATGCAGTGGCATAGAGGTATTTTCTTGAAAAGAGACCTCGGGTTGTATTTGTAAACCTCCTATAGGTGGGTACATATCCTGAGAATGTTGTTCACTCCTAGGATAACGCATTGAATATTCATCATCTAAGACCAGGTATGGGTCTGATTGTCTACTAATTTGTGGTCTAAGTAGCATCTGAGGAGACGAACCAGATTCTCTGGTGAACGTCATATTGTTCGAGCCTGAAGGCTCTGTTTTTTGCGTTCGAGGGGGTTGATCTAACTCCCCCGTTTGGAAAGATGAATTATATCTGATTCTTGGGGTTTGTGTTGACAACTAATTAGTTGAATAGTTGTCACCCCATACTGAGAGCGAGGGTGATGATTGCCTATTCTGTTGGGCATAGTATGCCTCGAGACCCAAGAGGGGTTTGCCATATGCATCAAATCCTGACATATTCGGGGGGTATATGAATACCCACAAAATAATGGGAAGGAGCAAAGGTGATTTGTGAAAGGACACGTGATACTATGACTCCGAATGAGAAAGTAGGAAGTTTACGTCAGCTTCACTAATTTTGTTTGTTTCACGTCGGGTTCACCAATTTTGTTGGTGAAGCTGATGTGAAGGCTAATGAGGTACAGAAGGTGAAACAGTTGTTTGTTTCACGTTGGGTTCACCAATTTTGTATGCTGGAAAAGTAACAAGTGAGCGTGGGAATCTATAGGTAACTCTTCCGCGTACCCGACCTCCCAAGGTCGGGCCGAGACAGCCGGTGGGGATGGAATGTGCGTGGGGTACAGACCAACTAGTTAGGCAATCTAATGTCTTCGACACGCACTAATGGAATTTGTGAATCTAAGGCAAAGAAGGCCCTTCTAACTTGGACTGGTGTGATAGATCGATCGGTAAGGATGACTACTCGAAGGCTCCAATGAATATCGAGCTCTGGCGTGGTTCAATCTATGGGTTGTGGAATACGTGGAAAATGACCTGGGATAGTTTCGTGTACGTCCCCAGATAAGGTCATATGGTGGATGGTGAATATAATTGACCCTATGGGCGATTCTCTGGCCTAGTCCAGAGTTCTCTAGCTTTGTTAGTCGCTATATCTAGTAAGTACAATTGTTCGATGATGATGGGTGGGAGTGGAGTAGATCTGAATACTAACGTGCGTAGGCCCGTGTCTATATCTGATTGACCTAGGGATTCATTAGGCTGTGGGATTTTTAGATCAAAACCATAGACTCTTGGTTGTTGTGGACCTACTATGGTCATGTGTGAAGTCAATTCCTACTCCCTAATATCCAGTAATTGTATGCTTTCTCAGCTTCTATGTTTAGGACCAACAACTGCGTGATCTTCTCAGAATATCTCACAGGCGTTCGTGTAACCTGGATCCTTAAACTAGTATCTATGTCTGTGAGAGTGTCTCCTGCACCTGGCTATGGGACTAAAGGATCACAACCAAAGGTTTGTTCTCTTTCGAACTCTTCTACAGTCATGTGAATTTTTGCCTAGGGTAATTTATAGTTTGGTTGATTTTACCAAAACGTGTATGCTTGGTCGTCTTCTATATTTAACCCTCTCAACTGAGTACTGATCAGCTGTAAATCTGTTGTTGTTTGGAAGACTTGTATTCTAAGGTTCTGGTCTATATCGGTTATTGCCGTGACGAGATTGGGCTGAGGCACGATTGGCTTGAATACGTATTCCCTGGGATCTCTAGGTCCCGTGATGGTCATGTAAAATCAATGATGTAAACGAATCATAGCAAAATGAAAGTTAACTATTTACAATATATCTATAGCGTATATGATTTCTCTATTTTTGTATTTTCTGATGAATTATATGAATTTAAGAAAGCAGCTATTAAAATATCTAGAAATGACAACTAAATAATAATTTAAAACAAACAAAATAACCGAGTGTAGTTATTTGTCTGTGTAATTTATAGATCTATTCTAAACAATAGCTTATCTAATCTATTTGTAAGATTCTCGATCCTACCTCAGAAGTGAGGAGTGAATCATAGTTTCTTAGAAACTATCAATCCCCACAGCTTCCCTGGTAATATTGAGAATAGAATTTACTGAAATAAAGCAATTAACTAATCTATTTGATATGATTCTAACTAGAACTTTGAAAGCTAGAACTTGGATTCCGCAGTACAGTGGCGAATCTGATGGTGTGTGTGATCTTGTCCCCTCAGTGTGATCTCTTCGTTCTTTTGTGTTCACGTGGATCCAGAAAAGCGTGTAATGCTAGCATCAACATAAGTAGATATTGGGATAAAGGCAGCTTGGAATACACACCGAATACAATGCGAGTAGGAGAGGTATAGCGCAAGAGTATAGAGCTTGGCTTATGCACTTCCTAGCAGGATTTATTGCGAGTCATGCAACATAACGCGTCCAGAACCTAAAGCTATCCTGTTTGAGGAGCAAAACCTGCAACTTTATTGGCTTCTTAAGCTATTCTACTCCAATGGATTGGATAAAACAACAACACTGTTTGCACAAGATTAATTTGTGGCTTACCAACAGTAAGACAGTGAACTAAACAACAACACTGTTTGCACAAGATGGATTTGTGGCTTACCAATAGTAAGACAGTGCTAAATAGGCTTGCAATGAAAGAAACTAAGCTATGAATCCTAATAAAAGTGCTGAACTACTGGAATGAGAAAATGAGAAATGAATGAGGGGCCATTTTCTTGAGCACAAGCCATCTATTTATAGCATTTGCATTTACCCAAGGTAAAATCCAAATAGAACTCTTAAACTATAAACAATGGAAAAACACTATTCCAGGGAACCAGAACCATAAATGCAAGCTCATGGCAGTAAAATAAAGTAGGTAAATCGTTGAATTTACGTGAGTTGTGTAAAAACAGCCTTCTAGAAAACGCGTAAAGGACCGCCACTCTGAGCAGGCGGCGATTTCGTCACTAAAGATCAAAAGGCCAAGAAAAGAGGGAAAAAGGGGAAAACAAAGGACGTGGGGGCTAAGCGGGGCATGCGGGATGTTAACGCATACTTGGAGAGATTTTCCGGATCCCGAACACCTTGCAAGGAGACTTGTATCATCATTGGGGCACTTGTCACGTTGTTCCGGCAGTACAATACCTTTATAATTTTGGGTACGTACAGGAACGATTCGTGGGTAATCTCTTAAATAATTGCACTTGAGAAGTTCAATTATTTGAGTACTCACAATTGTGATTTTATTCTCTAAAATTATCACACTTAAAAATTTCAAGTCTCATTCTTTGAATCTACGAGGAAAATTCAAACCTCGAATTATTTAAGAAACTTTCACTTGGTGAAGTGTGAGTTCCTGATTTTGAAGTGCAAGTGTGAGGACTAAAACAAATTACCAAGTGCAAGTACCAAATTTTAAAGTGCAAGTATGAGTTTTGATTAAGTATAAAGACTTAATTCCATTTAACATGAAAATCAAATAACTTCAAAATAAGAGTACTAAAAATGACTCAAAAAAAAACAAAGCCATTTTGAGGAATAAAGAATAGATATCTTAATGATACCTATCTATTTCACACCAAAGAGGGTCCTCATTTTAAAAAGGGAATCATTTTTAAAAAGGGGGTGTTATGCAATAAATTTTTTGTGACACTTGGCATTTATATTTAAGCTTCCCTCCCAATTTTTCCTTCTAATAATTTATCCGGGATTCATGGGATTGTACTTCTTTTAGTGTTAAAGACTCCTATTTTGTCTCTGCAAAGACAAATAAAAAAATCATGGGCCCCTATTAATGCTAAAATATCCTATTTTTTCTCTCCCTTACCTGCTCAAAAAATTTAGCTTGCCGCTTGCATGGGACCATAACCTTAGTGTATGTGTCCCCATGTAGTTAGGACATGTATAACCACAATCAGAATTAGAATTTGATGCTCACCCCTCCTTGTTAAAAAGGAAAATTCATGATGGTTTTATTATTTATCTACATTTTAATTTACGTTAAATTGAGAAATATTATAAATTATAAAAAAAAAAACGTGGTGAAAACATGGTTTAGTATAAAATATTTAATATATATTTTTAATCATACAACTATATATTTTAAAATGACAAGTATTGATAATGTTAAGATTGTCAAAAATATTTTTAATAATATAATAGTTAAACACAATATTTTTAGTTTTTCAATTATATTGTTTATATTATAGTAGTTAGCTAAATGTAACATTTCAAATATGTCTCTTCCATTGGATATTATTTTCAATAATTATAAATTAGTTTAATTGAATCAACCAATTTGAAAATGGTAGTTGTTCTTGTTGCCTTGTGGACTATACATAAATGGTTCATTAAAGAAAGGCTAACACATAAGTTGAAGAAAACATAAATGACATCTTGGTTAGCAAGAGTTCTTGTAAATATTAACCCCACACACATCTTCCATGTCAGCTCCACATTTTTTTGTTTTATTTGAAGCTTGTATACATAGATGCAAATTTTTGAGTTTATGGATGGAAATCTTATTGGGATCTATATAAACCACATGGGATCTGATTTTCACTTGTAATTATGTGATAACCGTCATTATATTGAGAATATTATCAATTTGCTTCTCACCACTAGGTTATCTTATGATCAACCATCTACTGAGATGACCCTTTTTTATAGTGCTTCATCCCACATCTTATACTATGGTTAAAACTATTATTCATATATTTTTGGGGGAAACTAGTGCCCCACTTCACAACGTTACTATGCCTATGACTATGTCCACTTTTATTCTTACATCTCATCTATACACTTATAATGTCTCACATGCTTCTTATTTTAGCACAATGTATCTTGAAACACTTGCTCATTTTTTAAAATATCAAATATTTCAATTATAACAAGGTGTATCTATTTCTTCTAATGTCATAGATTATACTAAATTGATTCATAGCCCATTTGTACATGTAGTGAATTATTATCCCTTTCATATGGGTTTTTTTTCTTTGAATATTTTTTTAATGGAAAAGTGATCTTGAACATCACCTTCATTCTATTTGTGTTGTTTGTTTTGGATTAGTATTATAGTGGTTCTATGATCTTTATGGTCTTTCACCCTGAAATAGCTAATTAATGCCTCACAAAATTGTAAAAATTTGACAAAAAAAAAAATTAAGACAACACATATTTTTTCACTATTTAGAAATAAAGTGGGTTAATATATATAAAAAATAAAATGTTACAAAATCGTAGACATGTTAAATCCATAGGCAAGGGGTAAAGTTTAATATAAGCATTATTTTGTAGAAGACTACAACTAGATCACACCTTGTTTGATAACATATGTCAGGTTCTCTTACTACAAATTTCCTACTAAACTTCTCCCATTTTTTCTATATATTAAAAATGTATCATCAAATATAGAAAGGGAAACATTCCATTTACATATAATTTTATTTTTATTTTAGGGCATAATAAATATTTTCATTGGATACCTAGAAGTAGAAATATTAATCCAAACAATACTATTAGATGTTTGGGTTTTTAACACATATTGTACCAACCAATAGAAAATAATTTAATAGATAAGATCAAATAAAGGATGGAAAACATGTAGGATGAAACCATAGGAGTAGATGACGGAAAATTCTAAGTTGGGATCGTAGAATTAGATAAAAACAAGAATTTAAATTATATGAACACAGAACAATAGAAGTATGAAATCTAAAACCCAAAATCCTAATGAATATCGTATAAGATCAATAAGTGGGCTCATAAATTTCTAAAACCAAACTAGAATTAAGAATGCTAACTAGAATTGTGTAGATAGTAGAATTTGGTAACTTATCCTTTTACAATGATAATATGCACACTTATATATGCTAATAAAAATACTCAAATATTAATCCCAATGATCACAACCTTATCTATTTCTCTTGAAATTATTGTCTCCACACTCTACTGTATCATTGAGTATAGAAACATTAATCAAGAAAAGAAATTATTGCACATAAAGCATCATTCTCCACTCTTATATTTTTCATCACTTTACATTTTGGAAAACCATAGAGTTATGGTCCATAGTAGAGTACAATTTTTGTTAGATTGTATGGTACTACAAACCTTCATCTAATGCATATCTTTCCAATTTTAATATCTTATGTGTATCGTTTCATCTTCCTTTCTTAGCCTTAAAAAACCATAGAGTTATGGTCCATAGTAGAGTATGATTTTGGTTGACTTGTATGGTACTGCAAACCTTCATCTAATGCATATCTTTCCAATTTTAATATCTTATGTGTATCATTTCATCTTCCTTTCTTAGCCTATAGAATCCTACAATAAAAATTCAATTACACTTTATTAATAACCTAAAATATAGGAAATATAAACAATAAAACACTCAAGGCTCTCAAACATCTCCATAGAGTAGTTACACATTAACCTGATAAAATGCCACAAGAGTTTTAAAGAACTGAATTAGGTAAAAGAGTTTATATACCAAGCCATTATCAAACATACAATGAGAAAAAATCCATGTAATAACAACATGAAGTTCACTCTAAGCATTTTCAAATGATCAAGTTACCAAACTAATTTCATCCATGTAGATATCACATGTAAAGTGGAGAACTACATGTGTTTTGAGGCATCTTTAGAGTAGTGTCACCATTGGTTGTGCATAGATTACCCTTAAACACAAACACCAACTTGTTTTAAGGTCTGCTATCCATGGTTAATGTTTGAGTTTGGATCACATCATTCACATTGTTTCGTAAATGTGTGACACCTAGGGTTACAAAGAAAATGTCATAAAATTTACCTAGAGCCGCAAATAAAGTTTCAATGTCCCATAATTCATTGTGTACAATCCAGAACCATATATAAGAGGGAATAACTATATATTAGTAGGGAAATATAGTAAAATAGTTGTATGGTCATGAAAAAGAGTAGTTTCTAGAAATATAGTACAATAGTTGTATGGTCATGAAAAAGAGTAGTTTCTAGTTGTAGTTTTAGAGACAATGTATTTTTCATATTTGAAATAGCCTTTTCATCCAACCTAGAGTCTTGGATTATTCATGTACATATTTATATAGCTAAGTATATATCCAATTATTTTTTAGGAAATCATTATATCATTTTATCATTCTTACAAGTATTAAAGTGTTATGTTGAATATGCATAGCTAATTTTTTATTAATTAATTTAAATTATCCCCTATAACAAACCCTTACATCGTAATAATATTACAACTAATACTATTTAATATTTTTAGGGTGTAACCATTTAGTGAACTCGACATGAGTCGAACACTCAACCTTATGATTTTTGTAACAATGAGGATGATGTTATAGACCCTAATAAATTTGAATTTTTATCTAATTTTCACTTGTAGCTTTGTGATAACCCTCATTGTATTGAGAATATTATCAATATTCTTCTCACTGCGAGGTTATCTTATGATCAAACATCTAATAAAATGACCCTTTTTTATAGTTCTTCATCCCACATGTATTATTATATGGTTAAAGATATTATTCATATATATGTGGTGCCTATACCTTTGGGGGAAACTAATGCCCCACCTCCCAGTGTTACTATGTCTATGAATATGTCTACTTTTATTAATGCATCTCATCTATACACTCATAATGGTTCATGTGCTTCTTATTTTAGCACAATATATGTTGAAACACTTGTTCATTTTTTTAAAGATCAGATATTTTAATTACACTAAGGTGAAACTAATTTTTCTGATGTCATAAATTATACTAAATTTATTTATAGCCCATGAGTACATATAGTGTTCATTCTTATCCCTTTCATATGGGTTTTTTTTCTCTGAATATTTTGTTTCTGATGGAAAGGGAAACCCTGAACATCACCTTCATTCTATTTGTGCTTCTTATTTTGGATTTAATTACAATGGTTCTATGATCTTACCATTTGTTTAATTTGGTCTTTGACATGGACAAGAAAGAATACAAGAGGTAACAATTTTTTTCTTAAAATATCCATAAATTTGATGTGATGACAACTTATTATATTAACTAATCTAATCTCCACACAGATCACGACTCATATTAGGTGCGAGTTTTAGATTTTGACATTCATTATTACATGCCATAGTAAAATTAACTGATGCTCCATAGAATTATATGGATGTCATTTGATGTTCAAAATTTAATATGCATGTCAAAATAAATTTTTATATTAATTATTGAAAAATACTTAAATTAATTTGATTTTTTACATTTAAGTGATTCAAAACAAATTTAAATGTTTTTTAAAATTTTAAAATTTCCAAATTATAGGGTTGATAAGAATACTATTCGATCAAATAAAATAAGTATGTAGTACCATTGTTTTTAGTAAAAAATATTGCAATATCTATATCATCCACATCTAACTATTTAACTAGTTTCATTCTTATATAACTAGAGTTAGTATATTATTTTCATTGTTCTTCAGAGATTTGATATTATTTTCACAAAAAAAAATTACTACACTAATAATGTCGAAGAGTGAGAAATACCATTAATGTTTATGAGATAACCTTTAATCTGTAAGGAAGGTGGATATTCCACACTAGGCTTCACCAACATGTATACTTCTTGTTTCAACTCGACACATGATTAATAATAACTCAAATTTACATACAAAAAGAATTATAAGATGCTAGTAATGGATGCATAACTCACACACCCACCATAGAAGAGATTGAAAATATTTACAAGAATATAATAACATAATGTTTATCCTATAAAAACTCAAAATGGGAGAAAAATACAATGAGTGAGGTAATAACACTCCCCTTAATTATGTAAGTAAGAGTTTGTAAATCATATTTCCATGTTCATGGCCTTTATAGAAATAAATATCTCTCCAAAGGGTGCAAAAACCTTTGTTAACACATTACAAATATTATCCCTTGCTACAACTCTAAAACACATAATTGTTAGCTAGGAAAAACTTGAATCCCAACAAAGACCTTCTAACCTTATTTTAGTAGATGGAAGTTTCTCATTTTGTAACTCCTCTGTCCAGTATTGATGATAACTAACATCCTTCAAACTTAGATTGATTCTTTTCAATTTTGAAAACTTCCCAAAAAGTTCAAAAATAGCTTTGGGAAGTTGAAATGTGTCCAACTATTTCATATTCATATTTTTTGGACTCAATACAGAATCATTGTTTTTCTTAAAATGTGGATATGTAACCATCACTGTTGAATGCATGTTTGTCACTAATGAAAATGAAAATATGACTTTTGAATGCATATTTATCACTATTGAACACTCATTTGTCACTGACAAATGTGGAACTTCCAGGGTGGGTTTGTGATAAGGAAAAAGTCTTCTAACTTCCATAGGCCATAACTTTTGCATAAAAACTTGAATTTTGGTGTCATTTTTTAAAGTGTGTATTATTTCAAGAGGAACCCAAATATGCATAAAAAATAAAGGTTATAGTGTTATTTTTACAATAAATGTATATTTTTAAGTTTATATAATATGAATTACATGAATTGGGCATATCTAGATCTAATTTTCGATCATACCTCCCCAATTTGATAATTTTAAGCCCCTAAAAGCTTTAGGAAATGATTATGTAAGGAAAATTCCTCACCACATATTTTCTCTCTCTTAGAGGTGCATCTTGTGAAATCCAATGTTCACCTCTTTGTTGCATCTTACATGGCCATTTTCATTCAATTAGAGAAGGTTGAAGAATGAAACAAGATAGAAAATACCTGGGTAGAAATCTTTGTCCCTTGTTAGTAGGTATGTGATGTAGAGGTTTACAGGAATCAATCACCTTAAATTTAAAAAGGGAGAATACATATTTCCCACAACATTCAAACAATAATTAGCTTGAGATGAACTTACCAAGAAGATATATGATATTTCCCTTCATAGGAATGGATAATGTAGCTCTTCCCATCCTTAACCAACCGATACTAATTTTCCCTCCGCATGAAGATTGCATCACACTCATAAATGTAGGGGATACCAAAGACTATGCTACAAACATCCATAAGTACTACATAGATCACACTATTGTCAATGAAATGATTATTTATAACCATATTGACATTACATTGTTTGAAAACCTTAATATCTTCTCCTTGTTTTGAGAAACCTAATGTATAAGGATTAGTATGATTTTCCACTTCCAACCCAAGTCTATCTACCAAATATCTACTAGTTAATTTTTCTTGAGAACATGAATAAAAAAGAACATCAACCTTTGTCTTCTTAATCTGAACTTTAATATGGACAATCTTAGAAATATCACCTTTTTGTGGAGAATCCTTATCATTGGAACTACCCAAACATACCTTCCTTAAAGAGAAGTGAATAAATTTCTCTCTTTTCCATCTTTGTTGCACCCATCCTATTTTTATAGAATGTAGGTCATAAATTTATTCTTCCTCTTTTTCATTTAAGGATGTAACTTCGGATGTAATAGTACTAAGTGCATAATTTTGTGTCTACATTTTCCCCCACTTTATGTTGGCGAATGAATATTCAGTAGCATAAAGTAGATAGGAAGAACATACCTTGTGGAGAGAAAAAGAAGGTTGTAACTGATAATGTTCCAAATGTAAATTATAGGAGGTGTATGATGGATTATAAGAGGGTATGATAACCCTAGGTGTGACCTTTATACATAGGGTAAATGATAGCTATGTTTGTAAATGAATATTTCCTTTTCCTGATCATTTTGTGCTTGAGAATGCTCCTTATTCCATTTGTGTTTCCTTTTTTGGGATAAGGATGGACCTTCAAAAGAGGTAAAGTGTATTCAATGCTCATGATTTATGAAATTGAACTTTAACTTAGAGAAATCATAATAGAATTATGTGTGAAATATAAGTGAATCAAGGATATAGTACACCTGAATGCTGGGAGAGAAAGGATAGAATGTTCATGTGTGTTTTTTTCCTTGGATATGGTTGGGAAGGATAGAGAATGATCAGTTCCAAAATTGATTGGAATACACTGAGGATTTAGGTGTCCTTCTACAAGAGGAAGAGTTTTGGGAGAGATATCAAAATTTTCCTCCACCCATTGACGCTTCCCCACATATAAGTTCCAATGTATATGGTCACTAACCCAATAGTAACTAGCCACGAATGAAACTTTGTTCAAGGCATATCATTGCCAATGCATATGTCTTAGGTGACACTCCTTATTTAATACCAGTAGGAAAAAATAAAAAAATAAGAAAAAAAAGTAATTAGTTCCTTTCTCAAAGTATGAAATATGCCACTCATTTTTTCCCTCTATTCCAATTAGTAAACTAGAGTTTAGTATCTATTATTGGACTATATGCAAAAAATCCACTAAGAACTTGTTCCAACTATCAAATGTATATATTTTTCCCCTTAGGATAAAATGATTAGGTGGGATACTATCACCCACTGTTCCTATCTGATATAGGCCCTTCTGTCCCTCTATTGTTTTTGGCCCAAGTTTGATTCTGAACCATTTTATTAGTTCTTGTTTCACCAAATTTTTATTTGTACCATTCAATGACTATTTTTTGGACTGATGAGGGTGTGGAATAATCACATCCTATTCACCAAATGATTTAACAGAAATTAAATATTTATTAGAGGAATGAGATAAATTAGATATTATCATAAATATATAGTATGTAACATGTAATGGAAATAAAAGTGAAACTAAAAAAGAGCATAATAGTGAATTAGAAGATAACTCATTGTCTATACTAAAATTGGGATGAAGTGATAGTGGAACAAACTCAATCTCAACTATGCATGATCCATCTAGAGGACTCTAATATGTAATTATATTGGATGGTAACACCCAGAAAGGGACAAAACAACCCTAGGTGCTAGTGTCTATATTGGGTGCTAGTGTCCGTTGTAGTGAGTGTGGATCTAGTTCTTTGAATGTCTAACAATGCCATCTTCACTTCAATGTGTCACATCTACCTACTTGTATGGTTTTCTTGTTGTACACGTACATGAAAAATAGACCATAGCTACCCGCACAATGATCAAACACACACTACACTAAATAAAATATACATATGCTTGACCCTGACTGACCCCGATGGTCACCCCAATGTGATTATCATCGAGCACTGCACTAGATTTCAGACTCAATGTATTTCTTGTGTGTGTGTGTGTGTGTGTGTGTGTGTGTGTGTGTGTGTGTGTGTGTGTGTGTGTGTGTGTGTGTGTGTGTGTGTGTGTGTGTGTGTGTGTGTGTGTGAAAGAACCATGTCTATTGAAGCTAGGTTTCCCTTATACTAGTCAGACTAGGATAGCAGGATACAAATAATTTTCCCACAAGATCATGTGTGTGATGAAATTAAAAATTTTCCCTTCTTATGCAGTGAATAATACAACCCAATTGCATTCCTCAAGTGTTCCTTTTTTCCAAGTAGTAGAAAGAAAGTAATAGCCCAATGCACCTGCTATTGCCCTTTAGAATCGTTAGTAGGTCATGTATATATATATATATATAATTCATTTTCTTGTATTTCATCACTAACAACCCTAAAAGCCAACCCAAAGTGATAAATAGAATTTTAGAAAAGATAAAAATTAATTTAGCATTTTAAATATAATAAAGCAAGGAAAATGACATAAGTTCCCAAAGGGAACATTAATGCTTGAGCGTTCCTGTCCCTTACTGGGTGCTAATGTATAAAGAGCTTTGAACATAAAACATTAAGTACTGAGATGAGTAACATATTGTATGATCTCAAAAAGAAAAGGGATAGTTTTAGAAAAGTAGACGATGAAAGCGTTGAAAGATAAAACAATGTCAATGTAAAGAAAAACAAGTGTTGTTAATGTATATTTTTATTATTTTGGAATCATGAATATAGTGACATACTAGATGCATGATGTAATAGTACTAAGTACATAATTTCATGTCTACACCAACATGTCTCCTTTGTAGGACCATCCACATCATAATTCTCAGTGTTTTACACATTCTTTGTTAGAAATATAAGTAACATTCAAATCACCTTCATTATCATCATCTAAGGAGTTAAAATGAACCATTGTCCTCATCTATCTCAATATAATGAGCTTGATAAAAAGCCTAATCAAGATCCTTAGGCTTATCTAGCAACACTAACCTCCTCAAGTGAATATGTAATCATGTAACATACTTCATGAAGGTGTCATGATAAAAGGTATCTTGTCTCATTTGCACCACCATATTACAAAATATGCCAATATAATCCGACACACCTTTTGTTTGTTCTTGACTAAGATATTTATTAACAATAGATATTTCTATTTATATAAAATAGGGAAAAAAAAAATCTTGATCAAAACTTTAAATATCTCCCACTTACTAAGGGGAGATAATTTCTTCATTACCAAATTATGAACATAAATCTTAAACCAAGATATTACATGTTTAGATAAATTCAACCTTGCAAATGAGATTTTCTGACATTCATTAATTTTATGTAAACCAAATTATACCTCAAGTTGAGATATCTAATGGTCTAGCCTCTCCGCATTCACCTCTTTTTCATATGGTACAAATTCAATCTTTTCCTCATCCTTTAATGGAGGTGGAGATTGGTTGGAATTATGTGGCTATTTTATCCTCTCATGTGTAGGAGTTTCCTCCTCATTTTATTCTAGTACCTCCATCAAAAAACCAAGATTATTCATGATGGATTCCAACCTATCCAACTTATTTAATGAAAGATAAATACTTGCACTATCCTCCTCCAAATTTTGTAACCATCCTTTAGCATAGATACAAGCCTCCTCCTCATCAAAGTGTACAATGCATCTTGCTCACTTATTTCTTCCACTTCTTAGTGGAAATATCTTCTTACAAAGGAACAAAGTAATCATTACTATAAACATTTACATCTTGGGAATAAAAATACAACAAAAGCCACCGAACAATAATGGAAAATAACTAACAATGTTTTTTTTCAGAAAGTGATAGAATACATTTTATGGTAAAAAGGAAAACCATATCTAATAATAATTTGATCCATAAGCAAGGTGGATATTCAACAGTAGGCATCACTAACATGGATACTTCTTGTTCTAACTCAACAAGTGATGAATAATAACTCAAATTTACATACAAAAAGAGTTATAACATTCTATAAATTGATGTGCAACTCACACACACAAAAAATACAAGAGATGAGAAATTTTCAAGCACATAAGAACATTATATTTATCTTCTAGAGAAACCCAAAATGGGATAAAAATATAGTGGGTGAAGTAATAGAAATATCCTTCACTATTTAATTTAGATTTTGTACATATTTTCATGGCCTTCATTTAAATAAATCTCTCTCCAAATATATCACAACACTCAATTAACACTTTACATAAATTCTCTCTTTCTACAGAACTAAAACACAAAACCATTGACTAGGAACAACTTGAATCCCAACAAATGCCTTCCAACCTTCTTTTAGTTGATGAAAGATTTTAATTTTGTAACTCCTTTATCTATTCTTGATGATAACTAAAAACCCCTTAGACCCGAGTTGATTCCTTTCACCTTAGAAAACCACCCCAAAAGTATAAAAATATATTTGGAAAGTTAAAACATGTGCACCTATTTCAAATTCACAATTTTAGACTCAAAATGGAACTATTTCCTTCTGTAGGAGTCAGTTACACAATCACTGATGTTGAAATCAGCTCATCACTATCAAATGTATGTTCATCACAATAGAATGCACAACTATCACTTTTGAACTTGCATTCATCATCTTTGAATGTGTTTTATTCATGTTAGGGATAAGAAAAAAATATGCAGATCAATCCCATAGAATCACAGTAATAAGAACTATGAATATAAAATACAGAAACAAAATAACACAACAAGAAGACATGATTTAATGTGGTTCACTCAATGTGGGATACATCCACAAAGAAACACTTTCCAAGATTATATTACAAGAAAACAAGAGCATAATCCACTCTTAGATAAGTCTTCTCACAATTATAATGCACAAATATTTTTTGGATCTATTCTCTCTAAAATATTTTACAAATTTACACACCCATATATTTCCCTACCGTATGTCCAACTATTTATAAAAAAATCAATAGGTAATTGTCTAAGCAGTTTTACAATACCATGGGTATCAAAACCATGGGCCAAAAAAATGACCCATAACCTATGGGTTAAATACCACCCATAAAATTAATACATGAGAAGACCACATTTTGGTGACTCCCAAAAAAAATATCAGGGGCTGGCACCCCCAAACCCCAACGAGAATACATGAAGATTATACAATAATTTT